>CM030837.1:6424724-6862224 GCA_018105865.1 Metaphire vulgaris
AGGACGAGGCCGAACCCCCAAGGACGAGGATAAGGACGAGGACTGACTCCCCAAAGACGAGGACAAGGACAAGGACTTCAAATTGGTCCTTAAGGAGTCCTTAAGGACAACTTGACAAGGACCAGGACAAGGATTAACATCACTGCTACCGTTACCTCTTAACAATGCGCTATTGTCAGTGAATTTTATGACAAAACAAATGAAAGTGTCTGCTTTTTGCATTTTTGGTATTGCCAATGTTGTCGTTAATTTTGTGCTTTTCAGTTACCTGAACAAATGGCGTTGCTTTGGATCACCGTTTGTACTCAGAAAATACCTGTAGAAATGACAACGCGCTTAGATCTCACTTCAAATCCTCAAAACTTCCAACTATCAAAAACGATGCCGACTTTAAGAACTGGAATTGACTTCTGAAGACAAATCTAACTTCTGTATACGCTAATAACAGTAAGCACTACTGTAAGCAGTAACATCACTAGCATACATTTCTACTGAAGCAAAACGTTTAGCTCCTTAGCCTGTTCTGTCTTGTACTGATCGTTTTGGCCGTGAACTTCTTTGACCGCAAATTTTGGTGAAATACAAATTCCCATTCGTCTAGCAGTGATATGAATTAAATCGATTAATTACACACAAACACACACACACACACACACACACACACACACACACACACACACACATATATATATATATATATATATATATTAGGGTGTGACAAAAAGTACAAAATTTTAGAGTTCACATCCCATACAAACGGAAATCGATGATCCATATTAAAGTAAATAAGCTATCGAAAACAGATATTTCATATGAATCACCCATTTCTAGCAACTTTGTTAAGAATGCAAGTCAATTTTGCCAAATTTATGCATTGCATTGCCATTTTCCGACCCAGTCTGACATTAACAGTATTAGCAAGTTACACCATTGCACCATTACACCATGGTGTAATATAGCAGGGAAATATATATAATATAGGGAAATTAGCAGGGGTAGGAAGTTGACAGGGGCAAGAATTTAGCAGAATGATAACAACACTGGACGATGGAGCAGAAGGTCGCGGATTCAACTCTGGCAGGAGCCCTAAGGTCAATTCAGCCTTCTTTCTCCAGATGACGATGGTAATGAGTAGCGGATTAATCCGCGGAGTAAACAGTCGCGTTTCATGAGAACACTGGCCCCGTATCATGTAACTTGCACCAGTCGCCTGGCTGAGGGCCTTGGTAACGGAGATCAGCGCCGCCTTATGAGCCCTGAAGTTAGCCATGAGTGATCGGGAAGGATTTTACTTATAATTTTTCACCATTCTAACTTATATGCTCTGAGTCAAGCAGCATATCATCTTCTAAATTGAACAAAACTGACCGAATAAGAACAAAATCATACGTATGCTGCAGTGCTGCAGTTTAACTATTAGTGCAGTAAATGTGATTTGCTTTCTATAGTTGGCAACTCTGAGCTTGATTTCTTCATTTGAATTATAACTCCAAGGCGTGAATCATGTCCGTAAACTTTATGGAAGGCTACAGAAACATCCTTGATATGTCTTTCCACATCTTGTGCATGACAGGGATAATATGGCATACTTATTTTTGCATGATTTTCAATGGCTCCTGAAGTGATGTCATGCACGAGTGGAGGGATGTCAAATTTCACCCGTTCCCAATCAATGTTGATGTAGGAGTCTGAAGTGAAGTTGATTGTAATATTGTTCTTGTCAGAACAACGAACTCTACCACTGTGTTGATGATTACTCCGAACTAGTGAAATTTTGCATAAGCAAATTTTCTTATATTTTCGTCCTCATCACCGACAGCAGCTAGATACTGATGTCTATTCTGTGGACCACTGCTAGAACAGCACTGATTGTCACTATCTTCCTCTTCTGTCTCCCCATCGTTGCCCGTGTAATTGACATCACTGCAAAGCTCATTTGGACTGTTTTCTGAATTGTAATTCATTTCAAACTCTTCTAAAGCAGTACTACTTTCTCCCATTTCTCTTTTTGTTTTGCCTTCAACCTTTGTTAATTTTCATTTTCTGTCTTCTAGTTATTGCAGCCTACTTGATGTAACTGGATCAATTTTTCAATATCCAGTTTTCAGGTAGTTTTTTCTGCAGATCATTCCATTTCTCAAATAGCCTTTTCACTATTTTTCACTATGCTGACAAATGCAATAGTAGGTATGCTGGCCTTATTATATATCTCAATCACTTCAGATGCAAAAGTTTTTAAGACATCAACAGTCTTATGTCTCTCTTTTTGCTGTTAAAAATAACACGCTCTTAGAACATCTTCACACGTTGGCAGCACATTTTGGGAAATTTTGGCTAATTCCTTTGGAAACCCAAATACTGAATGTCAACTTTTACTTCGTGTTCTAGAGCAGTGGTTCTCAATCCTCTTTGCCTCGCGGACCTCTTTTGAAGTTCGAAAATATCTCGCGGACCACCTGCTAAATTGAGCAGTCATCTGATCCAAAGAGGCGGCGATGACCTTTTGTTATTTTTTGCTTGTCATGCTTTTTCACGTAGAAAATGCACAGAATACACACGAAATGTGCCGATAACCGTTTGTGCTGATGACCTTGTTTTGATCGTCTCACTTTTCAGATTTTTCACATGGAAAATTAATATGTCTAATTTTTATTTACGTTTTTTCAGACTTCGCCGCGGACCACTAGACCCCGTCTTGCGGACCACTTGTGGTCCGCGCGCGGAACAAGGGTTGAGAACCACTGTTCTAAAGCTTGCCATAATTTAACTACAATTCACCTCTAAAACCACTTAATGATCATCATTAGAAATCACAAATACAATGGTTGCTATGGGCATGAGAAGAAAGCAGAACCCACTAGCGTGCCAAGAAGTGGATCACTTTATGAAGGATATTGTAGAAAAGCCTGTATTATTTTAATAGCAAACACCTATGTTTACCAAATTTAATCAAAAACTATCAATAGATTCAACAAAACATTTTATAATATCCCAGCAACTATGTTAATGCAGTTATTGTTAAGAAGCCATTGCTTTGCAATGAAATATGCAATATACATATTATTCATAAATCAGTTTTTTCAAAGTTGGGACCCCTATACATAAAAATAATATATTGAAATAGGGGTTTTTCTTGATCAGTAGATCAAAGAGCATCTTTTTAGTACTGAATGGATATAGTTTGTACTTTTTGTCACACCCTAAATATATATATATATATATATATATATATATATATATATAATTCACTTCAGCGCAATGATAGGGCACGAACGTTGGCAGAAAATAACAGACTGTCACCCGTTTGTTTACCTTTCCTGGCCGGATACCCTGGATTTGACCTGAATCTTTAATTATTTGGATTTGGTGTCTCATCGGTTGATGCTCCTGTGAATTATGAAGTGGCGCTATAGAAGTTTAAGATTAGATTAGATTTATACCAAAAGATTTGTACTAAAGTCAACAGAATAGTTCCTTAGACACTTTGCCCACATTTAACCCTACATAACCATTGATTACGAGCCTTCGATTCAACTGAACCGACTACTCGTGTATAAATTGGCGCACTGCGTCAAGAGCTTGATAGTACTCACTAAATTGTGCATGTACATTGTACAGTAGTTTATCTTTCCAACTCCACTCATATATAGCAGTGTTTGAACGAACCGACTTGGCTGAAATTTATTTTTGAGAAATAAGCCTATACACGTTTTCTTCTATCAAAGCAGCGAATAAAAAGTACTCACACAAAACACTTCTCTTGATCATAGGACAAGACTTCCGTTACGTCATATCTGCCCTGTGTTAAATAGGTTCGGATTCCGACTGAGTCCTCCATCTGTTGAAAAAAGCGAAGGCGCGTTAGATTGAAGGCACGAAAACGACTTTCAGTAGGCCTATATATACACATATTCTATATATGAATTCATATATATATATATATATATATATGTGTGTGTGTATGTGTATGTATGTATGTACATGCATAGGTGCATACAGTATAGGCCTATACATGGAAGCTATATCTTCCAGTGGGCATAAATTATGCACATAAAGACCACGTTCAGGAACGTTTGCGGAATTTTGATTGAACTACTGCAAAATTATGAGGTATTTCTTCAAATGGCATTTTAAATTAAAGAAATCCAACCGACGCGATATTATAGCTCAAATAACGAAAAATGCAAATCATGCAAATCGTCGTTTACATTTCCTTTACATTGTTTTAATTGAAATCATTACAAGATATACACTCTCACTCTGCAGTGTCAAACCGGGCCAATAGGCCTAAATACAACGATATTTTAAACCGAATTTCGAATCAACCGGTTCTGCTTACGCTAGCTGTAACCATGGCAACGTGTTTCCAGGCACCACTGTCTCCTTCGTCACGTGACAGTATTGTCAGAAACTGTTGTCCGTTATTGATAAACTTGACGCGTTCCTATAACGGCAATAATGTTACGACGACTACTGAATCCACACTATACGAATGTGCGTGTCCTATATGACCAACTTTTTCAAATAGAGCGTTTTAACGCGTGCATCTATAAAGCTTATTGTCAATGGCGTAGCCAGGATACCAGGCCGAAAAGGGCTTTAAAGTCTGGTGCGCTCTCTTTGATCTGATACTACCCCCGCCTCTCCAACTACTCATGGGTTTTGGACGAATCTTATTACGACCGACCTGTCCCGGCCCAAAATAGGAGGCCGGACCCCCGACCCTCCCTGTGGCTAAGCCAATGCGTATAGTACACTGTAGTACAACATAGTAGACACAGTCACACAGGGACCTATTAAGTTAGTTAGTTAATATGCCAACTTATATTATTATTATTATTATTATTATTATTATTATTATTATTATTATTATTCACGGCAATTTATATAGCGCAGTAACATAACTGGAGCTAAAGTCAAGAACGCTTTACAAAGGAATAACTTATAAGATATGTTAAAAAGTGTGTCTTATATAGCGCTATAGTCACAGCAGGCCAAGATCAAGAGCGCTTTACACATTGCACTTAAATGAGATATTGAACAAGTGCGTCCTTAGTCTCGTGGCGAACATTTCGTAATTAGTCGCGTTGGTCACAAAGTCGGGCAGCTCGTTCCAGAGGATTAGATCAGATGTTTTCAAAATTCAAATGTTTCACTGTGATTGGTGCGCCGCGTAGATAATAAATAAGAATTCTTAACGGAAAACTAACTGAAAGCAGTATTCGATTTAGAAAAAATGTGAAAGAAAACTGACCAACAGAACCCAGCCTCTTCCTCCATTATTCGTCTCAACAAAAACCTAAAAAGAAATAGCACTCTACATTTATACCACAAATAGCAAAGATTTCGTATCTATTACAGCTGATGCCGACAGCAAAGAAAAATTAGGGCGCTAAAGAAATCACCGTCACGCTGCCCTCCCCCTCGTTCCGGGATCGAAAAATCGCATTAATTTATTACAGTGTCTCGCAAACTTTTTACCTCGCGGCACACTAAACAGAACAAAGAGGCGATTCTTCATAAAATTACAAAACCAACCAACAATTTATTAAATTGATTGTTCTTTATTAGAACTGCCGGGTCTGCAGTCACATATAATGATATGTAGATGTAACAATGATGAAAGTAACGTTCATAGACTGTAGATTCTCGCCGTTGTTTTCCTTAGTGTCGTTTTCAGTTGCATTTTCTCAGATCTTGCCAAAAATTTATCCATTTCAAATTTAGGGCTAAATGTAAAAGCATCAAATTCAACTGTTACTATACTTATAGTTACCCTACTATTGGAACATCTCAAACATGCAATGTAATAATTTCAAAACGGTAATTGGGTCAAATGTATCCTTGCGCGCTCAGACGCTGTTGTTTTTACATTGTAAAGGTCGCAAGGACGGTGACGTCAACGAAAGACGTTAATTTCCAGTTGTATCGTTGCGCGCGCAACGTTATATAAAAAATGGATGTCCGATATATTGTATTGGGGGCTGTGCCGCAGGCTGGTGTGAGGTTCTATATATGACGCCATTTTTACACTTGCTCATCCGGCAAAATTTTTAGGAAGGAACAAAAAAATTAAAATAATAGTAAAATTCTGAAATTCTTTCACGGCACAGCTGGAATCTCTAGCGGCACACTAGTGTGCCGCGGCACACAGTTTGCGAGACACTGATTTATTAGATTCGACAATGGGGCATTACGATTTAAATCAATGGGCGGCCATCGATTGATGTCAAGAACATTAGGCCCTACTAAAATGGCGCTATAGAAGTTCAGTGATGATGATGATGATGATGACGATGATGATGATGATGATGATGATGATGATGATGATGATGATGATGATGATGATGATGATGATGATGATGATGATAGTTCATGTCACTTTGAGCCTAAGATGCAGAGTTAGAATGTTAGATCACCAAGGCAACATCATTTTTTTATTTTGGCACAAAAAATGCCATTTAAAAAATTAGACCAACATATTTTTGTATTTCTCAAAATACTTCTCTGCTTATACAAGTCAAGGGACACTCGAACCAAAAGTCGGTGGATCAATTTACATCGATTGGTCATTCAAATGACCACTGCTACCTCGGGGTGGGTGACTTAGAAGGAAGTTATTTTTCCCTTTTGGCTAATGTTTAGAACATTCAGTGCATATTGATTTAGAACAGGGTTTCCCAAACATTTTGGAACCGAGACCCATTTCAGCGGTTTTATAAAGTGCCGCGAACCTAATCTTAGCAAGTAAAAATTTTTTAAAATGTATTGCGCCATCTGGCGAACGGTAGTTTAAAAGAATATTCTGAGTTTCCAATGAATGGCAAGAGAAGCTCTGATTTAATGCTAATGAAAATATGACAAATACATCAAATAGAATTATTAATATTCTTGTCAAATAAGACAAAATGAGAGAAATAGATATTGAGATTTCTTGAAAATTATCTTTTGAAATTTTGCCAGGAACATACCTTTGTTACGCGTCTTAGAAAACCTATGAGTGTGGCATAATCGCTTAACCTCCAGTGGGTACTTTATGAAAGATTCGCTGTTGTTAGTGGAGTTTCAGAGCAAAATGGTCGGAATACGCTTTCCTTGCGTTATTGCGAGATAAAGTTGATCTCTATAGGCCAGTGTTTCTAAAGCCCTTTGGAACTGCGAACACACTTAAGAAGCTTGTAGCATGCCGAAACCCTGCAAACTTATTGTCAACTGAAATTGAATAAAACGTTAATTATTTTAATATAAGCCGTGGTATATCCTGCGTTAGTATATCCTGGAGTATTGCAGACATAAAAATTTCTTAAAACCTAAGCCTTCTTGCAAATTTCAAGGTTTGTGACATTATTGATCTTAGATCACATGTCGGTGAACCATGGCATTAGCGTCAGGGCCACACCGCTTCACAGACCTGGTCTACGCAGACGACACAACTCTGTTTCTACCTTCTGCTACCAATGCCTCTGAATACCTCTCTAGTTTCAGCTATGCTTCTGCTCCACATGGCATGAAGGTTTCCTGGACTAAAACCAAGTTACAGAACCTAGGATGTGGATCACAGCCCCCCTCTATCGTGGTTGATGGGGAGTGTGTTGAGTCAGTAGACAGTTTCACATACCTTGGTAGCGTGCAGTCCTCCAATGGACACTGTCATCAAGATCTGACCAGACGCATCACCCTAGCCTCTACTGCCATGCTCTCCCTGCATAATATCTGGCAGGACAGACGTCTCTCTGTGGCCATTAAGCTCCGTCTGTGCCGGACACTTGTTCTGTCTGTCCTATTCTACGCGGCCGAGACCTGGACCTTACTCGCCTCGGAAGTAAGGAAGTTGGAAGCCTTCCATATGAGGTGCCAACGTCAGATCCTTGGAGTACGCTGGTATGATTTCATTACCAACGCGGAGATATCCTCGCGGACTGGATTACCATCACTCAATGAACTGATAAGTAGGCGCCGCCTTGCCATTTTTGGACATGCAGCCCGCCTCGAAGAGACAGTTCCTGTTCATCAGGCCCTCCGCTGCCACGTCGACCTATCCATCGGTCGTCCACCTGACCGATCATGGAAGCGCTGTCCTGGTCGTCCCAGGAAAAGATGGATCGACCACACCCGTACCCAGACCAGCGAGATTCCATCGATATGTGATAGATACGCTCTGGAGTCGTGCCATCCGGCGGGGTCATGGTCAAGGGGTAACGCAACGACCCCCGCTGGCCTCGCGCTTCTGATGATGATGATGATGATGATGATGATGATGATGATGATGATGATGATGACATTATTATGGTATTGGTTAGAAAATGACACTTTTGAATCTAATTTCGCGCTACCCCACGACCCACTAAACAGAGTTCTGCGACCCGCTTTCGGGTCGCGACCCACAGTTTGGGAAACGCTGGTCTAGAGAAATGAAGCAGTGCAATTAACCTGACGACATGACATATTCAAGGCGTGACAGAGAGTGACGATCGTCATGTTCTGAGCTCGATTCGACCAGGCGATAATCAGATGCGTTTCGTCACGCCAGCTGACCAGAGTGACGTAATGGTCTCTATGGAACATGACGTCAAAAGCGGAAAACACCTGGTTCTCAATGTCTGATTATTTTTAAAATTTAGCTTTAATAGGGCCTATTTCCAGGGCTTTTATAGGAAAAAAGTTTGGGAAACTCATCCTTTTTTGCTTATCAACAAAAACGGGCGTAGGAACGCCGTATCTGCACGTTCCCAAATGCATTAGTACATATCCATAATTTTATATATATATATATGCACGTTCCCAAATGCATTTATACCTAATTTGGCAAAAAAAAGGTGTCGGTTCCCAAACGTACATATCCCGTTCTAATCCAAAAAAGGTGTGGGCGTTCGTTCCCACTGAATAAAACCCTGCCTATTTCTAGGATTTTAAACACCGCTCCAGTTTTTTGGATTTTAGGGTTTCGCATATAATTTGACTTACCTTAGTACAGCCTGTACATGCATCTTTATTTAGACTGGATAGAATTTTCATCGATACTGTGATTATCAGTAAAAATACTGCGATTATTGTTAAAGGTAAAAGTCACGTGAATCGGTTTACCTGTCAGCAAATTTCTTGGGAGGTGGGATCAGACGGTGAACTGTCTTCGGTTCGGTTGTATCGGCGACGAATATTTTTACAGTTGGGTTGGCGTTTGCGTTTTTGTCTCCGGCCTACATCACGACACAGGGAGAGCTTTTAAACCAAACACATCGGCGAACAAGGGTCGTCGTTAACTGCCGAGTTATCAACTTCCAACCCAGGTGTGCAGCAACATAAGTGCCACTGTAATACAGTGGCGCAGCCAGGTTCCCGAATAGAGGGCACATCGACATTTTTTGGGTTAAAAAGTTTCCGTCGGACAAAAAAACGCTCGTTAAGCATTTCTTGTCAAATTTGCGTACTCTTCTCTTCCATCGTGCTTATTACTGCCAACTCCCCCACCTTTACAATTTTTCCACGAATCTGCGCAAGTCCCACGATTGGTCCCAACCAGAAAAGGGGCGGAACCCCCGTGTCTCTTCCCTCCGTGGTTATGCCAATGATGTAGTACAGTACCTCACCTTAAACTGCACTCATTCATTCATTCATTCTTTATTTATTTATTTATTTATTTATTTATTTCATTCTTTTATCCTTTCATTCATTCATTCATTCTTTCTTTCTTTCTTTCATTCTTTCATTCATTTTTTCTTTCATTCTTTCAAATTCAGACTTGTCATCCTCAAACTTGCCTACTCGCCTTAGGGTAGGCCAGCTTGCTGATCGTTCCGTAAATATTGTTTCCTTCGCCGTAAAAGGGAAACTGGGACAGAGTCACGAGACTGTCGTTGAACTCTACGTAGGCGATGTATTTTGCATCCGGGGACCACCAATGAGCAACGTTCGTGTTCAGGATTTCCTCTGAAAAAGTCTCAGATAAGTTAATAGGCCTATGTCGTTGAGCGATCTCAACAAGCCTTGATAGTATGCAGTGAAGGCAAACCTGGCTAGAAAAACTGCCTTGAATGTCCTCATTTTCACAACAGAAAACACATTGGCTTTGTCAGACTTTTAAGGCGCTAAAGAACTACAAAAAAACTAGTGATGACCGCTTTTGCTTGTCGGACTTTTAAGACGTCAAAGACTTAATACTGTACTAATATACGTTATAACATGAACAAATTAATTACACTGTCAAATCTATGACGGTAATGCTATTCTGAGAGTCTGACATAATTGTATTTATTTCATAGCCAAAAATCACCAGTGTCCTCACCCAGGACAAGTGCTTGCCAACCTATATGCCGCGGCACTAGTTTAGATAATAACTATAGCGTGATTTTAAGTGGTTTAGGAGACTAAGTTAGCCTGTGTGAAAAGTGAGGCTGGAAATCACTGTAGAGAGCATCAGATGGAATTCCAGCGCGTCGACCTTGGAAACACATGGTCCGCATAGTTACTCTGAAAATTTTGGGTAATCGAAACTTGAAATTAATGAAAAAGTTACATCTGCCCAAAAGTTAGATGGAACGCTTCTTTATAAATTAAAAGCCATTATAATGTGCTGTTGGTTTCTTCTAGAAAGTCTTTGTATAGTTGTGGCGCCCAAGAATAAGCCGCAGCTGTTATGAAGACGCTAGATAAAAACATGAGATTTTACCTACTCGTTTTGATATTTATATTTACGCAGGCGGATTGACGCACCGAGAGGAGAATCATTGATTAGAACAGTAATGGAGATGGAGAGCATGTCAGGGAGGGAAAAAGACAAAGTGAAGACCAAGAGGACGCTATTGGACTGGATGATGAGAACAGATGCAGAGCCTCACAAAACCTATGCAGAAATCAAAGAGACAAGGAACAGAAAGGAATGGAAACAATGGAAACCTGACTCTGTCTGAAGACAGAGAAGGGGGAGTTTGCTGCAAAAATCGCCTCAAAAAATAAAAATTGATGATGATGATGATGATGATGATGATGATGATGATGATGAAGATGATGATGATGATGATGATGATGATGATGATGATGATGGTGGTGTGGTGGTGGTGGTGGTGGTGGTGGTGGTGGTGGTGATGATGATGATGATGATGACGGACGTAATAAGTTGTATTGAGCTCCTCCTCACCTTCGTACAGCCAGTCAGGAATGCCGTTAAAGACTTTGCTGGCGACTCCTGAGAACGTTATCTGGGTGGGAGTTGTTACGAGGTCCCGTTGATAATAGAGATTGTTTTCATAGACGAATGACTTTCAAACAGTAAGCAGAGTCTTTAAAGTTCGCTCATGCGTAACGCTAATCGGTAGATAGCCAAATTAAAACTGTTAATGCGTTGTCATCACGGTTTGAGTTTCCGCAAAGAGATCACAGCAATGATCAGGGGCGTAGCGACGGGGGGTATTTCGGTATATATGCCCCCGAAATCAGTATATATATAATACAGTATATTTATAATACGATATATATATTGCATAACATATAATATATATAATGTATAATATAATATGTATCATAAATATAATATATAGTATATATAATATATAATATACATATATATATATATATATTATATTTAGGTATATATAACCCCGAAATCAGTATATATGATACAGTATATTTATAATACAGTATATATATGTATATTGTATAACATGTAATATATATAATGTATAATATATATAATATAACATATATAATAAATTTAATATGTAGTATATATATATATATATATATATATATATATATATAACAATATAGATATTCCCATTTATACCATCGCCCTCATCAAATTTCTGGCTAGGCCTCTGACAGTGATCACGATGTTTATTTGTTATTTCCACTGTCTATCGATTATACCAGGGTTTCCCAAACATTTTGGAGCAGCGGCCTACTAAAGCGGTTTTGCAACGTTCCGTGGCCCTAATCATAGCATGTGCTGTAATATCAAAAAAAAGTATCAGACCATCTGGCGAACGTTAGTTAAAAAGAATCATCGGAGTTTCGAATAATAAATGGCAAAACAAAAGCTCTGATTTGATTCGAATGAAAATATGGCAAATATATTAGGCAAAATTATTTATATTTTTGCCTAATAAGACAAAATGATAGAGATAGATATTGAAATTTCTTGAAAATTATCTGTTTAAAAGTTTGCCAGGAATATACCTTTATTACGCGTCTTAAAAATCCTATGAGTATGGCAAAATCGCTTAACTGCCAGGTTCTCTTGGTTTTCCGAGAAGAGATTCGCTATTGTTAGTGGAGTTTCTGAGCAAAATGGTCGGAATACGGTTTCCTTACGTTATTACGAAATACTATTAATTTTTAAAAGTACTATATGACCAGCGTTTCCCAAACTCTTTGGAACTGTGAGACTCACTTCAGCGGCTTTGTAAAATGCCGCGACCCTGCAAACTTATTGTCACCTAAAATTGGATAAAACGCTAATCATTTTAATATAGGCCGTGTATGGATGATTTGCAGACATATACATTTCTTAACAGTTAAGTCTACCTGCAACTTTCATGGCTTGTGGCTTTGTGGTAGGGCTATTGGTTAGAAAATGACACTTTTGAATGTAGGCTAATTTCGCGCTAACCCGCGACCCACTAGACTGAGCTCTGCGACCCACTTTTGGGTCGCGACCCACAGTTTGGGAAACACTTGCCTATGCTACTTTCACCGACTAATCGAAAACTGCTGGACGCTTTTATTCATGACAATTGTTATAATAGGTTCTATTATATAATAATTCTAAGCAGTGGCGTCATTTCACACTTTTCTTGGGGGGCGAGAAAATTTGTTTGCAATTTTTCAATTTTTTGCAATTTTTTTTGCGATTTTTCGACCTGACGAGTTTGAGTTTCCAAAAAAGTCGACGACCTTTTTTTTGCTTGTCAGTCCTTTTTACGATTAGTTACTTCAGATTTTGCTCGACATCGAGCACATAACACAAACATGCCCCCCCCCCAATTCCAAATGACGTCCCTGTTTTTTGCACATTAATACATTAGAAATTAATATTTTCATTTCCTTGGCGGCGCCCCCAGCTTCTCCCCCAAATGACGCCTCTGATTCTAAGCTTATCTAAGAGTGCTGTGTATAGGTTTCTTACCAAGGCGTGCCCTGTGGGGGCCCAGCAAGCGTACTGCAACTTCCTTCCCGACCACTCGTCTCTTCCGCTCTGAGGAAAAGAGAGGAATCGACTGGAAAATCAAAGAGTAGCCACAGTGTAAAAGTAAAAAGTGGACCGATGTTTGATATTTAAAATCTCGGCCGCGTGTAAAGTGATTTCAATATAATTTATCAGTCATATACCTGGGAATGTACCGGATGCAATTACCAAATCTCATGCTGATATCTTTAGTGTTTGCTGAAATATGGCCAAAAAACTAACGAAACACCACAAATTTTGAAATTGACAACGGAATATAACGGCATTATACAGTGATAAAAAAAATTTTTTTTATTTTTTGGCCCTGAAAATGGCCATTTTCAGGCCGTTTTAAAGGGGGTTTAGATGATTTGTTGAGGAGCAGGTGCTCAAATTGCCCACCCTTAGCCTTCACATATGCCGACAAGCGCTTCCTCACTGACAGTATCGACTTCTTGATCTGGTTCACAGGCAAACTCTCCCAGATATTCTTCAGCACAGTCTTCAACTCCGTGATGTTCTGTGGCTTTGACTGATACTTTTGATATCTGTCGAGCATGATTTTCCAGACGTGAAAGTCAAGTGGATTTATATCTGAGGAGTTGGGTGGCCAGTCATCTTTTTTGATGAAATCTGGACAATTTTGCTCCAGAAAATCCTGGGTCCTGAGAGCAGAGTGGGCAGGTGATCCGTCTTACTAGGATATAAAGTCTTCTAGCAAATCATGACAGTCCTGCAGGAGATCTGCTAGCAGCTGAGTCACGTAGCACTCGGCGTTCACTTTGGATTTGTCTGGTACGAAGTACAGGCGACCCTTGCCTTGATGGCACACTCCAGCAGACACCATGAAATGTCTGGAAAACTTTGCCCGCTGCTTGACCAGTCGTTCTTATGGCAAATCTCTTTTCCTTCCCACACCACACTCGCTTGCCTTGACTGTCGACTGGCGGATCAAGGTAGAAGGCCTTTTCGTCGTGTGAAAAGACCTTCTTAAGTCGCATCAAGACAAGCGCTTGTTCCTGGCTGCATCGTTGTCAATTTTAAATTTTGTGTCTCGTTAGTTTTTGGCCACAATTATTTTAGCATACACTAATGATATCAACATGAAATTTGGCAATTACATCAGAAACATTCCCAGGTATATGGCTTGTAAAATTTATTGAAGTTGAATTTAAAATATATCAACAAAAACAATAGTCATGTAAGTTGCCACACAGACATATATTTGCAACGGCCGTTATAAAACTGCATGAATATAATAATCTAATAAATCTACATTTCTCTGTACTTTCAGAGATAGTACAGTACTTTCCTACACGTCTCAATGTTACAGTATAGTTGTCCAAAATAGCAAGGCGACGTTAAATTTTTTATTGACATTTTATTCACGGCTAAACTGTCAATACGATCACGATGGTATTGTCACGTTAACGGCATATCCTCACTATATTTTGCTTGCAGTACAATTTGTCTTCCCACCTCCCCCCCTCCACTAGCTCCCGCCCAATGATAATCATGCATTCAACGTGAAACCATGGACATGCAAAGGAAGCGACAAAATACATTAATGTTGCTTTACTTATCCATAGAGCGGCGATCGAAGATGAGGTAGTCTGCTCTGAACGAATGCCGATATGTCTGCAGACAAATTTCATCAAAACTGGATGACAATGACAATTTGAGCAGAAAATTCCATTGTCAATTTAACCATGCCTGACGGGCATTCGTTTCATAAGAGCAGTGGCGGCTCCATGATTTGGCAAGTGGGGGGGCGTTGGGTGGCATCTTCTAATAATGGGGGCAACCATTTGTTGTTAGGTATGTAGTATTAAGTATAGGGTCCCAACAGGGGACCACTGGGGGACCCGGCACTCAATAGGGCACGGCCCCCCTTGTGTGGAGCTGCCACTGCATAAGACCCGCATGATCCGCATCAACCTTCCCAGTCTAAGTAGTTGTCAGTCATTTGTCGACATATATAAGAGCAAGTGAGTATGTATTAGACTTATAGTACAATGTTCGCTAAAAATCCAGCCTGTTATAAACTAATAAATCAAACTCAACTGTGTTACTACCAGTGTTAGGAGTGCTCTTAGATCAAAAGATCAAAGATCACGATCTAAGATCACAATTCATGATCTTTGATCTTTGATCTAGATCACTTTTTACTAGTGATCTTTGACTCTGACTTTAAATCACTTTTTTGGTGATTTTGATCTTTATTATCAACAGAAGATCAAAGATCAAATTATACGTATTCTCCCAACTAAGTCAATCAATCAACGAACTTCTATGTGTACTGAGTAAAATGGCGGACAAATCAAGCATTCGGACCTCAATGATCATGTTAGTGCAGCCGGTGCAGATGATGAGGATTATTGGTATGGCCCTGACATTAGTACTGGCACTGCCACTGGGACTCAGAGGGAGGCTTGCTCATGTGCAACTGGTCGTGAAAATGAGCAAGATAGAGGTCATGCACTACCTGAATAAGTCAAATAAGGAACTTTCTATCTTGTTAGCATACATACATGTTAAGGCAGCATTTTGAAATATAACACAACCTGCCATCTTCTGCGCTTGTCGAAAGACTTTTTAGTATTGGAGGTTTGATACTCTGAAAGAAACAGGTTGTCTGACGCAACGTTTGAGCGTCACTCATGCTGAAAATGAACTGCCGTGTTCAATACTGACTGTGAACTGACAAAGTTAGTTGCTAAAATTGTCATGAACTGTTTTCAGTTGTTTAGTAACTTAGTAATACAAAAGTTTACATGCATCGTACAGTGGACATTTGTATCGTTATCAGTGTGACGTTTTACATGATATAATAATATATTTGTATGATTTTGATCTTAGATCACTTTTCAGACGCGTGAAACCGACCGAATCATTTATACTCTAGTGATCTTTGATCTTGATTTAGATCAATTTCTCTTAGTGATCTTGATCTTTGATCAAGATCATTTTACAAGTGATTTTCCTAACACTGGTTACTGATAAACGAATCACACTCTTCGCCTGAATATAATTATATTTATATATATATATATATTTGTGTGTGATGCAATGTAAATTTATATACGCTATCTTTTTCTTTGCATAAGAATAAGCAGCTACATATTTTCGCTACTTTTGAGTTTCTATATAAATTTCGAGATTTTAAAAACTGAAATCAAGATGGAATGATAGCAAAAGTGAGACTTTTCAATGACTGATTATGTGCCAGGCTGTGTGTGTGTGTGTGTGTGTGTGTGTGTGTGTGTGTGTGTGAATGTGTGTGTGTGTGGGTGAATGGGCATGGGTGGAGTGGATGGCCTTAAGAACAAGTCTTCATGAATCAGTGAAACATTTAGTACATACTGTTTCGATGTTGAAGGCCAAGAGAACGTAATTCAAATCACTTGAAAGAAAGTGATAGAACTCTGAATTCTGCATTCTCTGTGATTTAAAAATCCTCTGTGTCTGATTAATAAACAACTTTGAAATGTGAATCTGAAAGATGACGAAACACGATTTCGATTTAGTCACAACTCAATTATACAAATAAATCGAAGCTGGAAGTTAATTACTTAATCGGCAGAGTGTGATTTTTTTAGCACAAAAATGATTCAAATGTACGATTTTTAAAGAAAATTCCAGACGCGTGGAAACCGACCGAACTGTCCGATGAGTCAAAGATTGACTGCGTTCTATTGGTTTCGGCGTCGTATTCGATGAGAGATTGTTCAACCGACTGATAAACAAACTTTTCTTCGTCTGAGAAACAAAGAAGAAGATCAACTGTATGTATTTCGCCGACGAAACAAAAGCATATACGATATCTTCGGCTTTGCGCTACATCTTCATCATATTTTCGCTCACGTTGAGTTTCTACCAGTATCGAGAAAAAAACAGAAATCAAGATGGAAATAGCAAAATGAGTCTGTTCAATGACTGATTATATATGTGACTGTGTTAATATTTTTGCACTAGTATTTTAATAAAAACTTACGAATTACATTTTAATTAGCGACAGTAATGGTCAGGTTAATTACATGCAGCGAATTTTTGAAATTACTTGTTGTCCAGTCGGCTTCGAAGAATTGAACCACAAATTCAGAGCTGAAGATATCTTCAAATGTAAACGGGCTGCCTTGATTTCCATCCTCTTTGTCTGATGAGATAAACACGTGAAATGCAAATGAAAGCTGACCCACGGGCCACGGACACTGACCAACCATTTAAATGGCCGCATGAAATTTCGACGGAACGGACAAACAGGGACGAGGCACAAGAGATTCAAATCAATCGGTTTACAAAAATCAATGCCGGTACAATACACTGTACAGCATCTCACGAATAGTTGCAAACAGTTATTGAGTATGCATATTCTTTTTTAATATTAGCGTTAGCAGGGAGATACTGAATGGAGAGGCAGAAGAAGGGAACCATTTCTCTGTCATAATTCTGCCTACCAATATAATGCAGTTTTTATATAACAGAAGGTAGGCAAAGGTAGGTCCCGTGCTCGTGTCCGATCGTTGGGTTCCGGTATTTATCTCATTGCCTAGGCAGTCAGCGACTTGAGTGGTATAACAAAATAGATGGCAAAACATAATGTTTCATTTTACGACTGTAAATACCGAATTAACAATGATTTATAATCTGGGATGGTAAGAGGTTTAGACTATCCACTTGTCTTACAGACATAATTTGTTATATCTACAGATCAATCCATCCATTCATCCCAACATTGAAACTGACAGTTCTGATAAGGGAGTAAGTAGGTAAAGTAATCCGATTGTTGCTTTGAGAGAGAGAGAGAGAGAGACATGTGTGTGTGTAGAGAGAGAGAGAGAGAGAGAGAGAGAGAGAGAGTGTGTGTGTGTGTGTGTGTGTGTTGAAAATTAAGTTTTCGGTGCAGATAATCTTAAGAACTGACCCGGAGTAACGATTACAGCGGCGATGACGATCAATCCGCAGATGACGACGATAAACGCGATGGCCGTGACGATGCCTTTCCAGTTCCGGTCGGAATCCATCGAAACCTTCCGTCGGATAGCCTAAAAAAGTCCGACATCCTAAAATGCTGTTTTACAAAAGTCTGAGCTCTCACAGATTTTAGTTTCTGATACCTTGATTTTCGAGAATTTGATTTCCCGTACTTGAGCATCGTTTCGAAATCTCTTAGAAATCTGATATGCCAGTAATTCTCCGATCAGCGTCATAATTATATTTTTGTATGGCTTAATAATTATAGGGTCGTCTATACCGTGTTCGTAAATTTGGGCATCCAACACAACGATACATTTCAGTATGCCTTGCTTACTTGTTTGAGTTTCTTTAGTCTTTTTCGTTGTACAACTTGGACTGCGTCGTCTCTCGGAGCTCTCCACTTTCCAGCGTCAGCCGCAACGCTTGAGTTCATCGCTGAAAACAAGAGGAACGATTAAGGCAAAGTGTAGATTTTGACCTTTTGTCATGCATACTGCGCTATATAAGTTGTCAGTTATGAAAGTGTAGGAGGGTCGCAGTTGCCTCTTAAAATTAGTCAGTGAGTCAGTCATACGATTGGCTTCGGTTGACGTCTAAGAAATAACTAAACCAGTAGGCATAATCCGTAGAATCCTCTCATCCCTCTCCCTCCCTCCCTTCCTACCTCTCTCTCTCTCTCTCTGACTTATTTACGTTTACCCACTGAACACATTGTATTCAATCCGTTTGTTTACTGTGCTTCAGGCACCCAAAAATTGAAAACAGTCTTCTCTCTCTCGTGCGTTAGGTCTTCGTTATAATCGAATGTCAAACTTTGGTGAATGCAATCCAATATCAACAGAAATCCTTGTACGTATCTGATCGTAATCTACCGTTTCACTAGAGATTAACGGCAAAGACTGATGATGCCCGCCCCCTTCAATCGGTTTTCACTTCACAATTCGTAACTGCTGACTTCGGCGACAGGCCCCCAAGCACCTCCTCATGGAGGTGACTCCTAAGTCAAATTACAAACAAATGTGATCGTCTGCAAAAAATTTCGGCCAAGATTTAATTGGTCCTAGTCCAAAGTAATCGCCGACACACTGATAAAAAATGCAAGCGGCAACACCATGCGTCGACATAAAAGCGTGCGTTGCACCCATCAGGCGTTTTAGGCCGATGCACTATATACCAGGACTAATGCTCATCGATACAGTTTTATTAATTATCGACTCTGCATTCGATGAATGGATGGATAATTAATTAGTCATCGCGATAAACATAAAATCACTCAAAATTCCAGACGGAATCAGCCAAGGACATGCCAAATAGTGAACGCGGTGCCCTGGTATAAACGAATATGGTAGGGAAACCGTTGAAGAACAGACGCGTTCCTTTTCTGGACCTATGTGCCTGTTGAGCTGTTGACTTATCTGGCAGTTTATGAGAGAAATCTCAATAACACTAACTTCATCATGTCGTGGAATCCCGGTCACATATTATATTGTGTCCAGATGTCCCAACTGACGTTGCTCGAAGTAGACGCGATAAAGAAATTTCATAAAAATTAAGAGAGAATGATTTTAACAAAAAGCCTCTAGTAAGGCAAAATGGTTCACAGTGGTTGATGTAAACATGAAGCAGGCTAGCAGTCAATTACGTCTCTACAGTCATGCATTAAATATGAGCATTCAGGAATAAAAGGGCATTGTTTGCTGTCGGTGGCGTGGTCTTTTATAGTGTGTACAGTCAAGCCTCACTAACACGCACTTTAGTGACAGGGAAAACGCTCCCATTAACCGAAGGTTGGCGTTAAACGAGTCCGAAGAAGTCTATTTAGTTTCTACCAAATGGAATTCTCTGTGTATTGACCGAGAGTCAGTTAACGAGGCGTCACTGTAGCTGATTCGTTTGTGTGAACTAAAACGTTTGAAAGGCAGTCAATGGTTGAATGGCCATTCAATATTCAAAATGTTCAAAGGTTTTCCCCATTATTTTCAATTATAATTCTACTGAATGATATGTGCTTTAGACATCATTTGCCTCTGCCTGTCTGTCTGTCTGCCTGCCTCTCTGTCTGCCTGTCTGTCTGTTTATCTATGTGTCTGTAGAGTAGCTAATAATCGTTGAATGTTGCTGGGCCAAATGTGAAAAATAGCCTTGTAAAGGTAAAGGTGAATTTGTAATTGATTTTGTTTTAGAAATTTTTTGCTCCCATTATCGCCATTTGGCTTTTCTCGTGTAACTAGTTCTGCGTTGAAACAATACGGACAAGTAGTAGTCATCGAAAGACAAATTAACATCTGTTAACTTATGCACGCGTATAGAAGTGAAAAAGTACCCACTAATAAAGCAATGGTCGACGTCTTTAGCCTCGATGTAGCCTACATTGCATATGAATGCCCTTATATTTAGTTTATAAATGAATATAATGAATGCCCGGAAGATGGCAGAGTGGGTTACGTGCTGGAGCGTCAAGCTGACGGAGCGGGTTCAAGCCCCGTTAGTGCCCCTAGTGGCTTTCACACAGGCAGTAATGCTTCATAAGCCACTTTAAATCATGCTAAGTTTTAAGTTTTATAATATATACTGCGAAAATCAGGGTTTATCGGCGATCGCGTATTCATATTTCATAAGTCTATTTTCGTCCTATAAATAAGCCTACAGCATGTGTTTCGATGTTAAAAGTGACTGCAATTAAAAGTTTACATCGTTTTGTCCAATGCTACGCATCGCAGTTCTAACACTGATCTATAATTGCTGATAGTACTTTGAGACATTTGATATCTGATTATGAGTTATTTGATTTTTGCTCCGTATAAAACAGAATTAGTCGTGGCTGGAAATAAGACGTTTGAATCTCATTGTCAATTCATGACATCTCGTGGGAAAAGGCACAAAATTGAGAGAGACAGACAGAGAGAGACAGAGACAGACAGACAGAGACAGAGAGACAGAGGCGATGAGACAGCGAAAGAGAGGCAAAGGGGAGAGAGACAGAGATAGGGAGACAGAAGGAGACCGAGGGACAGAGACAGAGGGAGATAAAAAGGCAGAGGGAGATAGAGAGACAGAAATATATAGAGGGAGAGAGGGAGAGAGACAGAAAGATAGAGGGAGACAGACAGAGATAGAGAGAATCATAAAGAAAGACAGAGAGAGACAAATAATGGGCTTTAGGCCTATTTATCCTTTTGATCATTACGGTCAATGCTAAACTATAGTCCTACAGTAAATTTAATGACTGCGTCATGCGCCCTGCTTTGCAAGATGTCCAATTAAACATTGACTATAATTACTTCGGCATAGTGCTTCAATGATGCACACTAGTTCTAACGTTGCCTGCTTTTCTATTTTCATGTCCTCCGTTTGTCGTTATTTTACATTGTTCTTGTTTAGTATTTTGTGTATTGTAGCAGGAATTCGAATTAAAGGCGTATTGATATTCGATTGTTTAATTATTACTGGATCAAAGCAATGGAAGGTTTAGCGAACAAAGAAGAATTTCATGTCGTGAAAATTCCTGACAATAGAAAACTAGTCGCAAAACGCTCGTGCGCTCAAACTAATAGAAAGCTGAAAAAAGGTCGTCCACAAAATTGCGCCCCTTTAAACAACGCTTGAAAATAACTTATGAACAAAAAGGCCGCCCATTATTATTATCTGGGGGGACAAATCTGAAATCTGAGGGGACTACAACTGTCCCACCAGCTTCACCCTAGAACCGCCACTGCCTACTCGCAATGCAATTTGGTCTCCCACGGGAGATGCGCCCTCCAGTGTTACCTACGGCCCCTTTGGGTATACGGCTTCTTTTCGGGTTAAGGACCCAAAAGGGCTTTGTCTCCCACGGAGGGCTGGGACTTTTTCTTCCCCGGGGGCTGTGCCCAGTGGAGCTTACGGCTCCCACATGGGGCTGGGTTTGGCCTCCCACGGGAGGCTGCCTATGCTCGGGTACTCCAGAACCCGTCCCTAGGACCATGCTTGGAAAACTTGCTTTGTGCTTTGTCTCTTACTTGACTTGGCAACGCATACACAATGCTCTTACAACGTGTGTAGCAATGCGTACTGATGGACTGGATGAAGTTAAATTCTCGTTAGCGTGGCCTTCCATTGATTCTTTGGTTGTGTAGGTCTCGTGGAGACGAATGATGTTCCTCAGGAACTCATTTTGCGATGAAAGGGTTGACCCCTTAAGGAAAAAATTATAATTCTACCGAAGAATCAGATCCACTGATAAGACAAGAAGCAATACAAATGTAATCAACTAATTTGGCTGCAGGAAATATTTATTAGCCCTATGCGTCTACTGTACATCTTATCAGTCGTCCTACACGTCACAAGAAACGCTCCGTCATCCAACAAATATCTTACTCGGAAATTCAATGATACGCATGGGAGAGTAATAACTCTGTAACTCTGATTTCAACATGTTATCGGATTTAAACAAATGAAACGGACATAATTATAGTAGTCATAGTAGTAGTAGTAGTAGTAGCAGTAGCAGTAGTAGTAGTAGCAGTAGTAGCAGTAGCAGCAGCAGCAGCAGCAGCAGTGGTGGTGGCAGCAGCAGCAGCAGCAGCAGCAGCAGCAGCAGCAGCAGCAGCAGCAGCAGCAGCAGCAGCAGCAGCAGCAGCAGCAGCAGTGCAGCAGCAGCAGCAGCAGCAGCAGCAGCAGCAGCAGCAGCAGCAGCAGCAGCAGCAGCAGCAGCAGCAGTGCAGCAGCAGCAGCAGCAGCAGCAGCAGCAGTAGCAGCAGCAGCAGCAGCAGTAGCAGTAGTAGCAGTAGTAGTAGCAGTAGTAGTAGTAGTAGTAGTAGTAAATAGATTTTAAGTAGCATATTGTGATTTCTCCTGTGTTAAAGGTCACTGTTGATCTAAAAGCATGTTGGCTTAGAGTCTTAGACTTTGCAGGTAAAGTGGTATGTATTAAACGGACGTCTATTGGTTAAGCAGACTCAAGAGTACTTTATAATTACTCAGCAAACTAACTGAATAGACGTTTCAGTAGATTGTCTCTGTCTTCATGTTTCGTTACAGTCGTGTTCTTTCTCTTCCTATCTCGAAATTTAAAGAAATTCAATTCAGTAAAGTACAGGGTGGCGCAAAAAGACCGGACTATATTAAATGCAAACCTGAATGTGACTAGCCCGGCAAGAAAGCAGAGACCTCTCAGGTTGGTTAACTAAGAAAATTATACGTATTATACGTAAAGAGACAGCAAGTCCTAGCAAGATGAGATTCGAGTAATGTTGTACACTGGTTTACACAAAAACTACGACTGTTCAGGCAGTTGGAGAACTGAAACAATTGACACCGTGATGTTTTTTTGTAAGACACAAAATATATGAAAATATCTGAGTGTCGATACTTTTTCATCAAATCATTATCAAATTTAATTATGTGGGAATTATTGACTGTCGTGTGGCTTTATAAACCTAGCGAATATATTGGTTAATTGTCCACGTTACTCCTAAACAGATAAGTTCTAGACTTAGCCTACTTCGTCTTGTACATATCGACCCTTTTCATATAGTGTCCTGATTTCATCCATCATGACCGCCTATCGTCATCCGCCATCGCTAATAGTCTTGCGTGAGGCGGGTACAAAGACGCTGGCCAATCAGCCTCCGTCAACCGTCAACCGTGATGTGCGGGACATCTCATAGAGACGACGTCACGCCTCGCCTCATCAGTCATCGAGTTCCTCAGGAAAATGACACCGGCGGACGTTCTAAGCTGACTCACGGTGTTGTGTTGTTCTGATCTATCCCTTCGGCAGTGGCGGCTCCAGGATTTGGCAAGTGGGGGGGGGGCGTTAGGGTGGCAACTTCTAAGCATGGGGGCCAACCGTTTATTGATAGGTATGTAGTAGTTAAGTATAGGATTAGGATCCCAACAGGGGGTCATTGGAGGGCAGACATTCAATAGGGGGCGCGGACTCCCTCGGGTCCCCCACTCGGAGCCGCCACTGCTGCACTTCGGATCTCTGGAAGAGAGTCTCCGGGAGTGACTGTTCACTCCATCGATTCGCTGGCCGGCGATCGGATTCTCTCCACCTCGTCTGTCCCCGCCGGTCGTCCGACGAAAGATACACATCGGGTCGGATGGTTTTGGAGGGAGGAAGGGGGTGAGATACTGAGTCAAAGGACAAAGGAGGAGGAGGAGGAGGAGGAGGAGGAAAATGTGGACCAAGTGTGGACCAAGTGGAGTAGAAGTGTTTTTAACGATTAGAGCAGAGTCGCTCTGATGTTGATCGTTCAGATCGAAAGGCGGCGCCTCGGAGCAGGGGTGGCGAAGGTTGCGTGAGGGAGGGAGTGGAGAGAGAGAGGGAGAAAGTGAGGCGGTTTATTCCCCAGTGGCGGCAGACTCTTCGGCGTCGTCTGTCGATCGGTTGCTGACTCGCTGTGTGTGTGTGTGTGTGTGTGTGTGTGAGTGTGTGTACACAGCTGACCTTAGACGTCGCCTCGCTGTAATATGGATTTACGGTCTTCCGCTGAGAACCTGAAAGTAATGCGAGACGGAGGAGAAAGGAGGAAGACAGCCTCCTCCTCCTCCTCCTCCTCCTCCTCCTCCTCCTTAGGACTTCCTTTTGACTGCGACCGATCCTCTTTCAATTACAAACATTCAAATCTCGTGCTGCGGTCGAAATCAACCGCTCGGACAGCAGCTACACGTTGCTTCGACTGCTCCGCGAAGGTTTCTATCGATATTAGAAGGCGCAAAATTAACCTAGAAAGTTACAGTGTTAAATAAAATCAATAGCATATTCTGCCATATATGAATAATATGCATTTGTGAATACAATGTTCAAAAAATTTCTACCGATAGCGGAAGCGCAGCAGACAGAAGCATCAGAAGAGTTAGTAGTTATCTAAAGCCGCTAGGGTATCTGTCTGAGGGCAGAGGCTGTACTGTGTAAAGTTTGTTCTTAGTTTATTTGTTTATTATTAGGTTTATTTTATTTTTTTATTTTTTTATTTTTTTATTATTAATTAGTTTTGTTCAGTTTATTTGTGTTTTCCTTGGTTGTGTACTACTGGTTGTGTACTACTTTTTTATGCTGTGCTTGTCACGAATAAAGATGATTATAATAGAACTTATTTATAGGCATAATAATAATAATAATAATAATAATAATAATAATAATAATAATAATAATAATAATAATAATAATAATAATAATAATAATAATAATAATAATAATAATAATAATAACTAGAAAGATGCTCGCTTCGCTCGCAGTGCACGATAATACTAATCCAATACCTATACCTAATACCGGTAAATTGCAGGAAACCGCGGTAACAGTTACCGCGTCACTCTCTAGCTAAGAGACTCAAACAAACGAAGAATACAGCGCTGTTATATCAGCAGACACCATGTCAAAGGCATTGGGTCAGTTTCGCGAAATTGATCGGGTCTTACAAGGTGATGGTTAGAGTGATCATGATAGTGTCCCTTGAATTTTCTCTAAAACATTTCGATCATCGATTCCCAAAAGGACCTGGAAAAAATGACAAATGGGGGATTGTGCCAAGATTTTGAAACGCATGAAAATTTAACCTCAGCATAATCGCTTAGCAAAACCGCAGTTCCGCAATAAAGAGACTATAAATCAGCAGTTACTTTATTAGCTTTTAAGCATTATATTTAAGCACTATATTTAAGCATCATATATATATATATATATATATATATATATATATATATATATATATATTATATATATTGTGACGAGCTGCACCTAACTCTGACTCGTTTACTTACTTACTTGTCTAGGGGAAACTACTTTGGCACTAACTCGTACATTTTAACGGACAAAACTCTTCTTATTATAAAATATCACTTTAATCTTAATTAAATATTCAACTCTTCCGCCATAGCGGCTATCAATAGGCAGTGCTATATAACTCTAATCAATGTTTCAAAACGTCCAGCGACAGCAACTATCTTAGCAACTAGTTACTAATGTAAATAACAGCTGATAACAGCTTCCACACAAAATCAATGAAAATGAAACAAATGTGCCCTTTGCACGAAAAACCAATTCGATATACGAATTCACGAATATTAAGCGAACTGAAATCTCGGTTCAGATTTAAACAATAACAATTTAAACTAAAACAACGAAGAGCAGGCACGAATCGCTGCGATCGAACGTCCGCCTTCTTCTTCGGCCACCGTCGAACTCTCTTCTTCGAAAAAGACGCACTTTCAAAACGTAACTGCCTTCAGCAACGGCTCTTGCGACCAATGACGCCCGTCGTCTCATCACGCCTTCTATAACGTGAATTCCTATTTGCTCACATAAACATAGAGCAAACATAATCAACTTCACATACAAACCTACCAACATTCCAATCATTTGCTCTCTATGCTTCAATCTACCCCTTTATCACACCCCTAGCACTCGAGCCTACGTGGTGGATTACCACGTCAACTCAGATGCAGTGGCAGTGACGACATCAAAAGGAAATTGCGAAGCAAACTTTGGCTTACGCCAATTTCAACTTATCCAAAATGGAATTAATATTACAAAGGAATAAAACAAGAACCAACCACCGAGAACAACTGCAAAAATTATGCTATTTAAGTGGTTATATCACAAAACTATCCTAACTTAGCTTAAGCTACAGTAACACTTACATTCTATTTTTACTTCCAACACTTACTTACAATGTCTAAACTAATTACTTATCCTACCTATTCTGATGGTCAACTTAACTCTATAGGACATCCATACATACTTAAGTATCAATAAAGTAAAAGAGTAAATCAGTCTATGAGCAAAACTCATAATCATTAGATGCTGTATTAAGCATAACCTAGGAAACTCAGCAAAACTACTGCACTGTACTGAAAAATATATAGGCTTCCTATCGGGTCTCAAAGGACTTACATATCTCACACATGAGAATGTCTTTGGCATTTCCATAATTATGCGCTTCAAAGGGGCTTGACCCAACAATACTGGATCATTGCAACCATAATCCTCTAAATTATAGAGAACTGAGCTGCTATGTTTAGTCATGCAATCAACTGACAATTGGGTATGTTCCCCATTGACAACTTTTGTGTTGTCAGGACTTAGTCTATGTGATGAAACATATGCGGGTTGAGCATATTGTTTAAGCAAGATCTCATATGCGATAAGATCAGTCTGTTTAGGTTTCTTGTTGAACATCTGTTCATGTTGCATAATCAGAGATTTCAATTCCTCTGTTAGACCTGACCCCAAATGTTTTGCTTTGTCCAGTACCAGTTCTTCAAAAGAACACTGGACGTTCTCTGTTGTTTCTATTTCATTGGCAGTTTCAAGTGGGTTTGTAACTGTGCATGCAACAGTTTTAACAAATTCTTGTTCACTTTCATTGTGAAACATTTTCTCTCTACCAACATGAAACTTCGAAAGATTTACATGCCACAACAGCATTTGTTTTTTCTTGACTGGGATGAAGTCAACGTAGTTCTGCCTGATTTCTGACATGACATCACTACCTGGGACTGTAATGAACTCCTTGGGCAAACAACACCGAACAGGAACATCTGTCAACATTTTACATACTATCTGTCCTGTATGCACGGGAATGGGAACTGCATCTGGGTAATGAGCACACAAGTCCATTTTTGTCAACAAGCACCTGTTGCTTGACTTGCTGTACTCTGGAACTGATTCTACGACGTCTTCAGCAATACGGTAAAACACATAGGTCATTCTTGGTAAGCCCTGGGATTGTTCAATGCTACCGTATTTACTTGCATTGAGTTTCTGGGATATATCGCGTGTGTGTGCATATTCCTTAACATCTTTGTTAATTGATTGCCAATAAAAATGTTTAATGATTTTTTGTTTGATTTTGTGTATTTCTAGTTGTCCGGACGCCAGAATGTCATGTGACAATTCTAAAAGACGCCTACAGATTTGCAATGGGGCAACGATCTGCAAAAGACCTAAATCCGCCTCCTGTGGACACTCAGATTCCACAAATCTTCGTACCAAACGACCCTCATAAACACAGTATGAGATTTTATGCCCTGGAGTATCAAACAGGACAACTTCCTCAAATAACATCTTCAGACTCTCATCAGTCTGTTGCAACCTAACTAAGTCATCATGGGACAAAGACAACTCTTTCCCAATAAATTCATCACATGACCCACTTGGACGATTCAACAAACCACTTGGCCGATTCAATAACCCACTTGGCCGATTCAACATACCACTTGGCCGATTCAATAAACCACTTGGCCGATTCAACATACCACTTGGCCGATTCAATAAACCACTTGGCCGATTCAACATACCACTTGGCCGATTCAATAAACCACTTGGCCGATTCAACATCCCTGAACCACCAACAACATCATTAGGAAAAACCTGTGGAACTACTGGGCGATTCAACCTCATGGAACCCCCACCAACAACAACATCATCAGAAAAACCATGTGGGTCCTGGACACCACTGGAGTCACACGACTCATCAAAAACAACCTCCTCATCAACAGTACTTGGAGCTACATCATCAGCATCAACACACTGTGAATTTACAGTAGACCCCAATAAGTCTTCCTCAAACAGACTCTCTAAATTAAAATCAAAATTATAATAATCATCTGGATTATATGTGACCTCTGCTTTCTTATCTAATGAATCTTTCTCAAGATCAATTAATGATTTGATTTTAGCCCGAGTCACCACACACGAATCCATGAGTTCCTCATCAACTCGACAATCCACATCAGCTCCAATCAAAACATCAATCGAATGGGGCAATTGATCGATGAGACCACACAACACTTCTCCACGATGAAAAACACAATCAAGGTTAACCAACACCAAAGGAATTTGGATAACATCCCCAGTTATACCTTTGATCAAACGACATTCGCCTGTATCTTTGTATTCATCAGGATTTATTCGTTCTTTACTGATTAAAGTCTGTGATGAACCTGTGTCACGGAAGGAAATAATTTGTCTTGTTTGTTTGTCTGCATTTACAATTGTAGCTTGGGAACAGTAGGGTCTGAAGCTGATTGGTACTGTGTCCAAACTATGTGTAACTTGTTGCACAAAGTTTACATTTGGACCAGCAAAATTTGAGCCTGGCTCAAAATTTGCCTTTTTCATTTTCTCTGTCGTTTTAAAGCAAAACATTGGTCTAAACCATGTCCATTCCTATGGCAGAATGCACATTTCTGGGTTGAGGGTAGCCCATTTTACCACTCCTGAAATTTGAGTTCCTCCCTGTGTATTGGAATGTGGAAAATTTCTCAAATTGGCATTATTTTCATCTGGCAATGTCTTAGAAGTGACATTTTGATTGGATTGATATCTCCAATTAGTGCAACTGTTGGCATTGTCTCTATCAGTGTTGTATCTATTTGATTGGGTTGCATTGTGCTCATGTCTGTATGCATTTGGAGCAAACTTGTGTCTGTTGTATGTGTCACTGCTATTTGAATAATTTCTGTGAATAGCAACAAACTGATCCGCAAATCTAGCTAATTCAACAAGTGAATTGGCTTGTTTGTCCATAAGCCAAGTTTTCAGAACATTATCATTTATTTTGTTCAAAAATTGTTCCATTTTAAACAATTCTTTGATTTTTTCTGGGTCATCTTGAGCCTTATGACCAAGCAAAAATCTCTGAAAAGGCCAATTTAACCTAGTTGCAAAATGTGTATACGTTTCAGATTGGTCCTTGTTGAGCTGCCTGAACTTTAATCTATACGCTTGGGAACTAATTGAAACATATTTAGGATGGCTTCTTTGATAAAGTCATAGTCTTGGACCTGCTCAGCAGTCAGTTCTACAAAGACTTTTAAGATCTTACCACTTATCTGAGTTTGAAGCATAGCAGGCCATTTATTTTTATCAATCTGGAAGTTCAGCATTGTTCGTTCGAACAGAGTCAAGTAGGAGTCAATATCTGTACTCTCATTAAACCTAGGGAGTGCTTTCCTAGCATTTTCACTAGCTTTATCAGAACTACCTGCACTATTCCTATCACTACTTACTGACTCACTTTGCAAGGTCAACTTATGCAACTCAATCTTCTCATTGGACTGGATTTGAGCTTGTTGAATTTGAATTTGAGTTTGGGTCTGGGCATCAATTTGAGCTTGCTGAAGCTGGGCATCAAGTTGAGCTTTTTGAGTTTGGGTCTGGGCCTCAAGTTCTAACTTACGCATCTCTAACTGTACCTCTAATTTCTTAAGGACAATGGCCTCAGATTCTATTGGAGTATGGTTGGGATTTTGAGAAGTCCTACTGCCAACACTCTCAATATCTGTCTGTCTGTCTTCACCCAATCCTGTTACACATAATTTAATCAGCTTTGCCCTCAATTGGTCCTTGTTACCCCTCATTTCGACCCCTTTTGAAAGCAAATTTTCCCTCAAGTCTTCTACATTCATAGATAAAATGTCTTCAACCGACCATGCATCAGGGAGTGCTGGGTTTTCCATACTTAAAGTTATGCAGAATATACAAATTCAATGCAAACAACTAATCAAAACACACAGCAATATTCAACACAAAGCAGTAATAATCAATTTAAACTACTGATACTACTTACAATGAACGGGGAGACAAAACTCAAACCCTATTTCACTCTTAAAATTCACTAGGCCTCCTCAATTAATTAAATAAAAGAGCCTAAAATTCTGCTTTTCTTACTACACGGAGTGGAGCAGCGTCGCCCGCTTACCCTTGTGCGACGACAACTTACAACTAGATTCAACTCTACCGGACCTGAGCCTACCACATGTGACGAGCTGCACCTAACTCTGACTCGTTTACTTACTTACTTGTCTAGGGGAAACTACTTTGGCACTAACTCGTACATTTTAACGGACAAAACTCTTCTTATTATAAAATATCACTTTAATCTTAATTAAATATTCAACTCTTCCGCCATAGCGGCTATCAATAGGCAGTGCTATATAACTCTAATCAATGTTTCAAAACGTCCAGCGACAGCAACTATCTTAGCAACTAGTTACTAATGTAAATAACAGCTGATAACAGCTTCCACACAAAATCAATGAAAATGAAACAAATGTGCCCTTTGCACGAAAACCAATTCGATATACGAATTCACGAATATTAAGCGAACTGAAATCTCGGTTCAGATTTAAACAATAACAATTTAAACTAAAACAACGAAGAGCAGGCACGAATCGCTGCGATCGAACGTCCGCCTTCTTCTTCGGCCACCGTCGAACTCTCTTCTTCGAAAAAGACGCACTTTCAAAACGTAACTGCCTTCAGCAACGGCTCTTGCGACCAATGACGCCCGTCGTCTCATCACGCCTTCTATAACGTGAATTCCTATTTGCTCACATAAACATAGAGCAAACATAATCAACTTCACATACAAACCTACCAACATTCCAATCATTTGCTCTCTATGCTTCAATCTACCCCTTTATCACAATATATATATATTATTGTTATTGTATTAGCATCGTCACTTTTTAATATCGTCACCCTCGGACCTTCATTGACATGTGATCGTTGTTAAAGCGCTTTTGATTTTTGTATTTTACTATGTTACAGCTCTATAGAACTTGTCCTGGAATAAATGAAATATAAAAAATATTATTAGTTTATTACTATTCATGTTGTGAATCGTCCATATGGAGTACGTGAACACAGAGCCGCAAATACACAGGTGGCCAAAATTGCGGACACACTTTCTGTTGATGTAGTGCACTTACTAAGAGCTATTTTAACTAAAAACATAAAATTTAAGTATATTTTTATCATTTCATGAAACAAAACAACTCCATTGAGTGGTTTTATCTAAATTCATTGTAAAAAACTGTGTAAGATAACTAACTAGAAAACTTATGATTTTGCTCAAAAACTCAAGTGTGTCCACAATTTTGGCCACAAGTGTAAACGAAGATATTAAGGAGCATCGCGATGCTGATATGAATTGAACAGAAACTCCATGCACTATTGGTCAGCATGACACCGACTCATGCATAAACCAAATGGCGAATTCTTAGAATGCCAACTTCCCTCCAGAAACCGTCTGTCAACTCGGTCGCTTCGTCGAGAACATCTCTTCTGCCGTTTAATGCATCGACGATAGGACCTAATAGAACATTTTCTTCGTCTTCATATTCGTCCATCTCAGACTCCCGTACACCTCTTCCATTAATCCCGCCACCAGTCTACGACGTACGCAGCGCGTCGTGGCGTCATCAGAGCGCAATAAACGCTGACGTCATCGGGACAATTAGCACTGACGTCATCGTCCGTCGTCGTCGCCGTCGCCGTGCGCATTGGTCGTTAAGGTCTATATTTAGAAAATGGGGAAATAAATACGCTGCGAGCGACAGACTGCGTAGAAAAGCGCCTCTGGCGACTGACTGCGTCACGAGAAACCGTTTCTGTCGAATGAAGATGATGATTCGACTGTTCCCGGGGAGGGTGGAAGTGGGGTGGGGTGAGGTGAGGGGTTACGACCCCACGCCGCCACAAAGGCATATTCATTTATTCAGCAGTAAATTGTACGAGGCAGTGGATTACATTACCTCAGCCGAATGACAATGTTGATAAACGTCGTCGTGACGCTAAATTACACAGCAAAATAAGTAATAAGTAATAATGAGCAATAATAAGTAATAAGTAAGTCGAAACGTAACCAAGCAGTAACCTTATTAGGGCCTAATACGCGGCAATGTTACTTTTCTTTTTATCGGCGGTGAGCATTGACAAACAGCTTAGAAGCCATTTAATGCCAAACGTAGAACTATAAAATAAGATTGCGTCACCGTCAGCGATGCTGAAAAATTACTTGCAATATAGCTTAGCCATTGGAGCAAAACAGCAATATTAAATGCCCTGGTCTCGACAAACAGCCTCTAATCTATCTGTCCTCTTAATGAATATTAATACTAACATAGACTCGACTTGCTGTTCACAGAAAACCTCATGTATAGCAATATATATATATGTGTGTGTGCGTGTCTGTGTGTGTAGAATTGTGTGTGTCTGTGATTGTGTGTGTGTCTGTCAGTGTATGCTGAAAACACACACACACACATACACACACATTATAGCATATATATATATATATATAAATCTTTATTCTCATTAACTGCAGCTAAATAGACAATTACTCTTAACAAAATTAAACTAAAAAAGAAACAAGAGAATAAGCAAGAAGAAATATATATATATATATATATATATATATATATATATATATATATATATATATATATATATATATATATCTTTATTTGCATTGTCAGCTAAATAGACAATTACCAACACAAAACCAAACCAAAAAGAAACAAGAGAATAAACAAGAAGACTATATATATATATATATATATATATATATATATATATATATATATATAGAGATATATATATATATATATATAGACAGACAGACAGACAGACAGACAGACATACAGTGAAACAACAGGTTTGGTAAGAGTTTTCATACTACACTTTCACCAATTCCATCTAACCAATAGTTGCATATGATCGATGCAAGTATTCAACAGAGCCTAGACATGTGTGGAGATCTTTGTGAACACACAGACGAAGAGATGCAGACAGGTAGGCAGACAGACAGACAGACATACAGACAGTAGATTCAGATAGCTAGAGGGGAAGACAAAGCGACATAGTGAATTCGTCGGTTTCTTTTAATTTCTGTCCCCCTCAGATAAGAGCATCGGGACAATACAAAGTCGCCTCAAAAGAATTAGTGGAAAATTGAAGCAACTGCACTCGTTTAGACAGAGGACCGAAGTTCCTGGATGCGCCGCTGATCTTAAGTTCTCACGACTGTCTTCTGTCACAGAAGACAGTCGTGAGAACTTAAGATCAGCGGCGCATCCAGGAATTTCGTCTGGGGGAGGGGGGACATACTTCGTGTTCCGTTCTCCATTCTGCCCAACACCGCCTCCGTATATTATGGATCGAGGCGTGTTGCTAAAATAATAATTGAAAGCGACGAAAAGACGACGCCCGCTTATGTGTTCGTTCCTCTAAAATATTCAGCGTTTTCTCTATTATGGGGAATCAGGAGACGTAATTTAGTTGGGCTCGGGGAAGTACGTGCCTTCCCAGCTGCCCCTCTAAATCCGTCCCTGCGGGGTAAAATTCCAGATTGACTGAATGGGCTGGGGAAAAGGGGGCGCGCTGATCCACTGGGCGGGCGTGTACACTCGAGCTCCCCTCCGTCTCATCCTCCACCAGTCAGACGGCGCTCTAATAGAAATATTTATTCCTGAAAGTCGCCATTCGCCGGCTTCTTTGATCTGCGTCTTGTCTTTGCGCATGCGCAGGGCGCCCGTCCGGCCAGACCTCCCCTCTGAATATTTTCTTTTAAGCATAATCGTTTACCAAGAATAGCAAAAATTAATCTGCTGACACATCAATAACAAATCCGATCTCCAGAAATAGAAAGACAGCGAGCGGTGCCCCCTCCTGGAAAACCGCACCCGGTAGAAGGCGCAACTGGAGAAGACGCCGTGCCGCACCCGATGCAATTTTCTCGGTCGTCGTCGGCGCCACTATGCACGGAACGTACAGCGTACTTTCGTCAACGTGTTTACAGGAATCCCACAAAATAGCAACTGAAGACGATACGGAGACCTTAAACAACTCTAAACTGTGCACATAAGAACGATCGTTTACTATGAAACAGTGGCGTAGCCAGGGTTGGGGTTAACCTCCCTTGGCTGCCGAAAAAATAATATTTTTAATGAGTTTCTATCCATTTTAATTTTTTTGGCGCGACTTTGGGAGGTAAACCTCCCCCCCTTGGCTATAGAATGTAACGGTTTAAGAGGTGATGACTTTTTTTGCTTGTCAAGATTTTTCCAAAGTTGGTCACAGCCAAAACCAAATACCAAACACCCCTCTTCCGGAAATCCTGGCTACGCCACTGCTATGATACATCCGAACAAAAAATACAGAATGCGCGAAAGGCAGCGTTCCATGAATTAATTATTTGGGGGTATTATGCCATGCAGGAGGTCCCCAAACGCCCCTTTCGTTTAGTAGCAGCAGAGTCTTACATGGTGGCAATGGAGACGGGTATCTCGTCCATTTTCGACGGTACAGAAGTTCTACGAGGCGTCGAAGGCGAGTCGGGCGAAGACGACGATGGAAGCGGGCGGGCGGGCGGGGCGGGCGGGCGGGCGGGCGGGCGTAGGCGGCGGCGGCGGGAGGCGATCGTCAAGACGGCCGGCAGACGGCGGGCGGCGGGCGGCGTCGACGCCTCCTCGATGACACCGTCGCGGAGCGGCGCTTTCAAGACGCGAGATATACGGCGACGCGGATAAAAATTCAAATTCGCCGTCCATGCATACGCGACAGGCGCTGAATAATTAATTCTGGCGAAATCTGTCGTCGTCGACTCCGTTTTTCGCTAGACTTCTCTTAAATCTGGGAAAGTGGCGATCATTTCACGCTGATGCTAGCAAGAAATTCGCGAGAAAGTGCGTAGTTTTCACTTATGTACAGTACAGTAGTGCTTCTTACATCGTCGCACGAGAATACCGAATGAGCCGCGGATAAGTGACCCTCGGTTACACAGGGCATTACATTACCACGACGACAACTGTTGTCACCAAGCGATTTGTCGGTGGTTCGTCTCGGCATTATTAACGCGATGTTTCTGTACACCCTAGATATATCCATCTGCTGATCTTCTGTTCTGGTCTGTTTTAAAACTGAGTCCAGCATCTGGTACCATTCACTGAATCCCCGGGAAAAGTCCCAAAATAAAATTTCCAACAACATTCGTCGAGCAGAAATAAATTCCGAGTGTGTTCGACTTTGGTGAGCGAAAGAGAAAGCTTCGCTGAACGACGAATGATACCATTAAACGTTTTCATCATTGGTAAAGCGTTCGTTGTCGGCCTAAGGAAGCATCTATTAATAACATTACCAATGTCAGAAGGGTGTCAGGGTAACGAATATTGTCGGAGGAATATCTGCTGTGACCGAATCTGTTGACCAAACCCGGCGCAGTGATATATATTATACGCGCGGCGGCCTGTGAGTTCAGAGGTCATCCGATCCCGGATGTGACGTCACTGCCAGCAGATGACGACGCGACGGTGAATAGAGCTAGATGCTGTTCGTTGGACGATAATATGGAGCTGATTGCCGTTCTTGTTCTGCTTCTTGTTCCCCGTTTTGTCGTCGCTAAGGTCCATCCGTCGCCGAGACTTCACCGAAAGACGAACAGGTAAGATCTCGGAACCATATGGAATCGAATTTCCACCGCTTTCTGCCTGGCGTCTTTGTCTTTTGTCCAGACAAGGCGCAGCCCTGATAAATGCTACAGTATAGCATCTGCAGAATAGCTTTCATTTACCGCTCATTGCTAGTGAGATACAAATCATCGGCCTGAGTTAATTAATAATAATACTTATTATTACCTCGATAATTAATCAATACAGCAGACATATGCTAAGTTATAAACATGATTATGTATAATACAGGTACATGCATCTGAAACTTATTAATTATTTATAAAAATCACCAGGCTAATCAAATCTGTACGGCACTAGCCTTAAAAATAAACCCAATTTTATGATCATGTTAACTTGACGAAAGGTTTCGAAGACTATTCCGCGTTAGTTATTGCAACAGCAGCAGCAGCAGCAGCAGCAGCAGCAGCAACAACAACAACAACAACAACAACAATAAAGACAGCAACTACTACTACTACGACTACTACTACTACTACAGCAACTACTACCACTACTACTACTACTACTACTACTACTACTACTACTACTACTACTAATAATAATAATAATAATAATAATAATAATAATAATAATAATAATAATAATAATAATAATAATATAATTATTAATTTCGTATTTTTAATGCACCAGTTCTAATGCTCTAGGTACCCCCAATGAGCCGAGTTGTCGAGCTGCCGAGCCGAAAATATTTGGTCGTAACTGCAAAACCAAACCACGAAAAATATGTGGTTAGCCAAAAATGTGCTATTGAGCATCGATAAATGTGCAGCGTACTTATGCTGTTGTGGTCTGTAAAATAATTAATTAATTAATTATCAGTTTGTGAAATTAACTATGACTGGCGATGACAATCGTTTCAACTGAAAGAATTGAATAGCCTTATTTTGCAGTGACGAATGCAATGTGTAGTAATAGCGCATCGAATCATTCAACCGAGGCAAACTTTAGGAATAGTAATTATTCGACCCGAAAATTTTTTAAAAATCACGCCGAAAATTTATACAATCGGGTAAGTATTAAGCCGAAAATGCTAAGTAATTGATTTTTCGGCTTAGCCGAAAACCAGCCGCAAATTCTACCAAGCCAGCCGATTGCATTTATAAAAAATCGGCTTGTGGATCTAATTATAGGGTAGGGGCCTAACGATCGTGAAGGGAGGATCTAAATAGCCAGTCATTATTATGAGACCAGCTGCATGCAAACTGGTGGTAAATTGCTGAATATTTGTCTGTTTCTTTTGTAATTCTTCTCATCTGAAATCCAGAATAATCAGTTTGAGAAGAGGCGTCTCTCAGTCACTCAGTGTCATCCAAGGTTGGACTGTCCTTGTAAACCAGCCCGGGAAATTTTGACAAAGGTGGGAAGCCCCGGGCAAATACAATGTGGGAGGACCTATTGTCGACCACAGGGCCGTCGAGAGCAATTCCGGGCCCCTGGGCAGAGTAGTCACGGGTTCCTATCAATGTTTAATTTAGACTCCTGGACTCCGGGGGGGGACTGAAAAAGCTGGGGAAAACTGACAAAGCCGGGGGAATTCTGCTAGGGGCCGCTGTTAGTCCATGTAGTATTCCAAAATTTCCGGGGGGAATTTGAAATTTTCGGGGGAAAAGGGCAATTTCCCCCGGGAACGGCCTAGATTAAACACTGGTTCCTATAGGGAGTTTATGAAACTGGAGATGGCCTTTTCTGCTTCTTGTGTCAGGCTACTCGACTGAACAGGCGTTCATTGCTGCGCCATCTATCGAATGACTAGCAAGCCTTGTGACGCCAATGTAAATCATAATAATTATAAATTTTCTGGGAAATTAATAAGCACTGAATTGAATCACTGTAATCTAAACAGGATTTACTTAATTCCGGTCTTATTAAAGAAATTTAACTTGAAAATGGTTTTGGTCTAGAAGCTTTCAAATCAATTATTCGAAATTTCGTCACTTGCACACCTTTTTAAAAATGCAAAATTAGAATATAGATACGAAAAATTCGCTTCACCGCCAGGTTGTTCCGAAAATAGGATGGTTATTGCAAAGAGCAAAATGCTATGGGAGATATAGACCCATTTCTGCCATAAATAAATCAAATGTTAGCACGTAATGATAACCACATGAATTTGCAATGTACGCCATTTATGCTTCTGCTGAATCAGGAAGAGGTGTTAATTAATATTTCCATTTTGATTTGTGTTTCAGTGAATAGTTTCAAGCTGCTTACGAAGCTCTTCAAGTCTTGAAGATATCGCTAATGCTTCTGAACAAATTATAAATTAATTATTTTAATCACTTGTTTCTTTTACTTAATGCAGCCTCAAAATGCAGTGAGCGCAAATATAGATATGAGTTGAGTCCACCCATCGGTTTGGTTGGGTTTTGTAATAAATTTCCATGTTTACGGTGGGTTGGGTCAGAGAATGAGTCATGTTTCGTATCGTTGATCGGTAAATTACTGTGGAATGGATTGGGTTGGGTGAAATAACCCCATTGCTTTCGTGGGTTGGGTCTGAATCATGATGGGCTGGGTTGGGTTGGCTTTTAGAAAATAGACCCATGTCTCCATTTCTAAGTGATCATCAGACCCTAAGAGAAATAATTTGGCCTTTGATTAGAAATTTATTTTTAGAAGTATTTCATAGTCAATTAGTTGTCAAAATAGCTCTAGACACATTATTAATTTAGAAATAGCACCTAAAAATAGAGGCGCGTTGATGTTAATTAAAGGATTAGAGAACTTGGCAGTGACAGGCATGGTGGAGGGCAAAAGATCAAGAGGAAAACAAAGATTAAAATATACAGACAGAATGAGAGAGGAAATGAGGATAGAAAATAACATCGAACTCCCGAGGAGCACTAGAGATCGAGAAAAGTGGAAGTCCATGGCCACCGACGCAGCAATGCATGGCACCTAAAAGAAGAAAAGAAGAAAGATGTTAATTAACTTTAAAAATTAAATAAATATCATCGTGAAAACACTGAAGAAAAACTTCAAGACATCTTGAAAACAATGCAAGCATACTTTCCATATTGATGATAATTATAATTAATTATGGGAGATTTTACTGAGGATTTTAAAAGAACATCGTGCGAAATTGCTGTTGCCCATTCCAGCTTCTTTTCAACGTTTCAATTGTCGTTGGATTTTATCTAGACTTTGATGCTGTTCTCAGTTCTTGATCATAAATGGTACTTGACTTTGCAGGAGGTTGGGACATTAACCTTCGCCACTCCTTCACTGGATGTTGCTTAACCCCAGAGGGAGTGAAATTTTGTTTTTAGCCGCCTTCCGACCCCCACTGGAGTAAAATATTTTGAAGTGTTATAAAAAGAGTTCCTTATTATTTTGTAAAATAAATATTCCTTATTATTTTGTAAAAAATATAGTTATTGCAAAGAGCAAAATGCTATGGAAGATATAAACCCATTTCAATATTATATATATATTATTTATTTTTTATATTTTCTATTTTTCTATTTCTATTTATTGTGTATTTAAGGCTAAATAAGTAAAATTAAAATTACGCCTACTGGGCATATTGGATCATGGCATCTGCACAGTGGCAGCTCAACAGAGGAGGCCCGATGGGGCTTGTGCCCCCTACTGAGTGCCTGGCCCCTGTTTGGACCTATACTTAATACTATATACCTAACAACAAATGTTTGCCCCCATGATTAGAAGTTGCCACCCCAACGGCCACCCCACTTGCCAAATCCTGGAGCCGCCACTGCATCTGCAGTTCTTTGCCAGATATGACAAGATATTGTCTGTAAATCTCCTAAAATGAGTGCAAGCCTTTATCCTCAAAAGATGTTCCCATAAAACAGACAAAAATAGGAATATCGATCGAAGATGGCTTTTGAGAAGGAACAATACGCCAAAGATGTCCATGGGTCCATTTTTTAGAACCCAACCCTACCTGTCAAATCTTCAACCCAACCCAACTCATGTCGGCAATAAGGTTACTCATTATTATATATAAAATAACCCATCCCACCGTAATACATTGTAATTTCTTAAGCCATGGCTTATCTTCTGACCAGAGGCGTAGCGACGGGGGGTATATCTGTATATATATACCCCCCAAAATCAGTCTGCCTTAAAGTTTTTTATGTGAGTTATATGTTGTTATATGTAGTTTATATGGTTTATAGTTAAGGTTTATACCCCCCCCCCCAATATTTATGCCCTCCCAAATCAAGTTCCTGACTACGCCAGAAAGTACGCCCCTGCTTCTGACCCAACCCAACCCAACATAAATATGATAACGTTTGACCCAACTCAAGTTACCCAACCCAATCCAACCCAACTCGTGGTTCAACCCAGCCCATGACCATCTCTGCATTACACTTTAATATGCGATTCTTAGAACTTTCTTTAAAACACTTTTAGCGCCTTTTCGGCTGACGATTGAAATGAAAGTACATCTACCCGTGTCTTCTCTGTTTCCGGTCTCGTCGAGGTGTCTTCTTACAGTAGAAGTCAAAGAACTGTCAGGCGATTAACAGCAGCGCGTCCTATAATGTAATTAACGGAATAGACGTTGAAAAATCTGTTTCAACGTTTGGGAACTATCAGGCGAAGAATTTGGCCAAAATTTACGAAACTCTGACTGTACGACCTTTCCTGTATGTTAAACAGACGAATGAAGTTCGATTCGCAAAGACAAAAACACCGTGATTAACTAGTTTATATAGCGCCATTTAAAAACTGACTCGCTAAGACCCTTCAGGTCTAGACTTAAAACACATCTATTCCTGACTGCATATCCGCCTTAACCTGGAATCTGGAAGTACGGACTGACCTCTGGATTACAACCTCGATTCACCACGGACAATGATTCACGACTACGATTATTCACTGAAGGGACCATCGACTGGTGCAGATGTACTACTACAATGGCGCTAAAGAAGTCTGCTACTACTACTACTACTACTACTACTACTACTACTACTACTACTACTACTACTACTACTACTACTAGGCCTACTACTACTACTACTAAGACGATCAGCAGGTTAACAACTGCGCCGTCCAAAAAATATAAGTAATTATTTATGAAGAAGCAGGAAAAGCATATTCTTGTCGCAAAATGAATAGCGACTATTCTTCTGAGGGAGACAGACATTAAATTCCAGACAGTGGCGTAGCCAGGATATCCGGAAGGAGGGTTTGGTTTTGATCATAACCAACTTCGAAAAATCTTGACAAGCAAACAAGGTCGTCACCTTACAAATTATTTTGGGTCGGCAGCCAAGGGGTGGAGGTTGACCCCTAAGCTGCGTCCGAAAAATAAAAAAATTATGGAAACACATTTTTACAAATTTTCGTCGACAGCCAAGGGGGTTTAACCCCCAACTCCCCCTTGGCTATGCCACTGGTTCCAGACAGAGAGGCAGAGGGGCAGAGAGGGAGAGAGAGAGGGGAGAGACGAACGCACAATTCGCAGTGTTATGCTACAGTTGAGCGATGCCAGATAAATTAATAGTCCCTTTCTGCTGCTACGGAGCAGTTCATCGTGCGGCTCTGCTCTCCGGTTAAATTAATCCGCCCGAGGGGGTGCAGAGGGCCTGTCGGGGGTCTGTCGCCAGGTGTCGCAAATTCGTAATGGCCACTGACCGGGAACCGTGCGCTGAATTTAATACTAATCGTGATTCGAAAGCGTGCAAGATATTCAAAGGAAATTTCTTACTGGATCCGGTGCGAATGCCGGCGGCACTGCTTCGAGAGATTCATCTCGTTCCCATTTCCGATATTCTACCCCGCCCAATCTTCTTTTCCTCTAGCCCTCCCTCCCTCCCTCTCGCCCTCTCCTTCTCGAACCGATTCGAATGCAGAACGCTTCCTTCTTCTCCCTCCTCTACTTTACCCCGGTGCTCCTCCCCGATCCCTTTTCCCTTCTTCCCCCGGGCGATCGAATAGTCAAGACTCAAGAGTGGTCGTCGCCGTCTTCGTTTCTTCATAAAGATATCAGCCGATGGAGATCTGCGCTCATAAAGACAAATACTCATAAGAGGACGCAGCGATACGAAGAAGCGGACGAACAGATGGACGCACAGAGAGAAAGAGGCACAGAGAGAGAGAGAGACAGACAGACAGACAGACAGACAGACAGTCAGACAAAGACAGAGAGAACGAGAGAGAGAGAACGAAAGACAGACAGACAGACATAGAGAACGATTGAGAAAGAAAGAAAGAGAGAGAGAGAGAGAGAGAGAGAGAGAGAGACAGACAGAGACAGACAGACAAAGACAGAGAGAGAGAGAGAGAGAGGAAAGACAGACAGAGAACGAGAGGGAGAGGAGAGAGGAGGGAGGAATGGACGGAGGGGGGCACGGTGGGAGGGCGGAGGGATGGGGATGGAGGGAGGGAGGGAAGAATTAGCTGCCGACGTGCCTTCGCTGCAGTGATTCGTTGTCGACGAGACTGACGCCGGGTGATTACTTAGTCGGACGATAGGTGGCCCTTGATGTCGTCTGCTCTGTCGTATGACGTCGTCGTCGTCGTCGTCGTCGTCGCCGTCGCCGTCGCCGGGCTCTCTTCCTATTGGCCGTGATCGTTGGTCGTCGTCGTCGCTTGTACTGGAAACGATTAAGTCTCGTACGGCAACAGAATGGAAAGGAGGAGGAGAAGGAGGAGGAGGAGGAGAAGAAGGAGGAGGAGGAGGAAGATGCTGTTGCTAAGGACAACGAACACCTGATCAACATTGCCGATAAGATCCGATGATAGATAACGTAATTCTATCCGGTTGTCCGATTGTCTCAACACGGCCTGCATATGCGCACAGTATTAATGGCAGATAATTTCCTTCGATATGGGCTCCAGATGCTATGATAACACAACTACTCCATGCAGGACCCTGCGTTTACCAATAAGCATCAGTTTTCGCCAGAATATATTTGCACTCTACTGAGCCTTATAAAGTACTATAGGCTATTTTCGTAACTAAGATTTGAACCCGGATCTGCACGCCTGATGCCTTGATCACTGTAAAATCGGTCACTGTTTTAAATAGCTATGACCTCAGAATAATATACGCATCTGATTGTTATAGTTAGGTACGAGCGTTATATAAATATAGCATCCATGATCCGTTACATTATTCATACTTGTCGTTAGACTATATATATTTGATCAGTGGCTGGATACGATACGCTATTTATAACCCATATCCAATAATGCCATCCGCACTTTTCCAAGTGACATATAGAGATGGAAACTCTTCATTCAAGTCAATGCATTTGTTTTAGGATCTTGTTATTTGAGCATGAGTGTTCATTCTAAGTCTATCTTTGAGCAATGTTTCTATTCTTTAAATCAGTTTCCCAAACTGTGGGTCGCGACCCAAAAGTTGGTCGCGACCCAAAAGTGGGTCGCAATGTCTAGTGGGTCGTGGAGTAGCGCGATATTAGATTCAAAAGTGTCATTTTCTAACCAATAGGCCTACCACAATGAAGTCACAAGCCTTGAAAGTTGCAAGTGGACTTAGGTATGCATGCAATCCTCCATACACAGCTTATATTAAAATGATTAGTGTTTAATGAAACCCTTGTGCAATTGAATCTTATTTCGCAACTAGAAATGCTCGCTTCGCTCGCAGTGCAGGGTAATACCATTGTGGAGAATTTGCATTTCTCGTCTATTGCTACTGGAATCTACGGCGTTATAGCCGCACTCTACGGGCAACTACCGGAGACATGGGACCTTCAAAACCCTTATTTTCGATTTATTAACAGCCATCCATCAAATATCTCACTGAAATACGACCTTAAATAAATTAGCGCATGAGCCAAAGCTGAAATTAGAACGCTGGGTCGCGTATTTCAAAAGTTATAGCTGATTTTTGGTTACGTTGATTATGCGCCTATACACTGTCCATCTAACAGATAAGGTTCCAGAACGACCAATAGAACGCTGCCCAGCCAACCAATCAGAACGCTTGAAGGTAACCAATGAGGACATCACACAGCCAACCAATCAGAACGCTCACACAGCCAAGCAATCGGAACGCTTGAAGGTAACAGAGGCACAGGGGAAGGATTTTAATGTGATAGATAACTCAAGGAAAGCGTATTCCGACCATTTTGCTCTGAAACTCCAACAATACGGAATCTGATTACGTTGTACCCAGCGGTTAAGCGATTTTGCCATACTCATAGGATTTTTAAGACGCGTAACAAAGGTATGTCACTGGCAAAATTTTTAAAAGATAATTTTCAAGAAATTTCAATTTCTATTTGTCTCCTTTCTTATTTTGCCAAAAATATGAATAATTCTGCCAATATACTTGCCATATTTTCATTCGATTTAAATCAGAGCTTTTGTTTTTCAATTTATTCAAAACTCAGAAGATTCGTTTCAACTAACGTTCGCCAGATGGCGCATTGCATTAATTTTTTTGGCATTACACGCTATGATTAGGTTCGCGGCACGTTACAAAACCGATGAAGTGGGCCGCGGTTCCAAAATGTTTGTGAAACCCTGCTTTAAAGGATGATTCTTAGTAGACTTTACTCGTAGTTATGTGTTGATACGTTTGACAAGACTACGAGATTCTGAGGTCCCAAGATAAGATATGGAATACAAGGTTTTTGTTTTGATACTGATAAGCTGATTGATTGATTGATTGATTGACTCATTGACTGATTGATTGATTTGCAATCGTTTTTTCATTTGCATAGAGTGTCCAGCCACTTCCTTGTTTCACACGTTGTCAGGTTCTTCTGTCTGGCTTGACCAAGGACAAAACGTTCGAGGCTAAAATGTTACGAGTTTCATATTCTAGTAAAATATTAGCTTTTAATTTGACTACTTCTCAGGTTTCTTTTTGTTTTCTATTCTATTGTGTACTTAGACTAAATTCAAATCTTGTGAATATTCTGTAAATTTTCTTGGTCTTATTTTAAATTCAATTGATGTAATTTATTGTAATTGATGTCAGACATGCCTATGTGAAGTTGAGTTGAAATAAACCTCAGTTCATATATTCGGGTTCAGTGATTATGTTACAGGCGCGGAGCGTTCGCTCAAGAAATAATATGTAACGGATTGCTAATTAGGAAAGCGATATCTCTGCCTTGAAAAGATACGCTGAGAAGGGCAGCTGCATAAATACCATAAAGTGTACGAATATACGACGCGGCTGTTGAAGTAGCAGTTGCAGGATGTCCGTCTGAGCCTCTCTGAGGAGTCAACGCTGAAGAAGACAGACGATAAATGAGGCGCTGAAGTTTCCTAAATGAAAGGCTTAATACAGATTATAAGAATTAACGGATGGAAGGGAGAGATAAGAGAGAGAGAGAGAGAGAGAGAGAGAGAGAAAGAGAGACGAACGAACAATGGAGGGGAGAGAAGCAATGTTCTCTCTAATGTTTTGTAGTCCTGTGCGCCTGAAATTTCTTGTGTGCAAGATTTTACGTGGAAAGTCAACTTTTGTGCGCCTCAGAATTTGTCCGTAATCAACATTACTTATTTGCTAACAGGTTAATACGTCTCAGAACACTCTTGTCGGTCAACGATCCACTTTTTACAATTTTCCTACCAGTTTAGAATATAAACAAATGCATTGTCATTAACTTGGATGAAAAAGTGGCAGTAGGGGGCGCAAACCCTATACCTTCCCTTTGCAAGTAGACTTAGGTCTTAGTAAATTTATAATTATGCATGCAATCCTCCATACACAGTTCATATCAAAATGATTATTGTTTATGAAACTTTATCCAATGTTAGTCGACAATAAGTTTGCAGGGTCACGGCACGTTACAAAGCCGCTGACGTGAGTCGCACAGTTCCAAAAAGTTTGGGAAACCCTGGTCTACTTTTTAAAATTAACATTATTTCGCAACAACGCAAGGAAGCGTATTCCGACCATTTTGCTCCGAAATTCCACTAACAATAGTCAATAAGAATCTCTTTCCATGGCGCATGTGACACCTAACGGTTAAGCGATTTAGCCAATTTCATAGGATATTTAAGACACGTAACAAAGGTATGTTCCTGGCAAAGTTTTTAAAAAGATAATTTTAAACAATTCCAATATCTGTTTATCTCATCTTGTCTTATTTGGCAAAAATATGAATAATTTTGCCTAATATATTTGCCACATTTCTCATTCGAATTGAAACAGAGCTTTCGTTTTGCTATTTATACGAAACTCAGACAAACAACGTTCGCCAGATGACGCAATGCATTTATAAAATGTCACAAAATGTTAGGGTCGCCCCACGTTACACGACCGCTGAAGTGGGTCGCAATTCCAAAATGTTTGGGAAGCTCTGATCTAATCGATTCCTTCTCTTGTTCTTCAACATATTCATTAAGCTAAATCGAGGTTCACAGTTTGCGCTGAATGTCAGACGTGTTCCTCCTATATTGATCCATTCGATTTGCTAGATCTTGAAACTGTTCACAATCAATGGCAACCATGAACTCTTAAATTAAGTCGCTGTTCATTTTTCATTTTGTAAATTTTTTGGTCTTATTATATATATTCATATATATATATATATATATATATATATATATATATATATATATATGAGGAGAAGAGAGTTGAAATAGGAGAGAGAGAGAGGGTGGTGACAATGATGAAGTGACGATGATTCATTTGGACGCATCGCAGTATCATGCCAGGAGAAAGAGAGGTCGGCCAAACAGAAGATGAGTGGATGATATAGAAGAATGGCAGCCTTAACAAAAGCATCGAAATAAAGAACTGTCTGGAAAAATGCTTGATTCATGATGTCACCTTATCTTAAACTGTTGCAGGAAAGAGAAAATGATGATGATGATGATGATGATGATGGTGGTGGTGGTGGTAGTGATGATGATGATGATTATGATGATGAGGAGGAGTAGGATGTCGCGGAAAAGATTGGAACTCTCTTAAAGGAAAAGTAACAAAAAGAAGGAACAATGGGGCGAGAAGAAAAAGAGGAGGAAGAAGAAGAAGACATAAAGGAAGACGAAAGGAGAAGAGGAAGAGGAGCAGGAGGACAGAAATCATTGAAACATGAATGGATCCATCTCTGATAATAGTAGAATCAGCAACAGAGAAAGCTAAATGAGGACCTGTGGTCTGAACAGTAATTGCTGAAAACACTTGTAAACACAGAAAATGGCATTAAAGACAAATTCAATTGAATCATTAATTTTGCCATTATCATCATCGTAACGTAACTCAAATTTAAATCGTTTAAAGCGAATAAAGCTCCCCTCGCCGATGTGAAAGAAACGTGTTAATCGATTTATACGAGACGCCCATTTTTCTCACCGATAATAGTTTAGGCTCTCTCTCTCTCTCTCTCTCTCTCTCTCTCTCTCTCTCTCTCTATCTCTATCTCTTCTCTCTCTCTCTCTCTCTCTCTCTCTCTCTCTCTCTCTATATATATATATATATATATATATATTCTATCTATCTATCTATCTGTCTGTCTGTCTGTCTCTCTCTATATATATATATATATCTATTCTATCTATCTGTCTGTCTGTCTGTCTCTCTTTCTCTCTGTCTCTGTCTGTCTATCTGTCTGTCTCAGGGCGACGGTGGTTTTAAATGCTGGCCGGTGTCGTATAAATTTATTTCCGCCATAAAATTATTACTGGGCGGAGCCTGCGGTTGCTAGGGAAATAAAATTATGTCATTATAAATTTATTTCCGTATAAATTATTTCCGCCTATCAGCATAATATCTAAAAATAGCTTTAATCACTTTAATGCATTGGTTAGTAGCAGGCAATAACTTTATTTTCTACATATAACTATATAGCCTGCTGTTGGTGGGGAAATAAACTTATAACCGGTAATAAATTTATGTCCTATCTTCTGTCTATCTATACCTGTGCATAGCATTGGTTGGAAATGAAATCATATCTTATGGATGATAAATTTATTTCCTACCTATCTACACATAACTATATAGCCTACTGATGGCAGGGAAATAACATTATAGCCGGTTATAAATTTATTTCCTAGTCTACGGTCTACCTATACCTGTATATAGCATTGGTTGGAAATGAAATGATATCCCATGGGTAATAAATTTATTTCCTAGGAAATAAAATTATAGCCGGTAATAAATTTATTTCTTATCTATCTATACCTGAGTATATCATTGGTTGGAAATGAAATGATATTTGGTAATAAATTTATTTCTAGGAAATAAAATTATAACCGGTAATAAATTTAATCTATCTATACCTGTGTATAGCATTGGTTGGAAATGAAATGATATCCCATGGGTAATAAATTTATTTCCTAGGAAATAAAATTATAACCGGTAATAAATTTATTTCTATCAATCCCATACCTGTATATAGCATTGGTTGGAAATGATATCCTATGGGTAATAAATTTATTTCTAGGAAATAAAATTATAGCCGGTTATAAATTTATTTCCTAGTCTACTGTCTATCTATACCTGTATATAGCATTGGTTTGAAATGAAGTGATATGCCATGGGTAATAAAATTATTTCCTAGGAAATAAAATTATAACCGGCAATAAATTCATTTCCTATCTATCTATACCTGTGTATAGCATTGGTTGGAATGAAATGATATCCTATGGGTAATAAATTTATTTCCTACTTATCTATTTCATTGGCACTTGGCATTTTGGCGTTATCTTGATGGTATTAACTGAAAAACGGATTTCAATTTCCACGAAAAAGCATAGTTGAAAAAATGCTTCAGTAGAGTAATATATAGTGAATGCTATCCTTAGCAACAAGAGATGGCCTTCATTAAAGTGACGAGGAAGATACTACCAACAGACGATAAAATGCGTTTCCGGATTAGAAATCTCAATAGGCCTATCAGTTTATCCTCTGTGTATAAGTCGACATTTAAAAGACGATTTATGACAAAGCGCCAGAGAAAAACATGACATTTGTCGAAACAATTATTATCAGAACAACGATCATTAAATAAAGATCAGCTGTGCTAGAACAATGGCAAATCATTGGCATATTTGAAGTGAAATGCATGATTCAATTTTTAGTAGCATCCGCATTTGAAAATAAGTGTCGGTCTGTTGTAGATGATCAATATCGACTTAAACTGTTAAACATACTCAAGACCACCCGTAGTGAGTTTCGGAAAATGCGATTCTTTTGCGATTGATAAGCCGCTGATTATATGCAGATACGATTAGACTTAGCAAGCAATAATGCTGATAATGGCTATCTTATAATAATAACTATACGATTTCATATGAAGCATTGATTGGGAGGAAGTCAAGAGGAAAGGGAAGAAAACTACTTTAAACACAATATTCAAGTAATGCTGGTGCTACATAATTCCAGTTTCAACAATTTCAAACCATAAGCACCGACTAAACTAAATTCATCTTTGAGTCGTCCATAAATTCTCACGCGATTTTTGGCACTCTTACGTAACGCGACGTCACAAAACGTTAAAATATGACGTCACAGGGGCCGACCTCCCCCGAATTTTCATCTTTCGAAAAGACTTGACAAGCAAGAAATGGCCATCCTTGTATTTTTTCCTCTCGAAAAACCATGACAAGCAAAAAAAGGTCATAATTGTATTTTTTCTCCAAAATCCCTACAAGCAAAAAATGTCAAAGGTAATCACCTAAAAAAATTTGCGGGACGTCTCATTTACGGAACCCCCGTCCTCACACATCGTCACAAATGGCCGGACCCCTCCTCTAACCGCGTGACGTAATTTATAGACGAGCCCTTAGTCTACTATATCTTACTCAAAAAACCTAACCACAACAGAAGGCTTAAGCTTATATGCAGGGCCGTTTTATCTTGGGCACAGTGGGCACTGTGCCCAAGGCCTACGACCTTTTCAGGAGCCTACGAAAGTCAGATGTATATGGAGAACATGAAGGAGTAAAAATAGGCCATGGCAGAAATTGCAGTCTTGCAGATACAAATTTAATAACGTTTAACTCTAGCAGTCACAAACAGTATAATATCTATTAATATGAGCACTTGAGCAGAGTTACGATATTATTATTATTATTATTATTGTCAGACAATTTGCTATAGCGCCGTAGGTGAGCGAAATGGAGGGGGTGCTTTGACAACTAATTACTCGTAACTGAGCTTAAATAAATGCGTTTTCAAGTTGGTAATAAACGTCGCGGCAGCATTCGCATTGGTCACACTGTCCGGAAGAGAGTTCCACAGGATCGCGGTGTAAAAGATCTCTCGCCAAATAGAGGAGTCGAGGATGGTGGAGGCACGAGTAGCTGATTCCGCTTGCTGGACCTTAGCCGAGCCCGCCGTTCGACCTCCGTAGATCTAGTCACCATGGTGGCCAGGTAGCGGGGGCAGCTCGAGTCATATAGAGCTCGATAGGTGAGCCAGCAGCGCTTAAACACTATCCTCTCTTTGATTCGCAGCCAGTGGAGATGGTCTTTCAGCAATGGCGTCACATGCTCATTCCAGCGACGACCTAGGGCACAGCGTGCTGATAGGTTGATTACAGACTGTAGACGGTTGAGCTGGCGGTCTGGGGTTCCAAGTAGTACGCTGTTACAGTAATCGATCCTGGTTAGAATCAGCGCTCGAACGAGTTGAACAGCGGCGCTGGCTGTTATGTAACGTCGGATCGACTTGATTCTTCGCAGCTGATAGTGACAGCTGCGGATCAGACCGCTAATGTGCGCCTCGAAGGACAGCGTCTCGTCCAGTAAAACCCCCAGGAGTCGTACGTTACTTGATGGACCAATAACGTGATCACCAATATTGAGCGGGACACGATTGATCGACCCGCTCCGCCTGGGCGTGGAGATCCATAATAGTTCCGTTTTCTCCGGGTTGAGTGCCAGACGATTTTCCGCCGCCCACACACTGATCGCAGCAATACAATCCGCAACGCGTACTGCCAGTCGTTCGGCCTCTTTTGGTAGGGCGTAGGAATATATCTGCCCATCGTCTGCATAACTGTGCCCCTCAAGACCAAAGGCTGCTTTAATAAGGCAGATATCTGCAGTGTAAAGAATGAAAAGGAGAGGGCCCAGAACAGACCCTTGAGGGACACCATGGTAGACACGTCGCTGGGCCGACTTACTCGCCACAACAGACTGACTGCATTCTGTCAGTTAGGTAGTCTGTGATCCAGAAGGCCAGACCCCTCAATGATAGGAGGTTTCCAGTCGCCGTAGAAGAATGATGGTCGACCGTATCGATGAGCGGATAGGTCGAGAAGGCTGAGGAGAGCCACTCGATGCATCAACTATGTCGCTGAAGATCTTGAGGACCGCAGTCTCCGTTGAGTGGCCGCACCTGTACGCCGATTGATCTTTGGGCATCAGGTCGTTCGCAAGAAGGAAAGCGACTAGTTGTTTGTTGACAATTCTTTCTAGCAGTTTCGAAGAGGAGGAGGTTAGATATCGGCCGGTAGCTAGATACATCCCGTTGGTCAAGCCCGGGCCGTTTAAGACGTGGGGTAACCACAGCATGTTTCCAGGCCGGAGGACTAGACCATTAAGTGAGGTGGCCATGAGCAACAGAAAAGGAGCAAACGTCGATGGATTCTTTCAGCAGAGGCATGGGATCGGCTGGACAGGACTTGTTCGGTGACGCCTTTACAAGCGCCATGATCTCGCCGACAGTGGGCACCTGATATTCCACGAGAAGCGATCCATGGTACTGGGCGTATGTCGCAGTCCCTGCAGTAGCGGTTTGGTTCCGTATGCCCTCAACCTTACCATCAATGTATTTGTGGTAGTCTTCTGCGTCAAAGTAGGTATGTAAACCTTTTGGGTCTTTTCATAAGCAAGCAAAGTCACTTATGATGTCCTCAAATGTCATTTCCCGCATCGTCTTTTTTGAATGAAAGTAGTGCCAGGGAGGATAGTCATGTTTATCTTATCGTTGACCGAAGATAAGTTTTTATAAGTTTCAGTTTGGAAAATGAGCGTTCACCTTTACAACTTGTTCCAAAAATTGAAAGGTAGATTCGGAAAGCAATATTTACATTTGGAAAACGTATCACCATCCTGTTCTTTATTTGAGCCCTAGGCCAAGCATTTCAGCCACTCTTTTAATCTTGCCAAATATTTGTGAAAATAGAAGAAAGTCGTCAGTAATTGCCTCTTCCAGATCTGATGGATACACCATAATTAGTGCCTTGGCTTTAGAAACTGTTTCATCAGTTGACAGAAGAAAGTTGAACTAGATTTGAATTTTGACATCGAAAACTGAGGAGGGTGCATTCCAAAATCATCATTAAACATGAAGTCATAAAATAATGCGAAAGTGTTTAACTTTAAAGTTTAATCCACAGTTGGTTGCGTAGTTGGCAACATGGAGGTTTCAAGTTGAGGAGGGCCTCGATTATGAGAGTGCCCAGGGCCTCTCGAAGACTTTCAACCGGCCCTCTTATATGTGTATATGGTTAGGACATGATTTTCTTTCCAACCAATGCTACATGATGCAGGTATAGATAGATAGGAAATAAATTTATAACGGGCTATAATTGTATTTCCTAGGAAATAAATTTTTAACCTAGGAAATAAATTTCTAACCGGCTATAATTTTATTTCCTAGGAAATAAATTTATTACCCATAGAATATCATTTCCAGCCAATGCTATAAACAGGTATAGATAGACTGTAGACTAGGAAATAAATTTATCGGCTATAATTTTATTTCTAGGAAATAAATTTATTACCCATAAGATATCATTTCCACCCAATGCTATAAACAGGTATAGATGGGTAGAGTAGGAAATAAATTTATAACCGGCTATAATTTTATTTCCTAGGAAATAAATTTATAACCTAGAAATAAATTTATAACCGGCTATAATTTTATTTCCTAGGAAATAAATTTATTACCCATAGATTATCATTTCAACCAATGCTATACACAGGTATAGATAGACCGTAGACTAGAAATAAATTTATAACCGGCTATAATTTTATTTCCTAGTAAATAAATTTATTACCCATAGGATATCATTTCCAACCAATGCTATAAACAGGTATAGATGGTGGTAGACTAGGAAATAAATTTATAACCGGCTATAATTTTATTTCCTAGGAAATAAATTTATAACCTAGGAAATAAATTTATAACCGGCTATAATTTTATTTCCTAGGAAATAAATTTATTACCCATAGAATATCATTTCCAACCAATGCTATACACAGGTATAGATAGACCGTAGACTAGGAAATAAATTTATAACCGGCTATAATTTTATTTCCTAGGAAATAAATTTATTACCCATAGGATATCATTTCCAACCAATGCTATAAACAGGTATAGATGGACCGTAGACTAGGAAATAAATTTATAACCGGCTATAATTTTATTTCCTAGTAAATAAATTTATTACCCATAGGATATCATTTCCAACCAATGCTATAAACAGGTATAGATGGACCGTAGACTAGGAAATAAATTTATAACCGGCTATAATTTTATTTCCGAAATAAATTTATAACCTAGGAAATAAATTTATAATGGCTATAATTTTATTTCCTAGGAAATAAATATTATTACCCATAGAATATCATTTCCAACCAATGCTATACACAGGTATAGATAGACCGTAGACTAGGAAATAAATTTATAACCGGCTATAATTTTATTTCGAAATAAATTTATTACCCATAGGATATCATTTCCAACCAATGCTATAAACAGGTATAGATGGACCGTAGACTAGAAATAAATTTATAACTGGCTATAATTTTATTTCCTAGGAAATAAATTTATTACCCATAGGTTATCGTTTCCAACCAATGCTATACACAGGTATAGATAGACCCCAGACTAGGAAATAAATTTATAACCGACTATAATTTCATTTCCTCACTATATAGTTATGTGTAGATAGGCAGGAAAGTTTAGACCTTAAAATCTTTCCAACTGATCTGGTATCGCTAAACTGTTTATATATATATACAGTTCAGGCGCCCATAAAGTATATTTTTCCTCAATGGATAATGCAAATTTTCTACTTTTTACAGATTTTAATAATTGATTTGTTCAATTTTTTTCAAAATTGTTCAATTTGGTTTTGTGCGCCATCGGCTGAAGCCCTGGGCATTATGATAATAATAATGTGATTTTTAGTGGTTTCTGAGGCTAAGCAAACCTGTGTGTAAACCACTGATATGATTGTGGCACCGTAGAAGTTTATTGACAAACCAATGAATGTACAGTACGAGGATGAGTAACAAAAAACCACTGCAGAACAATATAACAGTGAGCGTAATACAACATTTAACACCAAGTGATTATTGCAATTTCTATCTCATCAAATGTAAACTTGAAGCTATTTTGTCAAATGGAAACTTGAAACTACTTTGTCAAAATCGCGATTGACCGCATTCGAAAAACAAATGATGGATAGGACGACTGTGATTGACTGTAATTGGCAGCCAATCGCCGTGGTTATAGGTAATGAATATTTATGAACTTGTGTATATGCATGAGATTTGCGTATGTGTTATGCCTTATGGCTCCACCCATATAATTGCTTCAAGCATTACCATTGGTTGCCTGCAAAGAATTCCCAAGGAGGAAATAAAATTATAGTTGTCGTTGCTATGGGAGGGCGGTTCTAATCTTGATTGACAGGCTATCTGCCGACCAATCAAAACTTGACCAGGAAATAACTTTATGGGGGAAATAATTTTATACGACACCGGCCATATTTCTTCGGCGATATTAGAACAACGCCATCGGTATCATCAAAGGGAGGCAGAGAGTGAGTGAGTGAGTGAGTGTGTGTGAGAGAGAGAGATAGAAAGAAAGAAAGAAAGAAAGAAAGAAAGAAAGAAAGAAAGAGAAAGAGAGAGAGTGAAAGAGAGAGCCTGGTGGTGGTGGTGGTGGTGGTGGTGGTGTGGTGGTGAATAATGCGGTTAGTAGAAATCGCCGTCGGCGGCGGCGGGGGTCGGGTCTCGGACGCTTCCTATGTCCCCCTTTCGTTAGCGTTTCTTCATTATTTACGGCGCGCTAAACGTACGACGCGGCAGCGGCTAACCCAATAGACGCCTCCTCACCGGGTAATGCATAGAAGGCGCGCGTCCCGCCCGGACAGCGCGGAATCTTTCCTAATATATGGACCGATTTTCAAAATATTAATTCTACTCTCCCCGAGGCTCCACATTTGAACAGGTCAAGTCAAAGGACAGGGGGTTTCCTCACTGGATCCATCCGATTGGAAGCCTCTAGGACAGTCGATAGCATACTTTATTTATCCAAATCGGATGAATTCGGAAATTATATAATGAGAAGGATGTTTCACAGGACAAACCAATCGACCCTTATACCCAGGTGTCCATGGGACGGAACGTCCCGTGGGAATCCCATGGGATTCGTGCCATGGGATGGGACAGCACTGTTCCGTCCCATCCCATGGGACTCATGGGACAGAGCTACTCCTAATTTTTGTTATTTTTCACCTTTTGAAGCTATTTACCCTTTTTCTTCATGTATTCATAATATTTGCATCTATATCTTGTGGTGGGATAAAAATTAATAAAGTTAATAAATTCTGTCATTTTACATGTCTCTTTGCACACGTAGTCCTGTTTAGAAGACATTAAACCTAAACTTTCATAAATTTCATAATTCATAATTTCATGTCAACTGTATTACACGTGATTAATATTTCATGTTAATATTATAATGGGAATCCAATGGGATGATGAGATGAGATGGGATGGAACAAGCATAAATTGCCATGGGATGGGATGGAATGGAATGGGATGGGACAGAAAAATCTGTCCCATGGACAAGCCTGTTTATGCCCATCACCCCCAAAACGTCTTCGGTAGAGATTTAGTCTTAGGTGTTTTTGCAAAGGGGATGGGGCAAATTCTACACACAGGCCCCTACAGATTTTGTATCAATGGTTGCTAAGTGCACTCTTTACGGAGCCGTAATATAAGGCGATAACTGTTGTCTCACTGAGAGAGATGTCTGCATGCTACGAAAGATATTACTGGAGTCGGTGCAGTTTTACAAAAAGTATGCGGAGAATTCCAGTGCAGGAGCAAAAATCAATCTCTGGAAAACGCGAACAGTTAATTTAAAACAGCTCGATGCCGAAACAGAACGCTTAAGAATTCCAGAAGAAAATTAAAAACATTTATCTACAAGGATTCATCGATACACTGACTCTCGTGGGACCACATCGACTTCTCTCTCTCTCTCTCTCTCTCTCTCTGTCTCTCTCTCTCTCTCTCTCTCTCTCTCTCTCTCCTTCCCTCTATCTACTGCTCAGTGTATACGCATTAGAAGATTTGCATTGCCCATTTGTTGGCAATAATCAATATATCTCGTTTAAATCAAATTCGCATCGAGCTCTATAACAGTGTAATCTACTTGAGCAGGCCTGAGGAGAGGGGGTGCAGTCGGTACATTGTACCGGGGCCCCTGGAGTTTTCAGGAGCCCAGATCCGGTGACGATAAGTTTTTTGCTTATCAGGCTGTTTTTGGAGAGTTGATAACGGTTTGTTTGCTTGTCAGTTTTATCGGAGACTTGATAATTTTTTCTTAATTAAGGGCCCGCAAATTTTTTTGTTCCGGGGCCCGGAATTTCTCTCGGCGGTCATGCATTTGAGCACAGCGTAACGTCTTCAATAATTCTCTAATTGTCTAGGCATACTTGAATTGCTGTTTAGACTTAAATAAAGGAACAATACATGGACGAAATTTCTAAAAGAAACATGAACATACTTGAATTGGCGTATTATCAGATAATTCAATTCAGAAACAGAAGGACGCGATGGATAGAGAAATCGCACTCCGTGTTCGAGCTAGGATTGGGGCTCATGGTTCATCACACTGATCGATGTGGAAGCGAAAATATTTGTTCTTTATCTGTCCGACCTTCTTATAGATGTCGAAATAATTGGGGTTTGGTTGTCGCCCTCCCAGTTTTTAAATTTCGTATCTCATGAGCGTGCCATACTGCTCACTGAATTGCACTGATTTCATAAATAAGTGTAATTTCAGACACGCGTAACCGTGCTGTAAAGTAATTCAAGATTATTCGCCTGAGGATGCAATGCGCTTTGTTCTGAAATAAAACCAAATTTTCTATCCCCACGACTTCAAAAATCAGGACCAGAACGAAGAGATAGGGAAAGAAATAGAAAGAGAAAAACGGAGAAGGAGAAGGAGAAAGAGAGAGAGAGAGAGAGACAGAGAAAGAGAGAGAGGAATAGAAAGAGAGAAAGGGAGAGAAATAAATAGTGATACAGAATCGATAGCTATAGCGAAAGAAAGAGAGAAAAAGAGACAGACATACATAGAGAGAAAGAATGAAAGAGAGAGAGAGAGAGAGAGAGAGAATAGAAAAAGAGAAAGGGAAAGAGAGAGAAATAGAGATACAGATAGTTATAGCGAGAGAAAGAGAAATACAGAGAGACAGCGATAAAGGAGGAGAAAGGGAGAGAGGTAGGTAGATGGTGCGAATGAGGCGTCATAGTTCGTTTCTCCAATTAACAGAGCGCCTCTTCATCACAGGTGGTTGTCGTCTGTTCGACTTAGAGCGAGGTAATTCCTCACACGCGGACACCGCCGGTCCTGTTCGGAGGATCAACGGTCTTAAGCTAAGAAGCGACACCTGTCGAGCCGAACGTCGTCGTCGACGACGACGACGACGACGACGACGACGCACGAAACGCGATAATTAAGGCAGATGACAGACAGGGCCGTACATCGCAGGTGACGGGTGACGTCCGCACAACGCATGATTACACCCCCGCCCGCCCCGGAAGAAGATTCGTTTCCGGTAACAACCTGGTCGGTCGACTCCCCTCCCTCCCTCTTCCTCGCCACCTTCATCCGAACGGTGTTGCGTGTGTGGGAGGGGAGGGGCAGCATCTGCATCCGAATAGAGAGTTTCGTCGCGTGAGCATAGCTCGCCTTTCAGAATGAAAAATATTGGTTGCGATGAAATGTTATTGCGCAGGTTTAACATATAAAAATAAAAGCCCTACGTTTGCTTATAAGTGACCGAATTAACTGCAATATGTCACAAACTGTATGCACGGCGAATAATAATAATAATAATAATCATCATCATCATCATAATAATAGCGGCAATAGCTAGACACAAAACTTTTCCATTTATCTTTTTCCGTTGTTAATAATAATAATAATAATAATAATAATAATAATAATAATAATATAATACCGGTGAATATGAGTGCTACGTATGCCGCAAAGAAGTGGTTTATTAATACCAGAGATGTCCATGGGTTGGGTTAGCCCATGGGTTGGGTTGGGTTGGATTGGGTTGGGTCAGACATTTTCATATTTATGGTGGGTTGGGTTGGGTCAAATAATAAGTCGTGGTTTAAGAAACTGTAATGTATTACAGTGGGTTGGGTTGGGTCAAGTAAATCTATTATCGGCATGGGTTGGGTTGGAGATTTGATGGTTTGGGTTGGATTGGGTTTTAAAAAATGGACCCATGGACATCTCTGATTAATACTTGCAGATCTTAAAAAACGTTCAACCGTTCCAAGTGAATCTACACCATATTGAAAAATGTGGGTTAGGTGCTGGAGCGGCAGGCTGACGGAGCGGGTTCAAGCCCCGTTAGCGCCCCTAGTGGCCTTCACACAGACAGCAATGCCCCCTAAGCCACTTTAAAATCACGCTAAGTTTGTTGCGCAAATCCCACGATCGGTCCCAACCAGAATAGGAGCTCCGAGTCCGTCCGACCTTCCTGTGATCGCCTCAAAGCGGTAGCGTCAAAAGTCTTGGGACGCTAAGTCGGCTTCTATTGTCCTTGACCAGGTGGTACGTGGTCTTTCCGCGACCGGGCAAAATGTCCGAGGACAAAATGTCACGGACAAAATGAAACGGGTTGGGGTCGGGGTTGGGGTTAGGGTTAGGCTTAGGGTTACATTTTATCCCCATTACATCTTGTTCGTGACATTTTGTCCATGACATTTTGTCCTAGGACATTTTGTCCTAGCACCGGTCTTCCAACCGGACACGTTTCCAGTGTTTAGGTTGTGACCGATGATTGTAGCACGTAGGGCTCTGGCGAGGTCCTCGTATGGTTTAGACTTTACAACATGTCCAAATGGGCGCAATCTACCCCCCTCCCTTCACCCACACACACCATCCCATGGCTGCGCCAATGTCGCAGGATGCATCCCCATACATCAAATTTTTGTGCGATTTTAAATTTGATATTTTGATATGTTGATTGATTTCGTAAACGTGTTTTTATCGGCCAATATTTGCAAACATATTATAGCAAGACTCACTAATCAGACTTTTGTCGAATGCCTTTTGAAACTAAGTCTAAGTAATTCCTCAGAAAGAAGTCTAAAGGCTCTCGCTGACCGATACAGATGACCGCCAGAATGAAGCAGATGATTTAGGATGTATTCACGTCACCAAAGTCAGCAACGTCATTAGTTATTTTCTTGGTGAACCGCAAAAAATAGTTTAATCGCGAGCGCGATGAATTTGACAAAGAGTTAGGGATTATATTTTTTTCTTTAAAATTCTCCTCAATCAATCAGTTTTTAAGCATCTTATTATTATCATTTTAACATCTATAGCCTCTATAGGAAGCGTCAATTCGAATACCTGAATTAATTCTGCAATCTAGACCCACCAGACTTAAACAACACAGCGGGATTTCCAATATCAGGGATCTGCTCTCAAGATCCACCCACTAGTCCATCCTTGGATTTTACAGGCACGAACTCTTCTGACTATGCTAACATTGATTGATTAGGCGCAATATAAATAGCTAATTACATTACATTACATTACATTATGTACATTCCATAAAAATGGCTCGGTACGCAATATTATATAAACGTATCCTTGTGAAATATATATATATATATATATATATATATATATATTTATACGTTATGCTGCGATAAAAATATAAACTAGTTGTAAAGTTTTCTGACACGCCAAAAATGTTAGTACAGTCACAAAAGTACTGCATCTAATATGTTCTGCCTCGCTTTGTTTCTCTATCTACACCCACATTGACAAGGTATAGTCTCATTCAAGCATAGCCTTGAAATTCCGAAATGATATTCGCTTGACCTTTTAGCTTCTAACAAAACTGTCTAAATGAGCATTGCGTATGAGTTTTATTCGACAGAAATGCAGGTATGCTGTATTTAGACGGGCAAGAAGTCGCGTAGTCGCTAAATTGGAGAAGCCTTTGATGCTTGGGTTATATGATGAATGGTGCTTTTGAAGTTCCTCGTCTCGACATTGCTACCGTGTAGAAAACTAAGCGCGGAACAGCTTAGAAGCTTCAAAAAGACAACGAATTACACGTAGAAGCACAGAGACAGGAACTCAGGAGGGAAAAGAGACAGATCAAAGACATCAGTCCACGACGCAGAGACAGGTAGGAACTCATGAGAGAAAACGAAAGAAAGACAAAAGGAAGTCCACGACGCAGTGTACGGCATAGACGAAAACCAAACTTATATATATTATATATATATATATATATATATTATATATATATATATATATATATCGTTAGAAAGAGGCTCTATCTTGCTCGCATTGACAAGATGCTCGTCAGTGCAGGATAATACTAATCCAATACTGATATTAATCCACCCAATCATTGAATTCATGCTGAACAACATTTCAATGATCGCCAGAAGCCAGCCAAGTTTTGCGCCACGTAAAATTAGGCCTATGTACGTTAAAATCACGCAACTCGCTAATTTGTGACGCTGATACACGTATTTTTTGTGTACGCTCAAATGTACGTTAAAATTGCTGCGAACAATTGTTACCAATAGCAACGTCGTCGCACGCCCAGCCCTCTGATGCTGCACTGACTCGACTAAACCGGTTCTACGAACAATTGTTACCAATAGCAACGTCGTCTTCGAACATCGTCCACCAACGCATCGCGACGTAAGGACTAAACGGTCTAAACCGTCTACCAATAGTCAACCAATCAGAACGCTTGAAGGTAACAGACATACAGATAACGATTTTAATATGATAGATAATTATATATATATATATAATATTATATAGTTTTCAAATGTATGTCTATGAATGTGTTCGGTAACGCGGCTAACGCCGTCTTCATTGGACGATGTGTTGCTATAGGCAACGTCAAATTTCACAATCGGCCCTATATCATTTTTAATTAAATGCTTTACTGGACGCTGCAATGTATATATCACACAGTGTCATGTCTTATAGGAGATGACGTGATTTTCTAATTGCGTCACTTTTGGTGGGCGGAGCCTACGCCCGCTAACATGTTTAGTATGTTTACGCATTAATGGCGAATATGACGTCGTCATCAGAGACACAGCGTTTTCAACGCCAACCTTCGTGAGAAACGGATCGATCAAGCCTATCTTTCCCGTCACGATTGATGCCAAAATTACTAGACACTTGTTCACATTTATACGAAACGTTTAGCTGAATTTCTTACATTCACGGGCAAAAAACCTAACCTAGCCTTCCCGTCATACTTGACGGTCGAACAGCTAGCAATCAATCATATCGCGGTTTTTGAACGCAGATGTGCTGTGAACTATTGCGCAAATACGTTGATGCATATAGGTTACTTCGAGTTTTATTTAATTCACCCCATCGACACCCGCTACACCGTTGATAATAATAAATTAATTTATTAAAAAGTTATAATCGTGGCACCAGTTCTAATGCTTAACAGTATTGTATTCCAGATCCATCTGTAGAAAACAGATGAATTCTAGAGTGGAATCAGAGTGCGAGACGGCGAGACAGACTATGTGTTGAACGTGCATGTAGAAAAACTAGAAATATAAAATTTTTGTGGAATGAAGAACTTCAACGGTACTAAGCTTCTAGATGTGTAATTACTTCTAAATACGTAACTTAAGTACGGGTTCGTGTGGTCATATGTAAACACTCGGCTCAAGTCGTTGAAAAAATACGAAGTCAACAGTTTCGTTGTGCTTCAATTGGGTGACAGTATATATTTGCGCCAATAGGTAAACAGGCTTATAGGCGAATGAACCCATTCAATTGTGACTGAACCTGAAAATTCCGCAAGGAAATTTTTAGGTTTACGCCTGCATAGCTGATGTTTAAAAATCGAGAATATTACACTCAACGTCTTTTGCTTCTGGCCTTTGCGAAAATGCCACAAAAGGTAAAGGGGAGAACAGCGGAATACGGAAACCGATTTGGTAGCTCATCTGTTGTGGAACATTGCCACTGCTTAACTTTCGTTAACCCCTTTCGAAGATTTATGGATTTTATGATAAGCGAACTTTTAATGAAACCGATAACTGGATATTAGTCGAGACCTTCGCTACTGGCAGAGAATAAAGTCGAGGTGATGACAGGAAGAGATTAAGCGAATTCAGAAAGAGAAAGAGAGAGTTTGTGTGTGTTTGTGTGAGAGAGAAAATGAGACAGACAGAAACAGAGAGGAAAGAGAGGAGAGACAGAGACATAGACAGACAGAAACAGAGAGGAAAGAGAGGAGAGACAGAGACAGAGACAGACAGAAACAGAGAGGAAAGAGAGGAGAGACAGAGACAGACGGAAACAGAGAGGAAAGAGAGAGGAGAGTGAGAGAGGAGGAGACAGTCAAAGCCAGAGAGAGAGAGAGGCAGAGAGAGAGAGAGACAGAGAGAGAGAGAGGGAGAGGAAAGAGAGATGAGAGAGAGAGACAGAGGAGGAGACAGTCAAAGCCAGAGAGAGAGAGAGAGAGAGAGAGAGAGATGAATGGATGATCAAGGCAAGAAACGTCTCGAATATTAATGCGTCGTTTTTTCCGCCTCCCTTCGTCCTGAAATCGAATTTGTTCCTGTGCACATTCCATCTGCATCTATAACTATCCCCGCAAGAATCTAAGACTCGGAAACGGAGAGGCACTCAGGTGAATAGGTTGCTCAGCGTTCGTTTTGCATTCCGTTTGTTTTCCCATTTCCCGCACGTCGTGAATATTGCATTTTCCAATTATCCTCCAATTTTTGTCATGCATTCTAAAAATAGCGACGGAAACCAAAAGGAAAAAATCTCACGCCGGTGTCCTGCCATAAAGTGTCTTACCCGAAAAATCTCCGGGCGGACACTTAGGCCTACACGTAATTGCAACCACAAAGTGTCCGGCGGACGGTTTAATAGTGCCATAAAATGTACCCAGAAAATGTCCGGATTGCCAAAAAGTGTCCGGCTCATTCTAACAACATCTGTGACAAATGTATTTCGTCAAAGAAACAACGTAGGCAAAGCAGTGGACTGTTGAGGCAACTGCTATAAGTTGTTGGCAAAGGTTCGCCCGAACGACAGGCTTCCTCTTCACGCGGATATTATATTCCATCCAAGAGCTCGCCTGCCTTCGAGACATCCAATCTGGCTGGACCCTCCGCCAGAGGACATGACAGCAAATTCTGCATGGAATGCTGAATGGGCGACAACGAAAGTTGTCAACTCACTCCCTCGTACCTGAGCCATCGGTTTGCCCGCCTGGTTTCGACATGCCACGTCGACAGCGGTCACTGTTGAACCGCTTCAGGACAGGCCAAGGCCGCTGTGCTGCGGCCAACCTTGTCCGCTGGGGTCGGGCTTCCGATCAAAACTGTGCATGCGGAGAGCCGGTAGACAATGGCGCACATAGTGAACGACTGTCCACTTATTCGTTTTAACGGAGGTCTTTCTGGTCTTAATGCTGCTGATGAGGAGGCTGTCTGCTGGCTTCGCACGCAATGCAAACGCTAATATAATATATAGTGGACTGTTAGTGCACATTAGTTGTTAGCTTTATAAGGTTAAAGCGATATAGAAGTCAGCTTACAAGCCTTGCACAGCGATCAAATCCAACTTCCATTTTGAAATGCTGTACAATTGAATTGAAAACATCGTTTTGTTTTTTTCAACTTGATACACGCATTACCATTTACATTTATCAGTGTCACATGAACATAATAATCGACATAATGGTTGATAAACATTTAACTCAAGACTGAAGACTTAGCTAAGTGGTACAACATGGTAAAAAAGAAAATGATTTCAGCACCTTCAAGTTTAGAAGGATTATGAATAAATTATAATAACATCTATATGTATACGTCTATACATCTATATTTTTATCTTGATAAAAAAATTGATTGATTGATTGATAAGACTGTCTTGAGCTAACAACAACAACAAATATGTTGAAAAAGGGTTGACTGAAGGTCAAATGAAATAAAAAGTATTATGACCCTGTATATCTTAATGGATCACTGTAGTTCATTGTTTGTCTGTATGTTGCTTTGTGATAATATGCTTTTTTTAGACTAGTTTTAAACATATCTAAATTTACTAGAAAGGTAATAATATCTGGTAATTTATTCCAAATTTTAGTTCCATTGTATCTAATTGTGAATAAACTTCTATTTGTTGAGGTGTAAGGAATATAATTTTTTTTTATATTTCTAGTATTATATTGGTAAATATTGTTTACAATAGTAAAAAGTTTTTGCTGGTAAAAAAAGTGTTGGTGCAAGATTATGGAGATATTTAAATATAAATATGGCTGTTTGTTGCAGATGAATGTTAGATATTAATGGTATTTTGTTTAGATTAGCTAGATTTATCGTACTGATATATTCATGACTTCTGAAAATTATCATAATTGCTTTATTTTGTAAAATTTGGATTTTATTAATGGTAATTTTATAGTTGTGTCTCCAGATAATTCTGCAATAGGTCAAATAAGAGTGTATTAGAGAGAAGATGAAGTGATTTGACATTTAGAAATTTTTTGATATGTCTAATTATATTAATATTTTTTGCAATTTTATGAGCCAAAATTTCCGAGTGTTCTTTCCAATCTAGGTGTTCGTTTATTGTTATGCCTAAAAATTTTGTTGACCTTGTTTGTTTGAGTTCCAAATGTTTTATTTTAATTTTTTTTACAATTTGTCATCAGTTTTTTTGGGGGGATGAAAAATTATGTAGGATGATTTGTTTACATTTAATGATAATTTAATTATACTAAACCAATTTGAGATATTTCTCAATTCTTTATTTATTAGTTCAATAAGTATATTAAGATTTTGGTGACTTGCTAATAAGTTAGTATCATCAGCAAAGATCAAATATTTAAAGAGCGATAGGATAGCATTTTAAGGCTGTAACAGTTGAAACAATAAACGGATTCGAAATTTATCTAACAGAACTGAGATAATTGATAAATATTAATAGTGTTTATAGTGGTTTTCTCAAGGGCTACATTAGCCTTCTAAACCACATGAAAATCACGTTATTATTATTATTATTATTATTATTATTATTATTATTATTATTATTAAAGTGTCTCTTGCAATGCGCCTTGTAGGAAATAACAATTCTTACCGAGATGCCAGGTGAACAACTTGAAGGCATGGTTGACACAAGATCAGATTTCAGATATGGAGAGCGGGAGAGAGAATAAGAAAACGAAAGAGAGAGACAGATAGAGACAGAGAGAGACAGAGAGAGACAGACAGAGAGAGAGTGACAGAGAGAGAGACAGAGACAGAGAGAGACAGACAGACCAGACAGACAGACACAGAGACAGAGTGAGAAAGAGAAAGAAAGAGAGAATAAGATAGCTACACACAGAGAATAAGATAGCTAGAGAGACAGAGAGAGAGAGAGAGAGAGAGAGAGAGAGAGAGAGAGAGAGACAGAGAGACAGAGAGACAGAGAGAGAGACAGAGAGAGAGAGAGAGAGAGCAGAAATGCAGCGGCAATCTCAGTCGAGCGGTTCCTTATCATTTGGTTTAAAAGTATTCTGGTCGTAGAGAGAATTGAATCAAATTGAATTCGCCATTAACTCGGAATCCTTTGGTCTGACGTCAGCTATACAGCAGTAATCTGAGAGATGCTGTACAATGTAGGCCTACACGAAAATGCAACATATTGTTCTATTGAAAACTCAGTTAAAATTGATGACTCTGTGACACAGCAGCAGCAGCAGCAGCAACAACAACAACAACAACGACAGCAATAACAACATAGATTCTTGCTGTTTTTGATATGTCATTTTATTATCTTGATGTCCAGTTATCCACTCACATTTTAAAGTTTTCACGAAAATAATTTACTGTATTTCTAAGTTGAGATCAGTGTCGGATTTATATTTAGGCCCCTAAGCTACATAAGCTACAGCTTAAGGCCTCACAATCTGCCAGGGCCTCAAAAAATCCTATTAAGAATATTTATCATTATCTTATTATCTTATTTTTCCGTTTGTTTTTTTAATATTTCTATTTTTCTTTTACCTAGTTTTACTAGTGAGCGTCTATAATTTCAGTGAATAGAATCCGGTCTGCTTTGTCATTTTGGGCCATATAGGGGTCATTTGTGATTTATCAACCTCTAAAGACTAAATCCAGTTTTTTAAAATAAACTGAGAGCAACTATGTCGCATGTGCACAAGTTACGTAGCCTATATTTTGATGACATTAACAATGATTTTACTTTTTGAAAATCAAGAAAGAAACTGTTTCAAGTTCTGACTTTTAGAGGATTACATAATAGAAATATTGTGTGATTTTGTAAACGTATTGCTTGTGATTTTTAAATGATTTCCATATAATTGTTTAAAAGGCATATTTATATATTATATATATATTATTAAATTTTTAAATTTTCTGTTACCAGCTGATGTAATTTATAACGGAAGTGCATGGGCGTCTAGATTTTGTTTAGCTTAGGGCCTCATCAATTGTAAGTTCGGCACTGTTTTAGATTGTTAAATTACTGCATTTTCTTGCTTCAGAATTCTAGATTAAATTTGCCTCCATATCTATTTGATTTAAATTTTGTGAAGCGAACTTATAGCTGTCGGTGACACGAGCCACCAAGTTTTGTACCTGCAGTAGCTCTGCGCATTCGCAAATCCTCGAGAAACCGTAAAAGTCTCGACTCTAGAGTCATCTGGAATACAGAATTTTAAATAATTTTGAAGAACTTACTGATTAATAGACATTACGTAAGTTTTAAATACGTAAGACATGGTAATATTGCCATTTTGTAATGTCTTACTTACTTAAAACTTTCGTAATATGGCAATATTGCCATTTCGTAATGTCTTACTTATTGCCATTTCGTAATGTCTTACTTAAAACTTACGTAATGTCTACCAATCAGTAGCCTAAGTTCTTCAAAATTATTTTAAATGGTGAAATAATTCACGTGCTGGGGCTTAGAAGAATCTTGCTAATAACGAACTAATTAGCATTTAACACGTACATGTAGGCTACTTTGATTTTTATTTGCAGCCGACGACTTTACCAAACGCTGACGGCATATTCGGTTCTGAGGTACGTGACCTTATCTGTTGCGTAATCTGTGCTTCTCCGAATCTGTAAGCTACGTCGGTTAAGGTTTGGCCTTGATTTGGCGCTAACGAAAACAGTCAAACCATTAGATTTCCATACGACAAGTGGCGGTTCCACGTGGGGGGAGATTAGTAGGGATGCATTCCCCCCGACCGGACTTTTTTTTGTTTGCTAAACCTAAACCTATTTCTGGGTAAAGGTCTAGTAAAACTATGGGGAAAAACTGCGGATGACCTTTTTTGCTTCTCATCCTATTTTTTGGTAAAAGTGTAGTAAAATTATGGGGAGGGGAATTCTCTTTTGTCAGTCTTTTTCGGCAAAGTTTATTGATTTTTTCTTCTCTTTTCATCCCCCACCAACTTCCTATGAATTCATTTCATCCCCCCACCAAGAAATCCTGGAACCGCCATTGGCCACAGAAAGTTTCATTTCTCGAAACCTGGAATGAAGGACTAATTATAAAGACCGGAGGATATTATCGCATTTCCCTTTTCCACGAACCGCTCAACTTCTGGTGAAGTAAGCCACTAGATGGCACCGCTGATCTGCCAGTCATTTAGCAAGCTCAAGATTGCGAAATATGCGACTAATAACGACTACTGAGCCTTGCAGCACAAAATAATCATATAATAATCACCGCTGATAAATTAAAATACGCTGTTGTTCAATAAATTCCGCACCATTTTAATTTTGGCCATAGCTTCGTCAAATTTTGACCAGTCTTAATAAAATTCGGTGTGAATGTAGCTTAAAGAACGCCCAACATCCCATCGGCGCCCGCACATTGGGGCAAAAGGGGGCACTTGCGACCCTGGAAAATGCAAATACCAATATTTCACATTGAAATCTGAAATCCTTGCTAAAATATTGACCGTGTCCATTGCGTTAACATGTGTTTTGCCCCCTCCTGGAAAAATGTATGTAATGTAACCGTGACCATTGTGTTTTGCCCCTCCCGGAAAAATTTCTGTGGGCGCCCACGCGACACATCTATGTTCAGGTTGTTCGCAACACGTTTTGTTTGTAGCAACTGAATGTCGCACGAAACAAAAAGCACACCGTAATAATTAATTATTCGCGTAGATGATATAAATTTGGCAGGCTGGCAGCAGTGACCACAGTGAGCGGAAGGCAGGGAGGCGAATAGCGGGATTCCAAATGGTATTAACTGTGGCGAAGTCTGCGTCATTACGTGCTCCTGCAGCATCACGTTGCGAAAAGACCTGACCATCGGTTGGGTTAACCCAGGGATTGAGTTGGGTTGGGATGGATCAGACTTTACGATATTCATGGTGGGTTGGGTTAGAAAATAAGTCATGGTTTAAGAAATTGCAATGTATTACCGTGGGTTAGGTTGGATCAAGCAACCCTATTGTTGGCATGGGTTTGGTTGGGTTGGGTTGGAGATTTTACGGGTTGGGTTATAAAAAATTGCACCCGTGGACACCTCTGGTGCAACTAGTGTTTTGATCGCGTGACACGAGCTGAGCAGTTGGCTGCAGTTCAACTCCTGCGCACAGGGCGTCTTCATTCAAGCACTTCAGATGCAGATTAATTATGCGCCGGACAGAATTCTTCACTGTGTCACCACCAGCAAACCTATAAAATTACCGAATTTACGCTCCGACTGCGATCAAGTAACGTTACATTACAGAAGAGAAACTGCTTTGCACACTCCCAGCGTTCAAAATGTCAGCAATGGTTTGCATTGTTGTACCAAAACTGGTCTGCGTCCGCCTCATCTTCATTAAGCCGGATATCCAGGTGAACGACGTCTGCTACCATTACGTGCTGCTGCAGGAGATGCTTCCCGCCATCCTGTCATTATGCTTTTTCTGTAAGTGCTGCCAAATTACATGCAGACGAATAATTACGAGGTGCTTTCTTTCGTGACATTCAGTTGAAGAAGAAGAAGAATCATTTATTTCTCAATGACATCGAAATAATAATACGAACACAATGAATTCAATGACATCAAAAGGTAATACTAACTTAACTAATAACTAATGACTATTAATTAATATTATCATCAGAATCAATAGATATGTCGATTTAATAATTTAAAAAAACAATTATTATAAACCAATCAAAATTGACTTAATCTAAATTGACTAAGTCTAAACAGACTTTATTGCATAGAGACTTTGATTGATATAGATAGATGACATGTGGAGTGATGATAACAAATTAATCAATGTCACAGAACATAAATAATATTATTGAGTTGCTACAAATAAAACGTGTTGTGAACAACCTGAACGTAGGTGTGTGGTTGGGTTCTTTGGGCTACATTTCTACCGATTTTTATTAAGTTTTGTCAAAATTTGACAAAGTTATAGCCAAAATAAAGAGGATACGCGATTTATTGGACCGGTGTTTTAGAACCTGCTACATACCGTGACTCCCTCACTGCAACCACTGTAGGCCCTATATGTGCACATGTCTGTCGCTCTACATATCTGTATATCCTCCTGCATATCTGTCTATATTCCTATCTGCATGTCCGCCTATTTGTTTGTCTGACTTTGTGTATGCCTTTGTCGGCATGTCTATCTGTCTGCATATCTATCTATCCGTGCCTATGTCTGTTTGCGTATCTTACTGTCTTACGGTAACTCCCGCTTATTATCCCTAATTGTTGTTACTATCGTTGTTGTTGTTGCTGTTGCTGTTTTACTTGTTATCATCAGTAGTAATATCATTATCATCATCACTAATAAAATGATCTTGATTAAACCAATATGAGAATACTGTAATTTTATCGAAGATATTTCGTTTGTGATTGTGATCTAAATTCTAGAGAAAATTCATAGTACATGAAAACTAAACGTTTTTCACAATTATTATTACTCACCGAATAAAGCCTACTGATGGCGAATCTCTTTCCATCAGGCGAACAGGCGATGAACTTACTTACTCCCGGGTCAAGGGGTCACACAGATGCACGTCTTGCGCGACTCCGGTGGTCAGGACATGAACCCGTCACCTCTGCACCTGCAGCCGAACGACGTGCTAACTGCAAACCAAACCACAGCGCAAGATTATTGTAAATAATTGCGCTTCCGTTTCTCTGTTTTATGCCGAGACGGCAGACAATCTAATCATTTTCTGTAGAAACTCTACGACTTTTTATTTATTTTCTCTTTAGCCCAAAGGAAGTTATTAACCGGCTCCTACATTACTACAACGATCAGGAACCACCAATGAAAGGTACCCTAGCGCCAAGTACAGACATTACGATTAGATGTAGCCATTTGGTACGATAACAAAGATGGAGGTGGTGACGATGATGATGACGACAACGACAATGATAATAACGACACGTAAAATGCTGATAAAATTAAACCAAGGGAAGTGGCGTAGCCATGTGCTCGGGGTCCCTTGGCGAAAAACAGGCAGGGGGCCCTTTCCAGAGACGATCTGACAAGTTTGCGAAAATGTTGACGACCTTTTTTGTTTGTCAGTCCTTTTCGATCTGACAACTTTACAACTTTGCGAAAAAAAATTTTTGGGCTCGGGTCGGGGGCTCTTTGCAGGTCGGGGGCCCTTGACATTTGGCCAGGTTGTCCATATGGCTGCTACGCCTCTGACCAGAGGCCACCAAACCTTGTTGACGGCAGACATGATAACTGAAAGAGTGACTTAAAATATTATAATCAGCCTGTTCAATGCTTGCAAGCGAAAATAGAAGGTTTGAGAAAAATGGAAAAAAATCAGTTTAGCATTCCACGTTAGACGTGGAGGAAGTAGCGTGCAACATATACAAAAAAACAGAAAGAACCAGCATACATGTATTTATTTCGCAAAAGTTATCAAAAAGGCGACGTTAGTATGAAGAAAGTTATTGGCGTCGCGTTTAGTTTTATCAAGTTTCTTTTCAAGCGAACAAACCATGACTAGTTTTATCAAGCAAATTTAGGTGGCGGGTCGAATAAACTGACCTCGCGGGCCGGATGTGGGCCGCCGGACGTATTTTGGCGACCTCTGGATTAGTTATTTTTGATGCAGACATGGTTAAGATTATTTCCTTTGTCTTTGAGAGAATAATTTTCTAGATATTATCCTGCAGTTAATGCTACAACATTAGCAGGACAAAATCAACGTTATCGGCAAAGAGCGAAAATGAAAAATATTATTAAAGAGATAAATCGCTATAAAACATTTATCATGATTTTTATATGGTCGCATGCTGTATCTGCAAAAACTTTCCCCGATTGACAATCAAGAAAATGTATGACGACGCTGGCAATTCTGAAGACGAAAATCTTCAGATATAATTAATTATGTCATGATGCCAGAGATGATAGTGACTATTTTTTGATAAGACCAGTGGCGGTTCCACGTGGGGGATGAGTGGAATGCATCCCCCACCGGACTTGTTTTGCTTGTCAACCTATTTTTGGGTAAAAGTCAAGTAAAATGACGGGAAAAACTGCGGGTGACCTTTTTTGCTTGTCAACCTATTTAACTGCGGGTGACCTTTTTTGCTTGTCAACCTATTTAACTGCGGATGACCTTTTTTTTGCTTGTCAACCTATTTTTCGGTAAAAGTCTAGTTAGTAAAATTCGGGAAAACTGCCTTTTTTGCTTGTCAGACTTTTTCTTTTTCGGCAAAGTTTATTGATTTTCCTTCTCTTTTCATCCCCCACCAACTTCCTAAGAATTCATTTCATCCCCCCACCAAAAAGCCTGAAACGGCCACTGGACATGACTAAAATAATTAATTAACGGTAGAACTCTTCCGACGACGGTGTTTTTTGTTTCGCTAATCTTATTATATAATTCTCGATGTCTGTCGCGTCCGTCCGTCCGCAACACGGCGGGTATTGCAAGACGCTGTTGTCATTGACAACCAAATATTGTTTAATCAAAACGGAGCGTTTAACGAAGCGTCTTAATTGCAGCTTAAACCCCCGTCCCCCTTCCCTCACCCCATCCCTCTCCCAATCGCCCAGGCCCAACCCATTCCCGCCCCGGCCCCAAACCCCCTTTTCCCTTCCCTATCCCCATCTCCTTCCCTCTCCCCATCCCCCTCTCAATCGCCCCCAAACTCCCGTTCCCCTTCCGTCTCCCCAACCCTTTTCCCTCTCCCCATCCCTCTCCCAATCGCCCCCCAAACCCCCGTTCCCCTTCCGTCTCCCCAACCCTTTTCTCTCTCCCATCCCTCTCCCAATCGCCCCGGCCCCAACCCATTCCGGCCCAGGCCCCAAACCCCCGTTCCCCTTTCCTCTCCCCATCTCTTTTCTCTCTCCTCATCCCTCTCCCAATCACCCCGGCCCCAACACATTCCGGCCCCGGCCCCAAACCCCGTTCCCCTTCCCTCTTCCCATCCCTTTTCCCTCTCCCATCCCTCTCCCAATCGCTTCGGGCCCAACCCATTCCAGCCCCAACCCATTCCCGCACCGGCCCTAAACCCCCGTTCCCCTTCCCTCTCCCTATCCCCTTCCAACTACCCATCCCTCTCCCAATCGCCCAGGCCCCAACCCATCAGCGCTCCGCCCTACCCCACCGGCCCCAAACCCCGTTTCCAAACCTACACAACGCTGCTCCTCCGAAAACCCGTACAACCCACCTTCCTCCTCCCAAACCTCTCTTCCCTCTCCCAATGCCCTGCCCCCCATTATTATATATATATATTTATTCATTCCTAGCCTCAATACCTATTTTTTATATTTAACCTCTCAAGTGGGGATTAAATTTTCAGACGTCGTCACCGTACTGGGGAGTGGGGATTTAATTTTTGGAAAAGCGTTCTCAGAAATGATTGCTGTAACGTTTTAAATTTGCTATATCTCAGGCTATATAGGAGCTAAAAAGATGAGGTTTGCACCATTGTTTAGATTGTTTATTCCTCTTTCTAACCGTTTGTGCAAAACAAAAAAATTTGGGGGTAGAGTCTACTTTACGGCCTAAAATATCACCCTATCCCCCCGAAAAATGTTTAAAGCCCCCTAGCAAAATATTTTCAGCGGTAACCCCACTTTGGTCAGCGGCAAAGTTCTAAAGGGATGTCAGAGGAACAAAATAAACCAAAAAGTTTGAAAATCGGTTGACATTTGGCAAAGATGTATCAATTCTAACCCGATGACCTCAATGTTTGAACATAAGTATTATCGGCGAATTTCGCGTAAGTTTTGAATTCTGATAAAGTTTCCAAATTTTTTTGAATTTGCTACATCTCAGGCTATATAAGAGCTAAGAAGATGAGGTTTGCACCATTGTTTAGCTTTTTTATTCCTCTTTCTAACCCTCCGTGCAAAACAAAAAAGTCGAGCGTTCACGAGCTTTCCGACAATCAAGTGAGAATGAGTAGCAGGCTGTTGCTCGGCGTGAAAAATCAGCACAGCAAACAAGAGAATCAAGCACTGCATGTCGTTCGACATTGCCAAATCATTACACTTACGTTGACTATCAAGTTTAAGAAAATTCATGCGAATGGGCGTTAACTCGGTTGAAGGAAAAGGCGGCGAGTTAAGGACAATTAATTGCGCAAAATGCTATTGCATTTGCGCAAAATCGGGTGGTAAAACAGCCAATCTCCCCGTCATAAGATGCTATTGCATTTGCACAAAATCGGGTGGTAAAACAGCCAATCTACCCCGTCATTTTTGACGGGTAAACACCTAGTATATAATAATCGTATAGTCGTGCTTGCGTTTTCAGATCGACCGACTGAGGTCCAGCTGGGCATCTACATCAACAGCTTCTACTCAATCAGCGAACAGACCATGGTTAGCATCCAGTCACCTATCTCTATACCTGGTCTAGTGTCTAGTACCATCTATCAAAGTCATCGCATGTCTTCTGTGGAAATAAGCCTAATTGATTTCAAGTACACCAAGCAGAGTTTCGGTTGCATCCTTCCAGGTACCTAGCACGCCCATCGGGTTATCATTGCTCTTCAATGGCGCAAACCTGGTCGGAAAAACGGTCATGTTCTAATTGTCCTATACTGGGGCTTTGACATATAATTGTATGATATTATTAGCCAAAAACACCCATGTCCACAGCCATCAGGACATCACCTACATGCAGGGGCGTTTTTAACCAGTGCGGGGCCCCGGGCACCTGGCGGCCTGCGGGGCCCTAGACGTGAAGATCAATGTTGACAAGGAAAAAAAGGTCACCTCCAACGTTTTTGAATGTTGACAAGCAAAATAAGAGAAAAGGTAATCCTACGTAAAAAAAGTAGTTTGCGCGCGGTGCGGGGCCCCTAAGATGCGCGGGGCCCCGGGCACTGTGCCCGAATTTTTACATGTAAAGGCGCCCCTGCCTACATGTACGAAAAATGCTCATGTCAGGAAATTGGGGCGTTGGTCGTTTTTGGAATTTTTACCGATATCTTGCGCTTGTTTTTGCACTAATCTTGAGGACTTGGATCTACTTGTGGTCAGCGCCGCTCTCTGCGTTTTTCGCCGCGTCGGACTGACGTTTTTCGGTCGTTCTCTGTCGACGGGTCGGGAAGTTAGCAGAGTGGTAACAACGTTGGACAACGGAGCAGGAGGTCGCGGGTTCGAGTCCCGCAGGAGCCCTAAAGGTCGACTCAGCCTTTTTCGTGGTGGTAAAATGAGGATCAGTGATACAAATCTCTGCGATAAGTCAAAGAGGTACGCTACGCGATACACTAGCCCCCGTATTCGTGGCACTGCACGCCTGGCTGAGGGCTATAGCAACGGAGATCAGCGCCGCCCTATGAGCCCGTCATGAGGCTCGGAAAGGACTTTGACTTTGACTGACTGTCGACGTGACTGGTCCGCCATCTTGTCTTGCTCGCCATAGCAGTCTGTCACCGCTGTCCATCCAAACTACGTCATCGGATGACGAACGTTCAGATCTTCGTTTCGGGTCGTCCCCTCTCTGGTCAGATTTGTGGTTATTCTATCATCGCGGAAGACCGCCTCTCGTGGATTCGCCGTCTGATTTAGCGCCGTGCGGAGAATTTCTTTCACTGTTTAGTCCCGGACTGTACAATAAACATCCTTCCTTCCGCACTTCGTTGTCTCGTCGTCGACATGATGATTTTTTTCTTGCGATCGATCGCCTTCTCAAGACTTCGGCGTCGGATTTCGTCAAGGCAGCGAACTCCCCAGTTACCATCTGATCAGATCTTCAAGAGCGTCATCTTCCGTTTCCTCATTGACATGTGAACGCTGTCGACAGCACCTTTGACTTTGGCCTTTGCTATGCTACGGAGCTATATAAGTTGTCTTATATAAACACATAAGTAGTAATTTTAAGGAGCTAGATTACCGATACATTGGCAGTGGCTTACTGCAATTACTGTTTTTATTGTGTTTGATGACTGATACATTGTCTACAACGATTGAATGATACTGATATTTTTGATCAAACATATTATGTATCATCATTGACGGTGATGTCATCCTACAAAAGGCTGGAGGAGGGGAAGTTGCGTCTGATTCCATCCTCCGACTCTAGACGAATCATAGAATGTTCTAGAGCTTTAAAATAGTAGGCCTAAGGTCCAGTGATGGGTAATTCAATTTCTAATTCTAATTAATTATCTAATGAATTAGCTATCTGTCTAATTCTAATTCTAATCAATTACTTCCAAAATATTGCTAATTCTAATTCTAATTCTAATGAATAGCTTGCTAATTGTAATTGAAAAGAACAATTAGTTGCCTAATTAGCACACTTGCTTGAGTCAAGTGCTTTGGAACCACGATTCAAACTCAAGTGGATAGAGAGTGCTGAGGAAAGATATTTTGTTCAAGGACAAAATTAAACGTCAAGTAAATTCAGTCTCAAAGCAGATAAACAATACACCTTTGACACCGGCTATGGACAATGACAAATCAGTCACACCTCAAATTAAGTCCCACGACGATCTATTTGGATATATGGAAGAAACTTTGCTGACGTCAACAGAAACTGAAGAGCTCCAAAGTTACTTATATACTCCAACCAATATGAACACTAATTGTATTTCTTTTTGGGAGGACCATAAATTGAACTTTCCCTGTTTATACCAGCTACATTTGCAGCATCATATTGTACCGGCCACATTTGCTGCTATTGAAAGATCATTTAGTGCAGTGGATTTATTCTTAATGATAGGAGATATAGATTAGATGATACTTTGTTTGAGTCACTTTTACTTGCAAAATGCAATTCTGATATACTCTAGATTACGGAGGATGAAATTAATTTTTGTCGTTACATTAAAATGCGTCGCAATTTTTAGTACTCCACTTCTAATTGCTAATTCTAATTAAATTAGAAGGTATCTAATTCTAATTCTAATTAATTGGTTGTTAAATTTTGCTAATTCTAATTCTAATTGTAATTGTAAAATTCCAACTAATTCTAATTCTAATTAATTAGATAAAAAAGGGCAATTACCCACCACTGCTAAGGTCAGGGTCGCTTAAAAGCAGGGTTATTTCTAAGATTGTGAATTTGGGGTGTCGGTAAAATTTTTGGGTGTTCGGAAGATATTTAGGGTACATACCATTGATAGATTAGGAAATTTTGGGGTATCGACCTCAAATTGGGGGGTTTGGGGGATGTTAGGGGTGTAAAAATATCCCTGCTTCAAAGGCTCTACGTCCGTCGAAGAACTGAGGTGCTGGCGTCTTTAATTTTTCATGGTCTCGACCGAACGAGTGTGTGTGTGTGTGTGTGTGTGTGTGTGTGTGTGTGTGTGTGTGTGTGATCGCCGTACCTTCTCTTGGCACCTTTCCTTCCACCAAGTAAAAAATGTGACACGCAGGGAGGTCCTATTTCTCCCATCCGGCGATCCGCAGGCTCCATGTAAAAAACGTTGCAGTCATCAACGGAAATCGAATTCAAGGTGTTGGTCTTGCGGTCGAAACGCCTCAATTTGTCGAAACACGAGATCATGTGCATTGCATATGTACCAGGAGGAAGGAAGGAAGGCACCGCAAAGTTAACGTCTAGCGTTGGGCTTTGAAAATCAACGAACGTTGTAATTAGGGATACCAGATCACTTGGAAAGAATTTAAGGACTGTAGTAAGGCTGCTATTTTCTATATTAATGAGGCCTACATTAGATAATAGTAGGTCAGCATACATTACTTTGGATTCACGTGTCTAATTGTTCCGGTCGTAATAAGCAGGGTGCGATTTGTGACCTGGAGCAGTGAGGGGGAATATGTCGAGCTTGGGGGTGTAGTTGTTGGGGAAGTGTAGCAGTGGGAAGATGCAGTGGTGGGGGATGTAGCAGTATTGGGATGCAGTTGGACAGTGGGGGGAATCCCCCCTTCCGCCTACAAATCGCGCCATGGTAATAAGTGATTATGGCATTAGTTACTTGTATTAGCTTATCAATTTGAAAACTTCTGATATTAATGCCATCTGATGCATATTTCCATTGTTAAGATTGCAAAATCTTGCTGCGATACATGGTAAATACAAATGCTGGAAACAATTCAAATCTCCATTTCTTTAACCGGTTAAGACGCTATCATCAGCATCGTCGTCGTCATCGTCATCGTCGTTATCAATAATTTTTTAATTTTGAGCCGAGCCGCGGAATTTTCCCGTTTCCGCGGAATTTCAACGTCTCCGCGGATTTTCTTCCGAATTTTTCGGTATTTGGTAATGATCGGTGAATAGTGACACCATCGTCCACGTGATCGATGACGCAATTAGTGACGTATTTATTGTTTACTTACAATTATTGGAATTGTTGATGCAGTCTCTGAGACCAACACATTGCAGCATATTTCGTTGTAAATCTTGCTCTGCCGTTCATCAATAATTAATCCTAAAAGTTCTCAATTTACTTAATGAACAGAACGCCGCTGTGAGTCGCGAAATTAGGCAAACTGGTCCGCGGAATTTGGAAAATTTAACCGCGGAAAACTGCGGCCCATAATAATGATGATAATAATAATAATAATAATAATAATAATAATAATAATAATAATAATAATTATTATTATTATTATTACTATTATTAATAGTAGTAATAGTAGTAATAGCATTAATATTAATAGTAGTAGTAGTAGTAGTAGTAGTAAGAGTAGTCCTTCCTAGTAGTAGTAGTAGTAGTAGTAGTATCAGTAGTAGTAGTAGTAGTAGTAGTAGTAGTAGTAGTAGTAGGAGTAGTCCTTCCTAGTAGTCCTAGTAGTAGTAGTAGCAGTAGTAGTAGTAGTAGTAGTAGTAGTAGTAGTAGTAGTAGTAGCAGTAGTATCAGTGCAGTAGTAGTAGTAGTAGTAGTAGTAGTAGTAGTAGTAGTAGTAGTAGTAGTAGTAGTAGTAGTAGTAGTAGTAGTAGTAGTAGTAGTAGTAGTAGTAGTAGTAGTAGTAGTATTAAATGAACACGCCTTTAAGTGCCATAGTACTTAGTGACTAGATCGATGGCGTACTATAATGTCGTTTTTTCGAAAATGTATGTTTCCTATTCTTCGCCTACATCTAGTTTGCGCCGTCTACAGCAGACTTCAGCTGTACAGTAGATGATCGGCGGCTGCGCTATATTTAGACCTATTGGTCGGTGGCGTATCCAGGTCTTAGCGTGGAAGTCTTGGTCATATTCGTCACACCGACGTTTACTCTATTGACGTAAACGCAATCTGACGGCGCCGTTTTCGAGAAGGCTCCGGTACCGACCGACCTTTGACATTTCACATTGTCACCTCAAGAGATGAGAAGTGTGTTTGCGTTGTTGTTGGTCCAGGGTCTTGCAGTAATCCAAACGACGACGACGACGACGACGACGGCGGCGGCCGAGTGCGGCAAACAGCAGCCGAAGCCTATATTAAATTATGTTACTCTGTTCGTTGGCGTTGACTTCGAATAGCGCCATGGCGGTTCTACTGCGACAGAGAACCTGAGCTGCTGCTGAGCTGCTGCTGCTGCTGCTGGCACAATAGGCCCCTCGTCATAAAAATCTACCCATACATTAGAATACATTGTATGGTTTCATATTGGAAGAGCGCCTGTCTATTACTAATGTTGCTACTCCCACCACTAGTAATGCTATTACTAATACTACTACTAGTACTACTACTATTACTACTACTTCTACTACTACTACTACTACTACTACTACTACTACTACTACTACTACTACTACTACTACTGCCAGTGGTGGTTCCAAGAATTCTTGGTGGGGATGCAAGTAAGTTTTAGGAAGTTTGTAGGGGATTGACAAGCAAAAAAGGTCACTAATTAGCAGTTTTTCACAGACAAATGTAGGCCTACATAAAATTTCCTGAAAATGGCTGACAAGCAAAAAAAGTTCGGTGGGGGATGCATCCTCAGTCATCCCCAACGTGGAAACACCACTGACTGTTACTGTTACTACAACCAATTAATTAGTAGTTACTATTGGTAACTATTTGAAATTAACTATTAATACTTCTGTTGCTGCCACAACAGCTATATAACAACAGCTTTATTACAGTTAATTTAATAGGCTAAGAGTTTAATTTGTGCCATAGTCCCTAATGTCAGGAGCAAGGTCACATTACGTTAATCATTTCCAAACGTTCAGAATGAATAGCACTTTATTTGAAAGCGAACGAAGAAACAAATCAATGTAATTATCACATTTCCAATGTTCCTTCATATTGGAAATATTGTGCTTTCAGGTATATTTGTACCCTTGACCCTACTTGTATTTTGAACCTCTCAATAAATTTGACACCGTAGTTAACGTAGTCGAATAAGATATTTGAGGCCGAAAGGTTATGCTTAAAATAAGGAGGCGACGACTGGTGTTACCGCTGGTGATTTAGATGAACAAGCTGGCAAATATTACATGAAACTTTAGCAGTTAATTAGTTTTTTTAAAATCTATTGATGTTGTTTTGCGTCAGGATTATTCCGTCAGCATGTACCTGCGCCAAGTGTGGAGGGATCCGCGCCTGTCTTTTCCACCGATCCACGGACGCATCCGGGAAGTCCGCCTCGGAGAAGCGCACCTCAACCACGTCTGGATTCCGGACACGTTTTTCCGGAACGAAAAGAAGGCGACTTTCCACGAAGTTACAATCAAAAACAGACTAATGAGACTGAATGCTACCGGTCACATTTGGTACGTCACTAAGTAAGTGCAACTATTACTACTACTGCTGCTGCTTAACTGCTACTACTATTCCACTGTATTACTACTACTACTGCTACCGCTACTACTACTATTATTACTGATACTACTACTACTACTACTATTATTACTACTACCACAACTGATACTACTACTACTACTAATATTGATACTACTACTATTACTATTACAATTATTATTATTGTTATTATTATTATTATTATTATTACTACTACTACTACTGACACTACTACAACTACTACTATTACTGCTATTACTATTGCTATTACTACTACTACTACTACTACTACTACTACTACTATTACTATTACTACTACTATTACTATTACTACTACTACTACTAATACTAATACTAACACTAATACTACTGAATCGTACTGACAAACTGTTACTATCACATCATCATCATTCATCCCTATTATCTCTAATAATACCGTCACCTTGACAACTGCTGCAACCACCATCATGACTGTTGATATTACCAGCTTAGTTCTGAATATCTTCGTCTTTATCACTGTTTATAATAATCATTATTATCATCATCACCACCATGGTCACTGTCACCACCACCAGTGATGTTAGTCCTTGTCTTTGGTCCTGGCCTTAAGGGCTCCTTAAGGAAAAGCAATAAGTTCTTGGTCCTTGTCCTGGCCTTGAGGACTGGGGTTAACAAGGTTTAAGTGGTTCAGAAGGGTCTGCCCTGTGTGAGGACCACCATGTTTCGCCCATCCAATCTCGTAGTATTCTATTGTACCTAGTTTTTAAAAAGTCATTTTCACTAGTAGTCACTACTATCTTTTCATCGAATTCATACCATCTGTCTACTCATTCTTGCACTAAAATGCTGTTTGTATCTCCAAACCCGTTTCTTAAACAGATAACGTTTGTTCTTGCTGGAATTCTCCCTTCCTCTGCATGTTAGGTCTTCCGATACAGGCTCAGGGCCTGATCTCCGTTTCTAGTAGCCCTCAGCCAGGCGTGGCAAGGGCGGACACGGGGGGTAGCGTACCTGTTTGACTTGTCGCAGCATTTTTAGGGCTGCTCCTCATTTATAACACGCCCTCTAGCGCAAATAGGCTGAGTCGACCTTAGGGATTCCTCGGGATACCCGCGACCTTGCACCAATATGTTGTTGCTTGTCCCGCCCCGGGAATTTGTTAGGTCTTCCGATAAACTCAGGGCCATATTAAGGCGGGGCTGAAGGAGGCCCACCGATTTTCGAGATAACTTTTGTTGTTGTTGCTTGTCAGCACGATTTGCAGCACGATTTGGAAGGGAGGTAAACTTTTTTTCTTGTCAGAGATTTTCAGTATAGGCGACGGCCTATTTTTCCTCAGCCCCAGGCGCCCACTCGGACCTTAATCCGGCCATGGATAAACTCAGTTATTTTCTAAATCAAAACATTAAACTCATCTTTCCCACTGAGCTTTCCCTCGTCGGATGTTTCGCTGCTTTCACTTTAGCACTTTTATACATCAAACTATAGCGTACTACAAAAAATATCACCTTAGTATCAGAATTATCCTTCAAAGTTCGAGATGTGGAGACATTATTATTACATAGCACACGGGTCAGATTGACTTTGTAACGTCTAAATCTTTTATAAATGCAATGGCTTTCTGTACATTAGCTACATTCGAAAAGTTAAGGCAGTTTTCGGTCGTTCTCGCAATAACACCATATCACTGTTCAATCTAGAGTTAAATCGCGTCTTTTTCTGTTTTTTTGTTTCATATTCTGTCATGCTGATCCCCACGCCCAGGGTTATTTCTAGGATTATCAATTTTGGGGGTGTCGGTATATTCTGGAGGGTCGGTCCCTACTGAAAAAGTCCGACAAGCAAAATAAGGTCAGCCCCGGCTCAACAGATTGCCCCTTGTCCCTTCCTAAAATATTCAGACAGGCAGAAAAAGGTCATCCCTGGCTCAGATTGGAGTTGGTGGGTGAGAGTATCGGTCTCAAATTGGGAAGGGGGTTAGGGGTGCAAATATATCCCTGCCCACGCCCACTCTGACTGATCTCTGGAACTGACCTTACCCGGCCGACAACTAAAGCTATTTCAACGGCAGATTAAGCGCATAGAAATATAAACAGCAACTAGCCTATACCTGCCCAGAGACCGCTACAGAAATTCACGGGATTTTACTTGCTTACTTTATCTTCAGATCTAACTGAATTTCTGCGTTAAATGTTGGATTGATTAGGCGGTGTTTTAAATTAATCCGTTCGGAGGTAATAGCGGCTAACAAGTCTAACAGAGACCGTCTTCTGTAAACTGGGAATATTTCTTCCCGGACGATTATTGCACGGACGTTTTCTCGTTCGCCATAATGTATTACAGCCAGGCGGCATATAACGACATATTTCGGAGGAGGACGAGGAGGAGTCTCGACCCCCAACCCATTTCCTTTCTCTCCCCTCCCTGGCCTCCCGCTCTGTTGTTCCGTACGAAACTGTTCGCGAGAGGCTACGCCCGCGTACTCACGGCGATTAGTTTCTGACGCGACCGGCAAAACGAGGGGCGGTTCCCCCATCCCCAAAAAAAGACAGCTGTAAAATTCATCCGGATTTCTCAGTTCTTTCGGCGGGGGGGAGGAGGGAAGGACGGGTGAGACGAAGAAGCGACGAAGCGGCTGCCCCTCTTCCCCGATGACATGAAGGGGCCGTCCCCCTCCAGCTCCCCATCCAGCGCGGAATAACCGTTCTGAAGCGAGAGACTTAACAAGTGCAGCGTTGCTTATGGGCGCAATTTACAGAGCGTCGTTGTAACGAAGTTAATAAAGTTCCTCCTCGGCCTCTCCCTCTCTCATCCGGCGTCTAAAACCTCTCTCTGTCTCTGTCTCTGTCTATCTGTCTCTGCCTCTGTCATTATCTTTCTGTCTCTTTGTCTGTCTCTGTCTGTGTCTCTCTCTGCCTCTGTCTCTCTGTCTCTCTGTCTCTTTGTCTGTGTCTGTCTGTCTGTCTCTCTCTCTCTCTCTCGCTCGTCTGCCGTGGGATGAGATTGAAACAGTTGCCTGGAGGTAGGGGGAGTTGGTTGAGCGCCCGTGGCAATCTAGGCGCCCTGTTTCAACAGAATTTATCACCGGTCGTCATGGTAATGTAGGCAAGGTTACGATCGGCGCCGACTCAGAAACGGATATCAGTGGAACGCGTGCGAAGGAAGAAGCCCCCGGAACACGGTTTACGGAACATGAATTTCGAGCTTCCCGATCGTGGGACGAACGCAGACCACAAAATGAATCGATGGTTTATACGCCAGAGGAAAATACATATATCCGCTCAACCGGCAAATAATTTGAAATTGAATGTGTCTGTGACAGTACAGTACAGTAATAGTACGGATGAGTTCCGTCTATGATGGTATTTGTGCATCGTTGCTGTACACATATTGCTGTACAGATCGGAGATGTCCATGGGTCCATTTTTTAGAACCCAATCCAACCCAACCCATCAAATATCCAACCCAACCGAACCCAACCCATGCCGATAATACAGTGTAGGTTTACTTGACCCAACCGAACCCAACCCACTGTAATACATGACAGTTTCTTAAACCACGACTTATTTTCTGACCCAACCCAACCTACCTTTAACATGGAAAAGTCTGATCCAACTCAACCCAACCCAACCCATGGGTTAACCGAACTCATGGACATCTCTGGGACATATCCTACACATTTTCTCTTACTCTGTTTTTCTTTTGCAATCGTCTTCATCTTCTCGCCATCCTGCCGTATGTCTAGTTATCTAGACGATGTCTCATCAAATACATTACAAGCCCATAGGTACATCTCTGTACGTGACAGCAGCAGTGGCGTGCACCATAGAGTGGTGGCCGTACAGGGGTCAAGACGATAAAAATGTCGCCGAGTCAATTTTGGCGTCCCCTCCGGTCGGCATCCGGGGTCAAAATAGAAAAAAGGTCGCCGAGCTCTGCTGGATGGCAGCGGAGCATTCCGGAAAGGGCATCTGAACGTAAACAGTGGAATTCACACAAAAGTCCTGTTCCAGTTCTGAATTTATTAAAGGTTATGGTATGGTTATGGTATATGGTTATGGTATGGTTAATTGGTTATGGTTGTAATACTGGTTAAGCGGTCGTGGATTGTAAAATCGATCCAATGCACTTCTTGGTGACCTTCTAGAAAATATTCTAGCCGCTATCGTTTACGTAACCGATCAAATGCAAATTGTCGGGAAATTCTGAGAATTTGTGGCCGACAGGAAAGAGCTTATTTGAGCGTTCTTGGGAAAGATCGAAAAATGTATTTGAAATTACGATATCCTCAAAATCCCGACTTTTCGTTTTATAGTTAATCGATCTCTGTGTTGTTTTAAATTAAAGTCTGAGCCATGGCTTTGAACTCTGAGTTCCAGCTCCATTCGCGCCATGTAATTGATTCCTTCTGCAAATGAATTCGAAATTCCCCTATAGACCGATCCGTCTGTCCAGATCACAGGTTGACTGACCCTGTTTTAGGCAAATCTATTAAGCCAATGTACCAGATTTCGCCCTTAATTCAGAGATAAGGATTTTGTAACAAACGCAATTTTCAGATAACATTGGCCTATAGGTCTAATCCTTGTTTTTGAGCTTGCGAAAATATCTGAAACACTGCTCTAGCGCATTCATTCTGAACAGTCAGATAATCCTTGTCTTTTTTTCGCCCCGGGCAGGGGGCCCAAAGAGGGTCTAAGCTAGGGTTAGGTTAGGGTTAACCCTAACTTTTTATTTTGAAATGAAAATATCGAAACTTTGAAACATTGCTCCGGGCCCCAAAAGTCACGCTACGCCACTGATTCTGAAATTAGCTATACGACATCGATTCTAGTCAAAAGCCACCGATCTGTTTTTCAGATTACGTCTAGTAGTATCAACAAAATATTCTGAAGTTAGGCCTATATTGCCGCGCTGTTTGGGTTAAGCAGAACTTAGCGTGCATTTGGTTTCTACAGCGTATAGCGTTAGGCGTGTGACTTGATCCGATCGGATTTCTATAGGAGTATACAGAACAATCTCTATGGTCACTGATCTATGCCCACCAGCAAGAAATCTGCTTCTGCCATTGGCGTCTATTAATAGACAACAATGGTTTCTATGGTTTCTGCCCACCTGTGGGCGGAGCAACCGGACCTTGTTGGTAAACACTGGATACCCCAATTCTCTGTTTCTATACTTATTGTTTCCTGCGTATGTTTGTTTTATAGAATCTCGGCTACACTGTCGTGTCCGATGAGGTTGCAACGATATCCGCTGGATACGCAGAAATGTCCGATGATGTTCGAGAGTTGTACGTATACATATACAGTAGGCCATAACGCACAGACATCGCTATCAGGCGCAATTGATTGATGAGTCTCTTCGCCTCAACCATGCTCCATTCAAGCATATTAACTTGCCACAGAATGTCCCCCATAGCAGACGCAGTCAACAGAACACCCTTTCCTATGGAAATACACCTAGATAGCAAAGCTGCCAGTCTATCTATCTATCTATCTATCTATCTATCTATCTATCTATCTATCTATCTATCTATCTATCTATCTATCTATCTATCTATCTATCTATCTATCTATCTATCTATCTATCTATCTATCTATCTATCTATCTATCTATCTATCTATCTATCTATCTATCTATCTATCTATCTATCTATCTATATCTATCTATCTATCTATCTATCTATCTATTTATCTATATGTATGTATCTGTTTGTCTTTCTATCTATTTGTCTATCTGTCTGTCTGTGTAGCGATCCATCTATCATTTCAACTGTCTGATTCTCTCTTTCATGAACTCATCCTTTCAGCAGACATTTAATTCGAAGTTCGTTTTCCTGTTTCGCTCATTCGATCCATTAGTCGAGTCTTTCTTTCAATTTCCATCAGCGTATTCGCTAGCTTTCAAGTCGTCGTCGTCGTCGTCATCATCATCGTCGTAGTCGTTGACGTCGTTGTTCTTGCAGTCATCGGCGATACGGCTAATGTCATTTTTGTCTGTCTTTTTTTACTGCCGTCAGTTGGTTACACAATGGACACTCTGTACTTCACATGGATCGACAAACCTGTAGAAATAGAACGAAACCTGCAAATGCCTCAGTTCAGTATGACAGGATTTGTTCAGTACGACTGCTCACAAAACTACACAGCTGGTCAGTCTAATATATATATATTTATATTTATTTATTTATTTATATGATATGATATATATATTGCATCGTTATCATCATCATAAGTTGCGCGTAGTCAGTTGGGGCCGTAGTGCAGATATCTCCATCGGTCCATTTTTTAGAACCCAATCCAACCCAAACCATCAAATCTCCATCTGATGATGATGAATGATGATGATGATGATGATGATGATGATGATGATGATGAACGCTTTGCTCTTTTTTTAAACTCGAAGCGAAAGTCTGTGTCATTCCGATGACGTGACGCTGCACGCGTCTCTTCCAGTTCTCTCCACTTTTGCGCAAATCGATCTGCGACCTTTTTTCATCATCTATAGACGATTTTTCGACCGCCGCCTTCCACTGACCTCTTCTGACGATCGTGTTATTCGGCCTACTTTCTTACTTACGCATCCCACCCAACCCCCGTCAATTCCACTCTCTCGTCTCTTTCTATCGAGCTGTGCGGCGATTCGAAAACGCGAAGTAGAGGGTGGGGTGGGGTCGGACGCCCCTCGATTCCCGATTTCCCGACGACGCTATCGAACCGATGCTATCGGAGGCGATCTGGGAGAAGAGGAGGAGAGGAGGGGAGGAGAAGGAGGGGGCGGCCGCATCCAGACATCGACCCGGGTAGGAGAACTGGCTCTGTCTCGCCTCCTCTCTATCGGGCGAATTGTTGATCGGGCACTCCGAGCGCTTGACCTCGTACGTCATGCATTGCCTGACCGTCTCCGCGTCACTCGAGTCACTGCCATTCCCATTGGCGAATCCGTTGGTTCATTGTACGGAGCGAGCGGCACTCCGGCCATGCAATCCTTCACTTAATCTGCTACTTCGTGTTTCAGCGACACTCTCAATCATCTTTTCTTCTTCTTCTTCTTCTTCTTCTTCTTCTTCTTCTTCTTCTTCTTCTACTACTTCTACTACTACTACTACTACTACTACTACTACTACTACTACTACTACTACTACTACTACTACTACTACTACTACTACTACTACTACTACTACTACTACTACTACTACTACTACTACTACTACTACTACTACTACTACTACTACTACTACTACTACTACTACTTCTTCTTCTTCTTCTTCTTCTTTTTTTCTTCTTCTACAACTTCTTTTTCAGTAAATAAGTAAGTATAATCTTGTGAATTTATATAGTGCTTTTATAAGAAGTATCACTGTGGTTGCTTAAGGGCTTGAAGTCTATCATACGTGAGAGAGAGGAAAAGAGAGAGAGAAATCATTTTATCAAGTTACCAATTTGATTTTTTCATTAGTCTATAAACACGGATTTTAAATACTCGACGCTGTATAAATTCAAATGCACGGAAGCTTGATTGCGGAAAGTTGACGCTCCGAGAATGAGTGAAGAAATATTTCGTCAGTTCTTCTCGATTGGAGTGGCATTCCAAAGTGAACGAAGGAAGGAATTTTCGTGGTTTCAAGAGAACTACAATGCGTGCGAAAATAGCCCCACTCCTTATGCACGACCTCTGAGTAAAACCCATTAGGGAACGCTTTTGAATCGTCTATTTTTCATACGACAAGGGTTCTTAGAAATCGAGGAGTGCAGTGAAAATTGAAAAAGCGCTAAATAATGTGAGCAAATGGAGACATTGTTGTCGGTGTCCACAGTGAAATCCGAGAAAAAACCAACCAATCACGCGATGCGGACTTGAAAATGAGAGAACGAAGACAGGTTTCGACAATTTTTTACTTGTTAGAAGCGGATTATTGGAAGCTAAGATGTGGGTTGAATTTTTAGTTTTAAAATGTTCTTATTCGTGGTTTCATGAACGTAAAAATTGAAATTCAGAGAAGTGGGGATTGGACCGTGAAAATAAAATTGTCAAGATGTCTAGATTGTCTGCCATTGAGTTGATGTACTTCGGGTATATATGAATCAGTTAGCATTGGAAGAATTTAATGTAATTGGTATCTTTCGAAAAAGCCACCAAACACGACAGAGTGCACGCGGGAGAGAGACAGACAGACAGACAAAGAGAAGAGACATACACAAAAACAAACACAGGCAAGAGTAAGACAGATGCATACAGAGGAAGACACCTAGATAGACAGGGAGAGAGCGAAGCAGAGACAGAAAGAAACAGAGACATTGACGACAGAGACAGTCAGACAGATGTAACGATAGAGACAGACAGACAGACAGACAGACATGTAAGCAGAAAGAGTAGGACAGAGGCAGACAGATGAAGACACGAGGAGAGACAGCCAGACAACAGACAGACACAAAGACAGACATATATACATACACAGAGTCACAGACAGAGAAAGATAGAGATTGAGGGAGTCAGGGGAACACGCGTAGAGAGAGAGAGAGAGAGAGAGAGAGAGACAGAGACAGAGACAGAGAGAGAGAGAGAGAGAGAGACAGAGTCAAAATGTCAATCGCTTTGCATTTCTCCATCTTCACGGTTTCTAATAATCAACAATGCTCCGGTGATGCGGTGCACTTTTTCGCAGTCCGGACAGAGGGTGGGTGGGTGGGTGGGTGGGTGGGAAGACTGAAAGAAAGGGCCGAGAAGAAAACAGATGACGCCACCGACCCCAGCGATAAAACACCGTTCGCCTCCCCCTCGCCACAATTCAGTCGGACCGCCGCCGCCGCCGCCGACCGAATGACTCCGCATGCCGATGCTTTTCATCAGATGCCATATTGTGGCGACGCAGCCTCCTCCATCCGGCGCTACCCCCATCCCCCCCAGAGCGCCACCACAGAATTCGTGAAAGATGAAAGCAATTATTGCCTGCGTCATATTTTATCTCTCGCGACAGCCCAGATATTCATGACGTCGTAAATTCTTGATGTTCCGATCGCAAATGCGTTATCAAGTAATGAGTTCAAACTGAACGAGTATAACAGTCGTCACTGAGCGGAAACGAGTGGATTGAACGCGTGTGCAGTGGCGTAGTCAAAATTTCCCGAAGGGGGGTTATGATTCTCATGATTCCCAATTTCGGAAAATCCTAACAAGCATCCAAAGGTCGTCGCATAAAATAAAATAAAGGTCGTCAACTATTATTTTGCTTGATTGAGTGAGTTATATAAGTATATACAGTAAGCGCGTACAACTATATCGATATTTTTCATTTCTTTTTTTCTTTCTTGCTACCTTGAACCCGATTTTGGTGCCCTCCACTCACAGAATAATAATACGCAATAAAAGGGGAGTTTAACCCCTAAAATCCTCCCTTGGCTACGCCAATGTGTGTGTGCTTATGCGGCAGCAATTTATCTTATCTTTTCTTCTGGGAGCGCTATTTTTTCACCCCTACAGCTCCAGTCGAAGATATATTTGCGACCACAAAATTCATCGCTAAGCACAATATTGGCGAAGCCTGGCCTTCGTGTATTTACGTACAGCGTCAAAAATCTTACGTAGCCACTAAAATCTGGTTCACGAATTTCACAATAAAAGCACTATTTCCTAGCAAATCTGTTTAGTCGTATTCGTGAATACAGCATAACTGGTATAGTAATGTAGCGAAACCAGGCTATGACTTTACCAGATGACCTCACCCGGCTTCGTGCACAGTGTTTATCAATTATTTGTCATTATTAGCTCTCTAGGCTCTGGCGCTCGATAGGCTTTTTGGCTCTAGGGTTTATCAGTTCTCAGTTCTCAGTCCTTTCTTCCTCGTTCCTGCTCTCAGATACCTCGTATCTTCTTTCGTCAGCCGGTACCGCTTTATCTACCTTCTCAGCCGGTACCGCTGCTCTGACTATCCTCTACCGTGTACCGCTAACACTTCTTCCTCTTCTCTCGCAGTTACCACCGCCAACCGCCTCTCCTTTATCTCAGGGCGGGTACCGCTTGGTACCTCCTAACTTCAATGTCAGGTACCTCCTGGCACCTTCTACTCTCACAGCGGTTACTACCTGTCACCGCTCCTACCTTCCGTCGTCTTCGGTACCGCTTGGTACCGGAATCCTGCCTTCCGCCTTCGTCGGTACCGCCTGGTACCGGAATCCTTCCTTCCCTTCCTCCTTCGGTACCGCCTGGTACCGGGATCTCAGGGGATTTTATACGCCTCTACCATCGGCCTTCGGTACCACCTGGTACCGGGATCTCAAAGGAATCTTACCTTCTATCCCTTTCCAACACACGCCGCCTCGGCAATCGGCCACGATCTGAGAAAGGGTCGCTATTTATACTGTTTTGGACTGGCAGGATAGGCTCTCAGTCATCTACCACCACCTCTCCCATAAGGCTGAGCCTCATCCATCGTACACTGTTTCGATGCCTTACTAAGGCCACCCACTAGCCTCACATCATACTATCGGACTCCAGGCTACCTTATCATTAATATTCATGCGCTCTCGCTACCTATCTATTGTCTGGCTACTTATTATTTATTGATGCCCTTTTATGGTCCTAGATTTAATTGTACTTAATTATTATATGATTTCTCCACATTACCCCGGACTTTCCGTTGGGATGGACCCCATCCCTCATTTATTAATATAACAGTGTGTGGGGAACAATGCGTGTTGACAAGTGGCTACAACTAATGCAATTACATAACACAGCGTTTTACATCAGCGACATTTTAGAACAGTACAATTAAAAATACAGACAACATTAATTATTTAACATTTCAAGTTATAACAAAAGTCAATGGTCCATTCATCGTAAAACGTCATAATTAATCACAAAAAGTCTTCTTCTTTAGATGAACTCTTTCTTCTTCTTTTTATTCGATTTCTTCGTCTGAAGAGAACTCGATTACTAATGAAGAATCATCTGAATCAGATATCCGAAGATCTTCTTCCAACACCACACATCTCTTCGCTGACTCTCCGCTACATTCTCCTCCAAAATCTTTTGTCGTTTCTGAGGTCTCTTGTACCATTTCTTGCTTCCGACTTCCTTCTTTAATTGAGACTTCTGGACCGGCTCCTTTTGAGCATTCCACGTCTTTAGTTGATCCGCTGGACATCGTGGTAGAAGTATTTATCGATTTCCCTGGGTCTTGCCCCATTGGAAAATGTGCGTCCACCAGATTCTTGATGATGATTTCTTCTAGATGTGGACATTCATTTCTGCCAATCTGGTATAGTTCCTTTGGAGACTTCGCTTCTCCAATATTTTTACACAAGCGAGCCAGATAACCAACTTCTTGTCCAATCAGATCCCAATTCACCGGTTCCCTTGCGTGGATCTGTCTGTTCGGATCTTGCATTTCCTCTCGAGTCTTAATTAAATTCCTCAAGACCTTGCGCGGGTGTTCTTTAGTTACTATAACCCGTGGATTCCCGTCATAAAGCACCGGACGTGTTGGTCTTCTCGGTCCATCGGCTGTTCTGGTTTCTTTTCCTGTCTCTTTCGCGGTCGACTTCTCCTTTTGAGTAGTTCTTTGCCTTTTGACTTTTTCACGGCAGGAACTGATGGAGGATCCACTGGTTCAGGAGCGTTCTTCGCTTCACTCGCCGTTCTGAACAGTTTCTCTGGATTCTGTTGTATCAACGGGCCTCGACAGATTTTTCTTACGGCCTGTTCACTACGGACTTTCAGCTTTCCTCCTGATCTTGACTTCTTATCATCAATCTTTGAGATATTCAACGTCTCAGATGAGGATGACATCTCGGATGCTTTCTCTTCTTCTCCAGAGCCGTGCATTCTTCGTACATGACGAGCCATATGAAAAGCTCGGCTAGTCTTCGATAGTATCAAATCGCACTGAGAACATTTCTTGCTTGACGCGTGCTCCGTCCCTCTATCGCCCATCTTTGTAACTAGACTGAAAAGAAAACATAACAATATTAACATTTCTAATAATCTTGCAACATTTAACTCCAAACGTCTACCATATTTCAATAACTTGTGCACCCCGGACTTAGACTCGTTGTTCTCTCTTTTATCAGTTCTGGCTATCTTTGCGAGTCGACACCGTCGTACATTGCCTGAATCTGTTACTGGAATTCTTTTTGAACCAATTCGCACGCCTCCTGTTTCGAAGTCTACTTGACAATCGTTCTCAATCATAAACTCTATTCCTAACATAATCTCTGGTACCTGGTCTGATACCAAAAAGCTCACGTCTTGTTTCTGACCCCAACTGAATAGTACGCTTACCGTTACTTGTCCTTTCAAAGATATCTCACTCCCGTTCGCAGCTAAAATCTTCTGGGACACGGTTTCTATGGTCATATCCTGCGCTATACTACCGGGCATCAAATTTACATCTGAACCTGTATCCAATAGACAATTATATTCTCGTCCATCTATGGTCCCACTTATATATACTGCTCTTCCTGGACTTTCTTGTTAGTAGACAAACGGACATTGTTATTTACTGAATTCCTGTCGTCTCTTACCCTGTCGATGCTATTCCTACAGTTCCTGGCCAAATGCCCCTGTGCTTGGCACTTGAAACACCGCACTCGTTTCTTCCATTCATCATCTGTGTGACTTCCAACGTGGCTGGTACCCAATGACTTAGGTTTCGTAACAGCTGGATCATGAGCACGACTTCTGACTCCCATTGTCTCTGTAGGGTACTCTTTTTTGCAACAGTCGTCGCTCCATGTCTGCTTGCCATTTGCTCATACTGCTCCTTTGCTCTTCCATAAAATCTGACATCTGTTTAACTAAATGCTCAGTCGTGTCTCCTTCTGTGGTACTTCGGACATTCCGTCGATACTCATACTGTCTCTGATGACCTCTGTCCTCATCTTCAGTGGCTCTTTTATAACTCTCGATTCTCAAAGCCATTCGGTACGCTTCGTCCAATGACCTTGGTTCTCGTTCTCTCACCTTGAGCGATAATTCCCTGTCTATCATTGCCTCTAAAAACGAGTCCCTTGCAATAATTTCTGTGGTATCGTTGGTTGGTCCTGGGAAAGCTAGGGCTACGAGCTTCCTTATGTCGTGAAGGAGGTCTCCTAAACTTTCCTTCTCACGTTGTCTTCTACATCGCAACTGTGTGCGGAACGTCTCCTGTTGAGCTTCAAGTCCATACCTTTGTTTTAATCGCTCTACTAACTCTCGGTGTTACTTCGTTCCGGGCACCAAAATCCCATAATAACTGTGCGGACCTTTTTCTAACGAGCATTGAAGAAATGCTACTTTATCGCCGTTCGTCCACTCATTGTACTGAGCACACACCTCGAATTGTCTGAGGAATGTCTCTAGTGGTGCCGAACCATCGTACTTACTCGGTTTCATGGGCGTTCGCCTCATGACTTCTCTTAATGATTTGATCTCAGCAGAACTTGTCAACTCCGTGTTTAACTGTTTTTCTTTTAAAGCAGCGGCTTTCTGCAACCAATGTCTCGTGGAATCTTCCTGTTCTCGCCTTCTAGCTTCATGTGCTTGTTCATGCCTATAATCACGGAAGTCTACTTCTCTAGAGTCATGCTGACAAATCCTTGTCTCTTTGGTCGAGCTCCAGTGCTTACTAACTCTGGCTCGAATAATCCTGCGAGACTAAGTGATTCGGTCTCGTTCTTTACTTCCATCACTCCTCTCTTAAACCTCCACTTTGACTGATCTCACCCCACTTGACTGATCTCACCCCACTTGACTGATCTCACCCCACTTGACTGATCTCACCCCTCTTGACTGATCTCACCCCACTTGACTGATCTCACCCCACTTGACTGATCTCACCCACTTGACTGATCTCACCCCACTTGACTGATCTCACCCCACTTCTGGACCCAATTCTAAAGCGAAACCAGGCTATGACTTTACCAGATGACCTCACCCGGCTTCGTGCACAGTGTTTATCAATTATTTGTCTATTATTAGCTCTCTAGGCTCGTGGCGCTCGACCTAGGCTTTTTGGCTCTAGGGTTTATCAGTTCTCAGTTCTCAGTCCTTTCTTCCCTCGTTCCTGCTCTCAGATACCTCGTATCTTCTTTCGTCAGCCGGTACCGCTGGTACCTCTACCTTCTCAGCCGGTACCGCTGCTCTGACTATCCTCTACCGTGTACCGCTAACACTTCTTCTTCTTCTCTCGCAGTTACCACCGCCGGTACCGCCTCTCCTTTATCTCAGGGGCGGGTACCGCTTGGTACCTCCTAACTTCAATGTCAGGTACCTCCTGGCACCTTCTACTCTCACAGCGGTTACTACCTGTCACCGCTCCTACCTTCCGTCGTCTTCGGTACCGCTTGGTACCGGAATCCTGCCTTCCGCCTTCGTCGGTACCGCCTGGTACCGGAATCCTTCCTTCCCTTCCTCCTTCGGTACCGCCTGGTACCGGGATCTCAAGGGGGATTTACTACCTATACGCCTCTACCATCGGCCTTCGGTACCACCTGGTACCGGGATCTCAAAGGGAATCTTACCTTCTATCCCTTTCCAACACACGCCGCCTCGGCAATCGGCCACGATCTGAGAAAGGGTCGCTATTTATACTGTTTTGGACTGGCAGGATAGGCTCTCAGTCATCTACCACCACCTCTCCCATAAGGCTGAGCCTCATCCATCGTACACTGTTTCGATGCCTTACTACCGCTCGGGCCACCCACTAGCCTCACATCATACTATCGGACTCCAGGCTACCTTATCATTAATATTCATGCGCTCTCGCTACCTATCTATTGTCTGGCTACTTATTATTTATTGATGCCCTTTTATGGTCCTAGATTTAATTGTACTTAATTATTATATGATTTCTCCACAGTAACTCTAATCAGACATGTATCGCAAGCTTTAGAATTTCCAGTTTTCTTGGCTTATAATTTTAACGGTACTGTAGCTAATTTAAATCGAAGACCCTGCAGAAAAATCAACTTTAAAGATCAGAATTTATCGACGGCATTGCGCAGTGGACACTCAGTCTTCTATAGCTGTCTATTTATCTCGTATCTAAATTCAACGGTCGGATGCACAGCGAAATAGATACATAATCTCTTAATCAGAGTCTTTTCACGATATCCCAAAACGAGCGAGATTCTCGCGCTATCGGGAATCTGCAATCGGGATTCCGGAATTCAGTAATTATGTATTTTGGATTCGTTCGGTCGCTTCGGTGTTTGCGAATTCAGTTTGCGTCCAGAGATTCGGTCGTTTTATATGCGACCGCGAGGAGCGAACATAAAGATCTGTCTACACTTTTAAAAATACAATTGACATAGCCAAGGGAGGTGTTCTCTATTCTGGCGGGGACCGGTCGTGAGATTTGTGCAAAACCGTTGATAATTTGAAGTGGGTGGGGTGGGGTGGGGTAGGTAGCATGATTGAAGCGAATACGTGATTTGCAAATGAGTCCTCGGCATTTTTGCTTGTCGGGGAGCCTCAGACTTTAACCGAAAATGCCGGTATGCCCCCTCTATTCAGGAACCCTAACTACGTCACTGCTTATTATTATGCATTCATCGGCTAGAGTCAGAAAGCAGCAGCAGCAACAGCATCATCAACAACAACAACAACAACAACAACTGCGCTTTCTATATAGTCATGATAATGTATTGATAAACTCGCGTATCAGACGAAAGTGCAGCATCTCTCTCTCTCTCTCTCTCTCTCTCTCTCTCTCTCTTTCTTTCTCTCTCCTCTCGCTATCTTTTATTTCAGTCTCTCGCCTTCTCCCTCTCTTTCCTTCTCACTCGCGCACTTAATCGCCTTGTCCCTGCGGGGTTTTCCTGCGATCGCGACGCGAATCGTGCGGAGTGTCGGCGAACGTCGATCGATAGATGTCGCTGCGATTCTGAACGCAACGATAAAAACGATAAAACGGTCGAAAGAGACGGTTTCTCCTGAATTCTCCTTTAACGTCGAAGTCCCTGGATGCGAACGCGGAATTCCGAACGGTCCACTTTTATGATTCGTCCGCAATCGTGGCCATGGGGGGGGGGTCCTGAAGGCCCGTGCCCCAATTGAATGCCTGGCTTCCAGTGACCCCCCCGTTGGGACCCTATAACTTACTACTGCATACCTATCAACAAATAGTTGGCGCCCTATGCTTAGAATTTGCCACCCAAACGCCCTCCCACTTGCCAAATCCTGGAGCCGCCACTGCCAATCAGTCGCTACGGAAGACATGGACATGGGTTGGGTCTACCTATGGATTGGGTTGGGTCAGGAATTTCAATGTCTATGCTATAGTATAGCTAATAGGTTGAGTTGAGTAGGAAAATAAGTCATTGTTTAGTAGAATGCAATATGTTACGGTGGGTTGGGTTGGGTCAAGTAACCCTATTGCTTTCGTGGCTTGGGTGGGTTGGGTTTCGAAAAATGGACCCATATTCATGCCTGCGTTACAGGGCTCGACCCACGAAAAATCTATGGCATGCAGGGAATTGCAGGCTAAATGGGTGTCCGGGAGATAAGAAAGGTCCCCCTTCCCAAGCGCTTATTCGTAACATCAATTTAGGCACTACCAATATTCCAGTGGAGTAGTGGTAGGATCCTTGACACGCAACCGGAGAGTAGCGGGTTCGAATATGGTCGTCAGTGGCGTAGCCTATAGGGGGGGGGCTTTGAGGGTTAAAACCCTTCCCTTGGGCGCCGACGAAAACATTTTAAAAATGTGTTTCCATGCATTTTTAATTTTTGAACGCGGTTTCGAGGGTAAAAACCCCCTTGGGGTTGCTGACCAAATTTGTTAAGCGCCATAGGCGTGACGACTTTTTCTGCCTTGTCAACATCTAAAAGGACAATTTTTGATGGAAAGAAATAGGACAGATACACAGGATGACTTTTTTGCTTGTCAAGATTTTTTGAAAGTTGGGTACGGTCAAAAGTCAAAACCAAAACCTCACCCCTTCCGAAAATCCTGGCTACGACACTGATGACCGTAACCACCGCTCAGAAGTCGTGGTAAAGATGTTCACCTCTGTGTTGTTCTGCATCACTTATCGATTCTTCACTTAGTGAATGACGTATAACGTGCGCTTTAACTAACACGCAGTAGTAATAATACTGTTATGAGAGAAGATACCACCAGTGGATACAGTATCATTTGTAGCCGGGGCGCGATTTGTAGAGGGGAAGGGGGAATTCCCCCACTGCCCAACTACATCCCCCCTACTGCTACATCCCCCACCACTACATCCCCCCACTGCTACATTTCCCAACAACTACATCCCCCGAAGCTCGACATATCCCCCCCACTGCTCCAGGTCACAAATCGCACCCTGTTTGTAGCAGGAGTCTGTGACGTTTGGTTCATCGCGATGACGCACGAAGCAGCATCGGTTGACAGATGTGTCTGTGTGTACAGGACTATGCGCGATGACAGCGTCCAATCGCGAAAGTTAACGCAGAGTGACACGAAGCTGTTTAGAATTCTCTGCATGTTCCCACTCTATGTCACACGATGGCAGACAAACTACAGGGCCAGCGGTATAATGGTATAATGGTCGGAGGAGGGGGAGAAGACGACCGAATAAAGAACCAGTGACCAATGTTCCCACTAATTTTTTTAGTCTGTGTTCGCATGAAATTTCCTGTGTGCAAAATTGTACATGGAAAGTCAACTTCTGTGCGCGCCCAGAATTTGTCCGACATCAGCATTACTTATTTGCTAACAGGTTAATACGTCACAGAACACGGTTATCGGGAAACTTCGACGGTACGTAACGTCCCCTGGAATTATTATAAGCATATCATACGTATAGGAGTATCCAGAACACTCTCTATGCCCACCAGCATAGCCGGTATCTATGCTGGTGGGCAAGAAATCTGCTTCTGCCATTGGCGTCTATTAATAGACGTCAATGGCTTCTGCCCACCAGTGGGCGGAGCAACCGGATTTGTAGTTAAACACTGGATACCCCTATAATATATAAAAAATATTATACGCGTATTTATACGTATAAATAAGTTGGCAGTGGCGTCGAGCTCCGACGTACTTCTATTGTTACCTATTATAATATCTATACAGTACATAAGGTATGGGGCGGGAAGTTAGCAGAGTGGTAATAACATTGGACGATGGAGCAGAAGGTCGCGGGTTCGATTCCCGCAGGAGCCCTAAGGTCGACTCAGCCTTCATTCGCTAGAGGGCGGTGGTAACTGAGTAGAGCTGTAGCTGCGAAGGTAAAACGTGGGTCTAGAGAAAGCAATGACAAACTACTCTAGATTAATGGCTTTAGCCACCTGCGTCGCTGCTTGCCTGACACCGGAGATAAGCGCCGGGCTCAACGCTCGAAATCGAGTATGGGCGAACCTTTACCTTTACCTTTAAATAAGGCAGGTAGAAATTCACGAAGCCATGGACGCCGTGAATTCCGTGATTTTTGTCGTTTGCCGTGAATTCCGTGAATTTTTCAAAATGCCGTGAATTGCCGTAATTTTCATCAATTTTGCTAAATGAACGCAACATGTCATCGAGGACTTATAATAACTTGTCATAAATCAATGTTCCACAAATATAGCAACCGTAGACAGATGTATCGAACCTAATTCTCGGCCAATCACATGTAGTTACAGTAATTCCATTCGAAACCCCCGCTGTTCACCGCCAGTCCTGGGCTGCGTCTAATCGTTAATCGTAGATTAATAGTCTATGACTCTATCATCCTTGATGTTACATTCTCTGGCACTTTTCCATGCAGAAAGCGCTCCAAGCATTCTTGCATTGCTTCCGAAGGACCGTCCCATATGTCACACTATTCAGCGGAGAACAATGGTTCGCTCCTTTTGGGCGAATTGCATTGGATATTGGAATGCCAATAATTGGCTCAGAGTGTCCACTAAGAATACCTCGTGTGACACAGACCGCGGCTCCCTTTGGTTGGGCGTGTCACCAAAACAATTAAGTGGGTGGTCACCTCCTGCTCCTGCAGCTGCACCTGCCCCACTGGAGACTTAGACAATAGACGACCGCAACTCGTGGTTAACCCTATTAGTTTCAGAATTCTCCAACGACCTCAACTCGTGGTTAACGCTAGGAAGGCTATGGATAACACCCCGGCCCGTATCTGCAGAAACCAAGGGAAGTCAAGATGTCACTCCAGCGCCGTTATCCAGATGCCTTCGGTCATTAAGCAGCTGGAGGGTCCGAGGGAGCCAAATTACGTCTGGTTCAAAGTATCCTTACACTGTTCTGTTCAGTTGTTTAGCCATCCTTGATGCGAGGTTGGACTACACTATGTATCACATCTCTCCATGTCTGTCGTTCTTCTGTTTTCCGAATCATGTTTTGAAACGAGAGTCCAGTCCATGTTGTTATGTTATCTAGCCAGGCTGTTCTTGGTCTTCCGCGTGATCGTCCGTACACTTACACACTTACACACTTACACTTACACTGCCTTCTGTAAATATCAGTTCATTCTGAGATTAGTCAAACCACTTTGATAAATTCATCCAAAGTCGAATTAAATTTCCAGCTAAATCTTAACATTTCAGTTCACTTATATTAGCCAATGTATTTTTAATGTACGGAACTTTTACCTCACGCGTATAAAACGTATAATATCATTGTAAATATTATACGCAGCCTACAATACGTACGGTCGAATCTTGTTTATCGGCCAATGATCCGCTTTTACAATTTTCCCACCAGTTTAAAATATAAACACACCACACACTGGCGTAAACATGGATGTAAAAGTGAGACCATATCCCCTATACCTTCCCGTTTCCTATGGTGGCCTCTCAAAAAGTTGAGGCTCGAGTCTAGAGGCATAATAGTAGTTTACGACTATGATTACACATGGCGGTTTAACCCTTTAAGACGCTCATTAGTTTAAAAATTCAAGCATCACAAATCAGGCATTACAAATTTACAAAGGGGTCATGATTTTCATGTCCTTAGACTTTCTCTTCGAACCTTACTATGTGCCCATCCAGGTCCAGGTCAGATACACTTCTTTCAAGAAGATGACTCTTAATGCGCAACGTCATGCCTAGATGGTATTCCTTTAATTCAGTGCTTCCAAAACTGTGGATAGCGACCCAAAAGTTGGTAGCAAGGTTCGGTCTAGTGGTTTGCGGGGTAGTGCGAAATTAAATTCAAAGTGTCATTTTCTAACCAATGCCACAATATCACAAGCCTTGAAAGTTGCAGTACAGTAGGCTTAGGTTCTAAGAAATTTATATGCCTGCAATCCTCCATACACAGCTTAAATCAAAATGGTTATTGGTATATGAAACTTTTATCCAAGTTTAGTCGACAAGAAGTTTGCAATGTCACGGCATGTCACAAAGCCGCTGACGTGAGTCGCACAGTTCCAAAAGTTTGGGAGACCCTGGTCTATAGTACTTTTAAAATTAATCTTACTTCGCAATAACGCAAGGAGGCGTATTCCGACCATTTTGCTCTGTAACTCCAATAACAATAGAAAATCCCTAGAAGTCTAGGCCTGTCATAGAGTTACCTGACGGTTATGTGTGTGTGTTGCGTTTGTTTATAGACGCGTCCGTCTAAAAGACGATGGGCGTCTATGTGTGTTTGTATGTGTGTTTGGCTCCTCCTTTCTCAACCAGGGCTTGCCACCGGCTATGGCGGAGTTACCTGACGGTTAAGCGATTTTGCCATACACATAGAACTGTTGATGCGCGTAACAAAGGTATGTCCCTTTAAAAATTAAAAAAGGATAATTTTCAAGAAATTTCAATCTTTATTTCTCTCCTTTCTTATTTGATAAAAATATGAATAATTCTGCCTAATATATTTGCCATATTTTCGTTCGATTTGAATCAGAGCTTTTGTTTTGCCATTTATTCAAAACTAACGTTCGCCAGATGGCGCAATGCATTTTTTTATATTGCAAGCTATTATTAGGGTCGCGACCAATGTTCCCTCTAATTTTTTGTAGTCTGTGTGCGCCTGAAATTTCTTGTGCGCAAAATCTTATATGAAACGTCAACTTTTGTGCGCGCCCAGAATTTGTACGTAATCAACATTACCCATTTGCTAACAAGTTAATACATCTCAGAACACTCTTTTCGGTCAATGATCCACTTTTTACAATCTTCCCATCAGGTTAGAATATAAGCACATGTATTGGCATTAACTTGGATGAAAAATTGGTGGGAGGGGAGAGCAACCCTATACAATCTTCTTGCAAGTGGACTTACTGTAAGTCTTAAGAAAATTATTATATTCGTGCAATCCTCCACACACAGTTTATATTAAAATGATTAGTGTTTTATGGTACAGGTCCAAAAAATTAGGGAAATCCTGGCCTATAGTACTTTTAAAAACTTAATATTATTTCGCAATAACACACGGTAAGCGTATTCCGACCATCATTTTGCTCTGAAACTCCATTAACAACAGGGAATCTCTGTTAAGGAATACCTCAAAGTAACGGTTAAGCAATGTTGCCATACTCATAAGATTATTAAGACGCGTAAACAAAGGTGTGTTCCTGGTAAAGTTTTAAAAGACATAATTTTCAACAAAGTTCAATATCTATTTATCTCATTTTTTTCTTATTTGGCAAAAAATGAACAATTCTGTCTAATATATTTGCATATTTTTCATTCGAATCGAATCAGAGCTTTTGTTTTGTCATTTATTCAAAACTCAGAAGATTGTTTTCAACCAACGTTCGCCAGATGACGTAATGCATTTTTTTTACATTCCATGCTTTTATGAGGGTGACATTTGAGGGTCGCGGCACGTTACACGTTACAAAACCGATGAAGTCGGCCGCAGTTTCAAAATTTCGAGGAAACCCTGCTCTAATCGATTCCTTCTCTTGTTCTTCAGCATATTCATTAAGCTAAATCGCAGTTCATAGTTTGCGCTGAATGTCAGGCATGTTCCTCCTATGTCCATTCGATTTGCTAGATCTTGAAACTGTTCACAATCAAGGGCAACCATGAACTCCTAAATGAAGTCGCTGTTCGTTTTCATTTCAAACATAGGCGTAAACTTCTATTAGGCTTCTAGGCTCAAGTCCCCCATTTTTGAGAGGTTACAATAGGGAGAGGGGAAGGTACAGGGCTCACTCAGCTCCCCACTTTTTTTCCACTTTTACGTCAATGATTTCAAATCTCTATTTGAAGACATTTCTATCGCTGGCTTTCTGTTCTTTTAACTGTATCGATATTTGGAACCGCGTGCTTTACACAAATCATTAAATAGAAGACCTTTTGCCCATAGTCTAGACCAGAAGTTAGTAATTGTTTGGAGCCGTTACGAGTTCGCAACAAAGCTTGAATCTTTATCAATCAGTAAGTACGTGTATGATATGTAGGCCTAAGCAATGGAAAAATGTTTTTAAAAATGTGTGCGCTCCATGCTTTCCTCTGTGCGCTTGCTTTACGGCCTCTGCGCGCGCTTGCGCGCACAGCTTGGAGTGAACATTGGACTCCAGTGTAGTTACTATTTACTGGTGTCCATGTTATGTTTGGACAAGAAGCTTCGCCAGCGACAACGTCATCGTGAAAAATGAGCCTGAACGGAGGGCGGATAGAAAAGAAGAACGGTTGGGGGGGGTGAGAACGAGACTCTGCATCGGGTGCATAGAGTTAGTCGTCGGATTGGAATGAATGGATCTCATTAGTCTAGGGTTCCACTAAGTCAGTGGCACGGGCGTAGCGAACGAGAAAGAGGGGAGAACGAGAAAGAGGGGAGAGAGAGAGAGAGAGAGAGAGAGAGAGAGAGAGAAGGGGGAGAAAGATTTCCTAACCTTACGCCGCGGACAGACAACGAGATCTATCACAGTGTCTTTTATGCGTATACGCTTAACATTCATCCATAAATTAAGAGTTATCTGATATTCAGAGCGAGAGGAATCAAAAGAAATAGCCTACATCCCATTCGGCGTTTTATTCCATATACTGCTGTATACGAGAAAGGATCTGCAGATTCTGTTATGCAGAAATCAGTTACGTTTAGACTCAGAGAGTGAGAGAAAGAGACAGAGAAATTAGTAGACAGACAGACAGACGGACGGACGGACAGACAGACAGACAGAACAGAGAATATTGCTTAAAAAGCAGGTAGGCCTAAAAAGGTGCGATAGTCAGTTGAGAAATTGTAATAAACTCATCCAGTTAACCGTAGCGCTTGGAGTAACAATTCTTGCGGAGCGAATATATTATTGGATAATTGTAGAACGGGAATAAATAAACTTTTAAACCAAAATTGTCATCGAATACAAGTAACGTGGTCATGTAGCAAAATTCGTTACGACGCTAGACCACCCACTGCATGGGCGAGCGCTTCATTAGTTGCGATCATTGGATGAATCATGACGGAGGCTTTGAAGCCTTCGTCTCTGCTATTAAAGTGCAGGTTGCTACTTTACGTCGAATGTTGCCTTAGTGACAGAAGAAAAAGAGAACTGACAGAATGATACAGACAGATATGCGCATGAAGATAAACACGCATACAGTCGAATCTTAGCAAGTCGATAGACAAACAAGCACGCAGACAGCGGACTTACTTAGACTAAACGACGGAAACATAAACACACAAGAAGGGAACTTCACATAAAATGACAATAGACCAGTGTTTTATCCAGACTCCAGGCCTTTGGGGGAGGGGAAATTGAGGCCTTTGGATGGAAATTGAAGCCTTTGGGGGAAAAGACACAGTTCAATGCAAAATGTGTGTAAGTTCTGAAATTTTAGGGGGGAATTTTGAGGTGTTTTTTGAGGGGGGAATCTCCCCTCCTAACAGGCCTGTACAAAACACTGCAATAGACAGACATTCAAACAGACGGACTGACTGTCTCAATCGTAGAAAGGCAGAAGTCATTGGTCATGGGTGCCTACACAAAGAGAGACACTAATTCTGCCCAATTTTAGGTCCATTCTGCCTAAATTAAAACAATAGTTCCTAGTTGAGTCGGCGGTGTCTCTGTGCGTGTGGATGTGTGTATATGTAATTGAAAACGAGGTTGGCTGAATTATTATTACTCAAGCAACGAATGTCAAAGCGATCGAATTTTAGGCACAGGTGACCCTCACAGGTAGAAGACTTCCAGATATGAAGGCCAGGGGCGAAGCCAGGAATTTTATTTGAGGGTATAATGCGATCTGGATGGTATCAATCTTTAAAAAACGTTGAAGATCTTTAAAAACACATTAAAAACTGTAAGGTAGCCTGATTTTTAGCCTGATTCATTGCAGCGTTGTGAAAACAGACAATTACTTATACGATATCTCCCTTTAGAACATGACTCAGAAGAGATATTCGCTCGGCAAAGTCCCCAAAGGCCAAGTACTGAACCAGCGCTTAAAGAAAAAGACATTGACTTAAGGATGCTGCCGATGTGCTTGGAGAGCCATTTCCAACAGAGGTCCTTCAGTACAGATTAGATTTGGTTCTGATAGCTAAAGCAGATTAGAACTATATGCCGACTGTAAGGCAGGGATATTTTTAGTATTTTTACACTCCCCTAACACGCCCCTCCCTCCCCAATCTGAGACCGACACTCCCCAACCCTAACCTGGGATGACCTTTTCTTTGCTTGCCAGACTTTTCGACAGGGGACCTCCAGAATAAACCGATACCCCCCTAAAATTGATAATCCTAGAAATAACCCTCCTGTAAGGGTGGGGAGCGTGAGGTCTTGGACGTTAAACCGCCCCTTTGGTGTGGCCAAGTTGAATTTTGGCGGAGATATCAATGACGTCATGCCTAAACCGTGACGTCATTGATATATTAACCAAAATTCAAACCAGCTGACGCCTGATTGATATCGGCCACTTCGTTCAGCTGTCGTATCTAATCTCGGCAAAACGACCTGAGAGGCAAGGTGCCAAGGCCTACTTGGAATGGTGGGTTCACCACATTTAAGTTCTTCTATTGATGTTATATCAAATACTATTATATTATAATAATCTATTATTGTAATAATAATTATAATTAAGTTCTTCTACAGATGTTATTATGTAACTTTCAATGATTTTTATGCTTTGGAAATAATAAATGATGATGATGATAATAATAATAATAATAATAATAATAATAATAATAATAATAATAATATTATTATTATTATTATTATTATTAATTTAATTATCATCATCATCATTATTATTAGGTGCCTTTCCATGCTTGGAAATCCGTTTCATTCTCCGACGCGACGTCGGTTACTTCCTCATCCAGGTCTACGTTCCTTCGATGCTGATCGTCATCCTGTCCTGGGTTTCGTTCTGGATCAACGTCGACGCCTCCCCCGCCCGCGTCTCCATCGGACTCCTGACGGTCCTGACGACGACGACGCAGAGCAGCCAGAGCACCGCCACCCTCCCACGCGTCTCCTACATCAAGGCGATCGACGTCTGGATGTCCGCCTGTCTCGTCTTCGTCTTCGCCGCGCTGCTCGAGTACGCCCTCGTCAACGTCCTGTCGCGACGGAGGGGCGTCCGTATTCTCAACCCCATCGCCGGCGGCGGCGGCACGACGACCGCTGCCGCCTCGGCGACCGACCAGCAGCAGGAGCATCACGTGACCGGATCCGGAACGACCGGGCATCATAACACGGCGGCGCCGAAGCGCCCGCGGCTGTTTTCGATGGTGCCGAGGCTGGAAGTGGAAGATCAGATGGATCAGGGGAGGTCCCCTCCCGCGAGGCCAAGACATGTCGCTCCCTTCGCTGCAGAAAGGCGCACACGTTCAAGATCGCGGCATACTGAACCAGAGACGTCGACGGGTCCAGTTTTTAGAACCTAACCCAAACCAACCAATCAAATCTCCAACCCAATCCAACCTATAACCCATGCCGGCAATAAGGTTACTCGACCCAAACCAATCCAACCCATCGTAATACGTTGCAATTTCTTAGACCATGACTTATTTTCTGACCCAACCCACCATGAATATGGTCAAATCTCACCCAACCCAATCCAACCCAACCCATGGGTTGACCAAACCCATGTGCTGAACCCAATAATTTAGTCTCGAGGAATTGAACAGCGAAGAATGTTCATTATCGTCTCACTCTAATTACAACTACGGTGCAATAGTAAGTATAGTTCCCTGTCTGTGACCCGCCACTTGTAGTACTCGGAGGGTCTGTTTGTCTGCCCCATTGACTTCTTTCATTCTTTATTCTTCCTCCTTTCCGCTCAGTCTATCCAGCAACCCAACAGCCGACCTTCGTGTTTCCTCTTGACGTCGAATTATTTAGACAACGTGATGGCGTTTTACTTCCTCCTCATGATCATTATCATTATTCTCCCATTCAGGCATTTACTGAAGAATTTTCTAATATATATTATATATATATATATATATATATATATATATATATATATATATATATTCACTAGTGTATATAATATATTGTTATAAAGTTGTTTATATAGTACGTGTGAGTTTTAGATGCATTTGAATATGCTATTATCATGAAATAATTTACGAATCTTCGAAAGGAGATTGCGAAAGTAAAGTGAAATCTCGTTAATTTATATAGCGCTATCAGGTAGCAGTAGCGTGTAGTGGGGGCGGGTGGGGCGGTGGCCCCGGGCGCAGACCAGGGACGTAAAATTGACCTGATGACCTTTTTATGCTTGGCGCACCAAATTTGGGGGCTAGTGGCCCCGGGCGCAGACCAGGGCAGGGGCGTAAAAATGGAGACCCGCTGACCTTTTTTTTTTTGCTCGTGGGCCTAGCCTACTTTGGACAACTTGGCCCCGGGCGTCGGCCACTCTCTACACGCCACTGTCGGGTAGTACACCGTAGTAGCTGCATATTCTTAGGCGATTAGTTGAAACAACTTTATAGGCATGCAGCATGCACGCGATGTTTGGACTATTTTTAGGCCTGTAACTGAAGGACTAATTATTCGTTTTCATCATTCTCGTGATGTCTTCTAACGTTGTTGCAGACGACCGGCATAGTCAGTCAAAAGGAACAGCATACGATTAACCCTCTGAGACCGACAAAGATCGTCGACAATTCTGACGGGAAGATGAAGGCTCGAAGGGTGGACAAGTTCGCCCGAAAGTGCTTCCCTCTGGCGTTCGTTCTCTTCAACATCGTCTACTGGATGGCATACACGATCCCGAACGAAGACGAGGACGTCCCCGGGACCAATTAGGGTTCGGGGACACAATGAGGGGGGAGGGTGGCATTGGGGAAAGGACCCACGTACACTCCGAGACAGAGAAGTTCATTTTGTATACGGTAGCCATATAGCTAGGGAAACGGCGTACCGAGCAGTATCGGGTCTATCTACGTAGATAGTTAACCGAATAATTAACCGGCAAGACGTTGATTCGGTTTCTATGAACGTCGGATAGCGGAGAACCAGCGCCGTGATGACCGGGAACCATTCTCTTCCGGGCACTGAACCAGGGCCTGGATCGGAGCCGACGCTGCAGATAAGAGCGCGGCTTCAATTTGCCAGAACAAAAGCGTAGAACATATTTTTAAAAATTCACGAACAGCGTATACCGACGTCTTGCATCGTCGAGTAGCCGACGATCTGTCTGAAGAATCGAAGAGGGCAGCAGCAGCGGCAGGCAGAGGGAGAGGGTGGGAGCTGCCTGTCGAGGCCGAGTAATCGGTCGTCGAGTGATCGATGGATTAACTGAAAGAAGACTGCACACGAATACAGAGAGAGAGAGAGAGAGAGAGAGAGAGAGAGAGAGAGAGAGAGAGAGAGAGAGAGAGAGACTGGTCCGTTGAGAACCGTTCGCCGACGAGGTGGGCGGTCAGCATGGGCGGAGAAGAAATCTGGCGCACAATAAATGGAGTGATTTTCGACCAAAGCCTTGTTGGTCCATAGGTGGCGCTAGACACACCGTCTGTCGCCATGGCGACCGAGGCTTCTGTGCCGCAGCGCACTTTGTTAAGAATAGATTTTCATACGATTATAATGGAATATATATTGGACAATGATGCTTGTCGAAGCAGTGTTAAATCTAGACTCCTGGACTCCGGGAGGGGAACTGACAAGGCCGGGGAAGTCAGCTATGGGGGCCTAAGTGAGCGCTGTAAGTTGATATAGTATGCCAAAATTTCCGGGGGGTTTTAAATTTCCGGGGAGGAAGGGAAATTGTTCCCCGGAAACAGCCTAGGTTAAACCCTGGTTCGATGAATTGTAGACGACACCATTGGGTTTAAATTGCAATCGGCTACCGATTGTCCTACAATTTCACTGACTTTATCACCGATTTCGGCCAAATCGTCTTCTTCTCTCGCCAGAAACGAACACGATGTGACGATTGACAGACAAAATCTGTCGTCTTCGTCAACAACAGTGCCAGTGAACCTCGCTTGCATGCGAGTCGGTCGCAATTATGTACAAGAAGTTGATATTTCAAAGCACATCGCCGGAGAGTTTATGCCATGGGCGTAGCGACGAGGGTAGCCTATATCGGTATATATACCCCCTAAAAAACAGGCTAACATTTTTAAAAATGAATTTAAGATTTCCAAAGTTTTTAAAGATTCATACGCCCCTCCCAATCACATTATACCCCCAAATCAAATTCCCGGCTACGCCTCTGGTTGATGCTTGAACGACGGACGGCGCTGACTGAGGACGCCTGAACGCTGTTACTATTGATTAACTGATTATCATTAAACTCGAGGATTGTCTTCATTAGTCTCTCTCTCTCTCTCTCTCTCTCTCTCTCTCTCTCACACACACACACACACACACACGTCGTTCGGCGTAAACCCTGGAAACAGCTCAGCATCCATCTTCCTCAGAGTCCCTCTATCTATCTATCTATCTATCTATCTATCTATCTATCTATCTATCTATCTATGAAATCTATCTATCTATCCTATCTGATGCGTCTTCTGCAAAGTGGTATCGTCGGTGTCTTAGATGGACCCTGGAGACGCTCGTTAGTTGCAAGACAGCGGATTTTTCCTGCTCCGACCGACTCACGCGCTCCCTCTTCTCCGTCTCTCTCTCTCTCTCTCTCTCTCTCTCTCTCTCTCTCTCTCTCTCTCTCTCTCTCTATATATATATATATATATATATATATATATATATATAATTCTCTATAGAATCTGGATATATATACATATATAAGCTTATATCCAGATTCTAGCCAATGCTTCCTTGACTGGATGGAGTGAACGGATATTAACTCGGCACAGCATAAATAACTGACTCGATCGTTCTAGTGATAAAATCTGTTGTCTGATAATGCTAACAGTCGTTACACAACAGCCAGTCTCTCTCTCTCTCTCTCTCTCTCTCTCTCTCTCTCTCTCACACACACACACACACACAAACACACAGCTGCGTCTAATTTCAACTCCTACCGCAATCTACTCCCGACATCACAAAACTCGTCATCATTGTGATGTAAAAGGTTAACTCTGTCCAAATGCGTCATTGTATATTGTACTTATTCTTAGGTAAAGAATATTACAGCTTAGATCTACGTACGTATTCGTGTGTAAAGTAACGTTTTCGCCTAAGGGGCAGTCCATTAATTACGTCAACAATTTAGCAGCAACACACTCGATGAGCAAAAAAGGGGAAAATGGTCATCACCACAAGAAATAATACACGTAACCTTGTTATTGGGATCTGTCATTGATCTTGGAAGGGGGTTCAAAGTTTTGACATAATTATAGATGGTAAATAAACATTGACAGTTGTTGAGAAGGGAGGGGTCAAAAAAAATTGTTGACATAATCAATGGACAGCCCCTAAGCACTTGTAGGGCTAATGACCTGAGTGAAATCTAGATTTAGAATCGAGAAGGTTGTATTCGATGATCTTATCTGCCAATTGTATTCGGATATTAGTCAATCTGGTGGTGGTCTAGACCTTGTGACTGTTGCACGTTAAGGTCGAGTATCGAGTTAAACATGTTCAATGCAAAACATCTTGATTTCACACTCTGCCTTGTAAAGAGCAACTGACTTCTGGTGTTCACCAACATGTTGCACCTTAGCACTTATCGATCAGTGTCAATCTTTGAATAAAAGAAAAATCACGAGTTCAAAAGTTTAATAGTTTGGCATGCCTCAGCATAATTAAATAATCATTTTACATGAAGTCAACAGATGGAGTAGTATAACGAAGTCAGAAGACGTTCATAAATACAGCAGGCACTATTGAGTTCGAGTCTGGATTTCAGGGTCTTCATGTAGCAGTGAAGTCCTTGTACACATTAGCATTCAAAGCATCTATTCTACCTAAAACAGCGGTTCTCAACCTTCATAGTGTCGCAACCCTTTTAATTCGATTCTCCATGATGTGGCGAACCTCAACCTAACATTATTTTCGTTCATAATGTAAACTGTTAAAAATAATAATGGTACAATTAAAATGTTTGAAATCATTCTGACAGTGATGTCAACAAGGACCGACCCCCCAAGGAAAGGACGAGGATAAGGACAAGGACCAACTCCCAAGGACGAGGACCAACCCCCCCTAAAATGAGGACAAGGACTAACCCAAAGGACGAGAAAAAGGACAAGGACCAACTCCCCAAGGACGACAATAAGGACAAGGACCAACCCTCCAAGGACAAGGATAAGGACAGGGACCAACCCCCAGGGACGAGGATAAGGACCAACTCCCCAAGGAACCGCCACTGAGTAAAACACATCTTAAATTAGAACGTTTCCATCTTTGCTTTGAAAACTCTCGATTAGCCGTAACCTGGATTATCTAATGTTCAACCCATATCTTTTCAACTGAAGTTCTCATAGTGAAATAAGCATACATTTACACAGTAGGCCTACTTGCAATGAAGTATCTCGACGAAATGTCACGAGTGCTTTGAATTACTTGTATGCAATCTCGCACAGACTTGCGATCAATTGTTTCCTATCAAAACGTTCCCAGAGTGGATCGGGAGCAGGCAACTGGTACGAAGAATCGGTAATATCATTTGAAGAGCAACGATAAAGCATGCAAGCTTTTTTACATGACAGGGGAAAGGCAGATCGGCAATTAGCAATCCAATCAAAAGAAGCTTTTTTTAAATACATGTAATGTCCTTTTTCAATTAGTGAACAGTTACTGAAAGTCGGCAGAAAATAACACGGACAGAAATCCTGTGCAACAAACTCAAGATGACATTTCAAAAGACACTTCAACCACAAATAGCGATCAATTTGATGGAATTTGGATTTCATTTCTTTAAGACTCAATCCCAGTTGAGTTGCTTTCCCAGAAGATGGTAATAATTATTGCTTCAATGCAATACAATAAACAGTTCTTCAAAACGTATTTGGAAACAAAAATAAAGTTCCTCAACCAGAGTCTTCCCAATCATATAAGATTCCCTTGCATTATCACAACTCTGTTTAATCATGTCACTCTCAGCTTTGGAGAATGAAATTCTAGCGCAAGATTCCGAATACGGAACCCAAGGATAGAGTTCTTGAGGGTGATCAAAGACCAAATTGCAACCAAACTTCTTTATTTCATCGCTCACATTAGATATGGCTTCATCCGGCCACCAGCCATCAACATGAATGCAAGGAACAATGTCTATTGAAATGTCATCGACAGTAAAGAAATTTAGAGGCTTAATCATTTTAACGTTTAACACTTTCTTTATATTATCAGAAATACAGGTATAGTCGACCGTCAATTCCAATATCCACTCGAAACTCAGTTGACTATTAATATTGACCAGGGCTTTATTTAATATAGTTGTAAATTGCCAATTAAGTTTTTCAGTGTTCATTATTCCATCTTTTCCAAAGAAACTGTCAAAATCAGTTTTTTCGTCCACTTTTGTTGGTTTTCGTTTTAGACGAACAAATCCAGTAGGAAGTTCTGGAGATTGAAAAACTTCACAAAGTTCACTGATCTTGGTAAGAACAAAACAAAAATCAAATTCATCCGGTTTATTGAGTTTTGCTCCTTCATTAGAGCTTCCAACAAGCTCGGGTCTAATTTCAAATCTCTGATCCAGTCTTTTAATCTCTATTACAATGGCGTCCATCAAATCTCTCACGTCTTTCATGATATGTTCAAGCAAAGGATGTCGAAATGCATATCCGCCCTTTTCCCATAGTAATCTGGGAGCATTTTCAAGATACACTTCTTCCCCCCAGAACTCAGGAACGCTATTGCCATCGCTATCGCCATTGCTATCATCAACGCAGTGAACGTTTATTTCCATTTGCTTATTATTCAATAGATGAAGTATATAGGTTTCATCATTTCCATTGTTGACTGTACAAACTAATTCAGAAGTGTCACATGAACATTGGCGTGAACATATGTTAATCGCAATATTTCCATTTTATCTTTAATTGATGCATTGGCTCCTTTCGATATAAGTAAATCCCATAAAATTTCATTAGAGTAATGCAATGGAGTGCGTCTGAAAATATCAGGTTCATTGACATTGCAACCGAGTGAGATCAATTTATCTGAAATTGTATTTGCCAAATTGCTTACGGTTAGGCTATCATTTGGCAGACTATAAGAAAAAATGGCAACCAAATGCAACGCTGTTCTTCCCTGTTGGTCTTTGTCTGAGACTCTTTGTCCCTTAAATGTTTCAATTAAAGTCAGCCATTTCTCTTTAAAGAAATATAAATTTTTGCTATTAAGTGCCTTTATCATTCTATCAAGTTGTTTAAAAGTTAAAGTCAACCTGCATGTAAAATCCTGATGAGAAACACTTGTTGACTGCGTTTCTGTCTGCCGGAAAAAGTTTAAAACCGCTCCTTTCTCCTTCAAAGCGTTTTTAATTGATGACGGAATTTCTGGAATCTGTCCTTCAACTATATCTAGTGGCGAAAACATTTCAAAGCTTAAGGCATTCACATCTATATCTGGTCTGCTCAGCAACATTTCAACTATTTTCCCTCTCTCCTCGCTCCATTCTTCATTTCTCCAGACATGGTGTTCATGATTTTCTGCATCGAAAAAATGGCCATTTCTTTTATTTCCTTCAATTCTTCAGAATTTTCGGAAATCTTAAATGTTCATCAATATTACCATGTAAAGCGTAATGGAGGGCGGTAAAGCCAAGATGATCGTATAAATTGGTTGATGCTCCAGCATTAAGGAGCAATCCAACATCATGCGAACGATGCATCATTACCGCATGCATTAGGGCTGTTCGACCATTACAATCCATAGCGTCCAGACCCACCAAAGTTCCTGCTTCTTTGAATAGTGTCTGCAAAACTGGAAAGCTCTCTGTGCCCCGCTTGTCTGAAATAGGATTGAGCGACGTCTTTCCTTCGTTGTCTTTTCTACTGACATCGGCGCCATAACGAATGAGTAATGCAATTAACTTTTCATCTTCAGCCCAATGTAGCGCTGTTCTCCCGTATCCATCTCTATTGTTCACATTGATTTTTCCAGATTTTAAAAGCAGTTCAATCAAAGCGCAGCTTCTTATCACTGTCAACATGCCATCCATTCATGAGTTGATTAAATGAGGAATAACCTGCTTCCATCTCTTGACTTAAAAGAATGTCATAATCCAAAAGAAGTTCCAAAATTTCTTCCGAATGTTTTGTATCATTTTCCATTGCTATGTTCATGGCCTCTAACCAAATATCGGATTTTGTTTCCAATGCGACCAAACTGTTATCAAGGTTCTGATTTGAGCTCCAAAATTTCACAAAGACATCTAATGTATTATGGAACTCAGCTAGCATGGATTTGACAACGTCTGTGTTTTCATCTTTAACTGCTAATATAAATTTAAATTTTAGCAAAGCCACAAAAATTTCATATAAATCATTTTCTTTCGCTTTCATTAAAGCCGATTCACCAGAATTATCGACGGCGTCGATGTCAAGAACATGTCCTTGTGAAGCCAAATCTAATAAACTGTGAACAATGTCCATGTGTTTACTTTTGCATGCAAGCATCAAGAAAGTTTCTCCATTTTTGTTTCTACCATTTAAATCAATACCATTATGGTAAAGGATCTGCAGAAGATCACCTACGCTTATTTTGCCACCGCATTCAGGATTTATTTTACAAATGATTTCAAAAATGGCCTCATTCTGCAAATTCAAAATGCTGGCATTGAATTTCCATGATTTTAATAAAATTTCAATTGTTTTCATGTTTTCGAAGAACATATTGACTTCCAAATATTCTGCCACCACTTCACAAAAAGTAGTTAGCTCGTCTTCATTAAATCCGAGAAGAAAGTGGCCATCCTTCAGCACTGTGTCTTCATTTTCGTGTTCAGCTGCTGATATTAATGTCTTTCCTAACAAGGCCGCAACAATTTTTGATTCATTATTTTGTTCCGCTTTCATTAAAGCTGTTTCACCAGAATTGTCTACAGTGTCGATGTCAAGATCAAATTCAGGCAAAGCCAACTTTATTAAACTGTGAACAATGTCAAAGCGTCTATGTTCACAAGCAAGCATCAAGAATGTGTCTCCATTTTTGTTTCTGCCATTTAAATCAATCCTATTTTGGAGAAAGGTCAGCAGAAGTTTATCTATTCTGCTGTAGTCTTTTGGCTTTGTTTTACAAATGATCTCAAAAATTGTCTCATTCTGCAAATTTGAAATGTCTGGACAGAATTTCCCGAATTTGAGCAAAATTTCAATTTTTTCTAACTTTTCTAACAAATATTTGGCTTCCAAATATTCTACCACAACTTGGTGAATAATAGTTTGACCATCTTCATTAAATCTGTGAATGAAATGGTCATTAAACAGCAGATACAGCATATCGTCATCAAAATTGTTTTGCGCTATAGTAACAGCCTCTAACCAAACCGAATGAGTGATTGAGTCTTTTGAAGTGAATTCTGTTTCAATTCCAGCTTTGAACCTCCTCAATGGGGTACCTTCACTAAGATCATCCTCACGAGATTGTATTTCCATTTGCTCAGAATTATTTTCATGATGATCAATTAGAATATCGGTGTCTGAACAGCGATATGAACCTTCGCAATTGGATTCTATCGCAGTCAGATAGGTTTTGACCGTTTCAGTGTCACCGTTTTCAACTGCTCTTAAAAATAAGTTCTGTTCAATCATCGCTCCTATTTCTGCGCTGTTTGATTGTTTAGCAAACGAAAGAGCAGTTTGTCCGCTTTCATCTCTATCGCCATCATCGTCTCTCCTTTTTGATAGTTCACTAAGAGCAGCAACATTTCCGTACTTGCAAGCGATCATCAACGCAGTCTCTCCGGATGACTTTCTTTTATTCACGTTATGCTCCATGTCAAAGCCTCTCTGTTTAAGTCTTTAAGATATCGTTTCTGTCACCAGTAGGTGTGATTCCTGTAGTTTATGTTCATTGCAACAAAAAGGTGAGGTCCCTGATCTTCAAAATATATACCATATACTATACACAAATAAGTTACTTTGCATAATACTATAATATACACTCCCGGACAAAATCGCTACTTGAATACATTTAACGTCTTATAGTCTTTAGTAAGTAAACTTCTGTGGGATGGCATTATTTTCTTTGTACATTATAAATAATAAAGTTGCAGATCTTCAAAATAGACTATAATTATTTATCAACACAGCCTGTATGTATAGGCCTACTGTATATATATATATATATATATATATATAAATATAAATATATATATATATATATATATATATATATATATATTACGATTTCGCATTATTATCGTGGAGCTGATCATATTGCAAATGTTTCTGCTGTCACAATATCATAATAGCACTAGAAAAGTTATGGGTTCATTCAGTTGCTACAGAAACTATGCTCATGAATATTAATGAGTTGCCATCTTCCAAAGTTCCGGTTTTGAGACTTTGTGTTAAAAAAAATTTGGAAATCTATAAAAGTGCTTAAATCATATTGTGCTAGACAGTAATTATTATATTATTATAGTACTGGAAAAAAAGAACATGACACCATTTTCTTTTTCTCCCTACGACCAAAGATCACATACAGTATACACAGTATTACAAACGATCTTTGCCTACGACAATATCGCAATATTGTCATAGAAATAACCATGATATCGCAACAGACAAATTTCCTACGATTACAGCACCAATATATATATATATATGTGTGTGTGTGTGTGTGTGCACACACACCTGTACACCTGTAGAGCCTACAAAACTGTGGTGACGCCTTGACTTCTAAAGTGCAATTCTGACTGAATTTCCAACCCTGCTACAGGCCCTACCTGAGTTAGCAAACTGGCGGCGCCACTGATTCACATTATCCTCCGTATCAAAACCTTGTCAACGATGAATTTTCTGTCAACAGTATGTGGCAGCTTGGCAATACATGTATGCAGTCCAAAGACCATATTTCCTCATTATGTGTCCAATGAATTCAATTTGTTTTTTCATTATAGTTTGCATCAATTTCACCGTGTACTGCCATGACCACAGAACTGTTTTCATTGTTGTAACAGAATATTATTTGATTTAGAGCAAATGCACCATCTGGATCTACCATTTCAACTGTTACACAATACCACCCAAGACACAAATATATGAAACAAAAAAGCTAACCAAGTAATACTAACGATAACTTTCCTTAGCTATGCAAGATCAAAATGCACGTTTGCTGTCAAACGCTCAAATATATTTGGCATTACTTTTGAACTAAATCTATTCTTAAATTCTTCTGCCAAATGTACCAACTCACCGTGCTTAATTTACTCTAAATGCCTTAGCTGTTCCCACTCAATTTCCAGTTTCCAGATTTATCATTTAACAAAAGATATTCTGATGTTTCTCCAAATGCTGCTTCATTATCAATAAAAACAGAATTCCAAAATAACAGGAGACAAGCCACAGGCCCACAACAGAGACAAAAGATCTCAGGTCATGACATGAAGTCAAACACTAGGCAAGATGAAAGTTATAAGGAGATTTTGAATTCATGCTCTTTCGGTTTTGGGGAAACTGACTAAGCAGCAGTGACTTCAGCTGATCAGCACTGCCAGGACATGAGATCAACAGGCGGTTTCTAAACAATGTCTTCCGTTTAACACAATGTAACAAATAAAGTTGTTCCGTGTGTTTCAATTGAAACGGTCTCACTCGTAAATCGTTGACTATCGAGTTTAATACTGCTGACTCCTAAATCGTCTTGATCCTAAATAATGCATTGAATCATCAATTTTTCTGAACAGTGTGTGTGTGTGTGTGTGTGTGTGTGTGCTTGTGTGTGCCTATAGCTATTTCAAGAGAGACTAAACGCATAAGAATAAGCAGCTACTGCTGTGCTGCTTTCCGGGGCGCTGTAGAAGTTTACGAGATTTTACTTACTTACTTACTTACCTTCTGCTGCATCTCTCGACTGAAAACAGACTTCGATGCTCACGTGGTCGACACGTTGTTTCATTTCTGAGCTGTCGATTCCCATTCAACACACCAGCTGGTGTTCCCGGATAATAACAGCAGAATTAAAATAAAATATTTTCTCGAAATTCGACAAAACGTTCAGAAAAGAGTCGAGTAAAATTATTGTCGGAAAAGAAAAAGCGATACAGAGAAAGGGTGTTAAGGACACCACTCGCGAGAATTCGTTCGAGACTTCGACGTTCGCGAATGCGAGAAGAAGCTGTAGGTCGCGAGAAGAAGCAGTAGGAAACGAAACCGAAACCAAATATAACAATGACAGTTGTTTATTAGAGTGGTGGTTCAGTCCATGGAGGTATTATACCTGGAGACGGCATTACATCTTTTGGCTGAAAGCCGACTAGCTGGGAAATTCCCAGGCAGCCACATTTGTTGACTCAAAACATCATCAGCTGAGCCATGGGGAATAGGATTTGGCATGTACAGCATGGCTAGACTGAGAAATAAATAGCTTTTCACCACTACACTGGGAGGACGGAAGACAAATGCTGTCTTATACATGACATAAAGACCTACACCAGGGTTGTCCAACTGGAGGCCAGCGGGCCGGATCCGGCCCGCGGGACAGTTTCATCCGGCCCGCCACCGAGTTTGGGAAAATAACAATTTTAGCTATAGGACCGGTTATTACCTTTATTTTTAGGACTAGGAGATTACCAAATTGCTTACTTATCCACAAGGACATAGAACAAGAATAAATAGCAAGGTGTAATGCTATGTCTCATTGTGTTCTTTACATGGTTCTTTATACCTACATTTTCAATCTACACTGCTAATTACTTAGTCTTATACTTATAGACTTAGTCTTAGACCAAGGTATCAGGGGTGTCATTTGGGGGCAGAGGAGGCCGTGGCCCCCAAGGAAAATGAAGAAATAATGTATAATGCTTTAAAGAAATAAATAAATGTAAAATGTACAAAGAATTGCCAAAAATGTACAAAATTTTTCCCAAAAATTTCAAAAGATTTCAAATTTGCCAAAATTGGTCAAAAATTTGCCAACAGTGCCAAAAATTTGTTAAAAATTGCCAAAAATTTGCCCATAATTTGCCAGCATTGCCAAAAATTTGTAAAAAAATTGCTCAAAATTTGCCCATAATTTGCCAAAATTGACCTAAAAATTATCTCGCCCCCAAGAAAAGTGTGAAATTACGCTACTTCAAGGTAATTATCGGTACTTGTAATCATGTGCGGCCCGCGAGGTTGGGCTTATGGTCCAATACGGCCCGCCATCTGATTTAAGTTGGACACCTCTGACCTACACATTAAGGGTAATGGAATTACTTAAAGCGGCCCATAACAGCGAAATGTAGTCGCCAGCGATTAACGATGTAACATATTACATATTACACAACTATTTAAGCAGTATTTATATTGGACCCTTACCGGTGAACGGATAATTTTAAAAAACGAATAATATAACTCAGACTTAACACTGCTCCTGTATTCGTCCGAGTCAACCAAAATGGCCGCTAACCATGGAGGTGTTATTTTTAGCCTACGCGCTACTGGCTTCACGCAGCCTGAGCTAGAAATGACGTAATGCCGTCTCCAGGGATAATACCCCTATGGTTCAGTCTGACCTGCCATATGTGAGAACCATAGATGTTGCAAACGTAAAATCTAAAATAAAAAACGTTAAAACGCGTTTTTTCTATTAAAAAACGTTGAAAAAACGTTCATTGACTTTTTAGCCAACACAAAAATTAACATGTTAATTTTCTACTGTGGTGGCGTAACTAGTTTATAAACGAAGAAAAGCAAGACAACGAGAAACACTCATTAGTATGCCTAATGCAGGAAACGCTATAATAGGCCTATTTATTTATGGTGCCAATTTGTTAATAGCTTTTTGAATAAATATTAGGCCTAATAACATTGTCCTGGCACCAAGTTAATTAGCTCCTCTAAAAACCATAGACAGTCAAGACACGAAGCGATCATCTTAGGTTTAACGTAAACGTATCACCTTCAAAGCTTGTTTAAACTCACATTCCATTCTAAAGAATTCTAAGCAATTGCCGATAATATTTTTAAATACACCGAACCAGGACAAATTACTTTTTTGGTTGTTATCCTCACCGTCCTGCGCTTATCACTGTCTGTTATGTGGACCCGGTTTTCACAAATCTTGGTCACAAGCTGGTTGCCATCTGCCGAATGCAAAATGCGCCATTTGGAAGCGCTAATCACGCTATATGGTCACGAGCCCTTATCAATAAAATATACACTATAAACAAGGGCTGTACCGGATTTCGGCTCCGGCAAATCCGGAATCCGGCCAATTTTACAAATCCGGCTCCGGCTCCGGCTCCGGTCCAATTTTGCCGGATTTAAGCCGGATTTGTGTTGCCCAGTCAAGTGAATTTTCTGTACATGTTTTTATGAGGCCAAGATTTAAATTAATAAATTATGAGTATATGTCATGATTGTCATCATTGTCATGTCTATACTCTATAGTAAATTAGTAATGAACTGCAGTAAATTAGTAATGAACAGTCGAGTGACTCCACTCACCTAAGTCAAGTGATGTAGTACGTTATTAGTTATTACTTATTTAAGTTATTTTATTTTTCTTTTTTAATTGTAAATCCGGTTCCGGTCGGATTTCACTTCATAAATCCGGTCAAATCCGGCTCCGGCCGGATTTCAAAAATTTGCATCCGGTACAGCCCTACTATAAACATCCTAAAATTATGCCAAAACTCGATAAATCGTCTGAATTCGTCTCGTTTTTCGTTTTGTCTACCCCCTTCTTAGATTGCTACACCGCTGACCTTTCCGGTTTGACCTGGTTCAAATTCGGATTGGATTTGATGCGCTATCGGCCTATAGGCATAGGTATTTTGATAGTGGCGCTATAGAAGTTCAGTGATTGAGTGACCGATTGATCGTAATTTAGAAATATCTCGAATTATTTTCGATCAATGATCACGAAATCTCAAATCGCATACAAGAAATGTATTTCTATGCAACATTATTACAGTAGAAGAGTAATGGAAATCCAAACTCCTGGCTGCTGTGAATCTATCTGCGTATGCGTCTCAGCGACAGGAAAGCAGACAAAGACGAAGACTGGATGGAAGTCTTCACGAAGGTCCTGCCTTCGGTCTACTGGGACTCATTTCACGGCAAATAAGGAAATGGACGGAGATTTGGCGCAACCACTCCGCTAATGAGTTCCAAATCTCTCGCAATCCAAGGAGGATTCTGTCCCGGTTGCGTTCGAAAACCGCACGAAACAACGCATGCATTCTCATTCACACTTGGACTGTCAAACGATAAAACTATCCACGAATCTGGCTTTGCACTCAATAGATTCCTTTCCAGTCAACGGCTGTAAAGCACAATTTTACCTACCCACCTACCACAAGGAGACCCTCTCGCTTTGTCTTGGAAAATGATAGCCGTCAGTGTTTTATCCAGACTCCAGGCCTTTGGGGGTGGGGAATTGACTTGGCTGGAGTGGAAGAGGCGCAGTTCAATACAAAAATTTAGTGCTGCGATTTTTTGTAGGGGATTTGAGGAGGTGTTTTTTTTGGGGGATGGGGCGAATCTTCCCTCCTAACAGGGCTGTATAAAACACTGAAATTCGTCGCTTTTCTTGAGGATTTTCGGGAATTCCGTGTTATTGTCGTGAGTATACGATTGAAACGGACGAAAATATATAGATTACGAGACTTAGCGAGTTTCCGAGTGAAAATCCGCGTCCTTGTGACGTTTTTACAAAAGCGTCGCCGGTAACATAATTTGATCTACAGTTACATCAGCAGCCGATTGTATAGCGGGACTAAGGAATTTGTCACGCCCCGCTGACGATAGCAACGGTTTTAGTTGATTGATCTCGTTGCCGTGTTCGCCTGAAGCGTGCAATCTGATTCTCTCTGATCAGACGCAGTACCGCTGCCTAGGCGCCGCCGCCGCCTATTGTGGAAAATAAATACCACGGTGTTAATTACGAGCAGGAAATTACTACGCCGCCGATGATACAGAAATAGCGACGCGGATGAACACAGAAAAACCACCGAACGTACAGTATACTGTAGCAGCGCAGCATAAATGCTGTTTACAAACTCTGAATCAAAACGTTATTGCCTGTCATGCAATCCATGTTAAGTCTTAGTCACATATGACCCACTACCAGTGGCGTAGCCAAGGGTGGGACTTGGGGGTTAAACCCCCCTTGGCTACCGACGAAAAAAATTGTGTTTGTTTCCATACATTTTTTTATTTTCACGCGGTTTGAGAGGTCAAAACCACCCTTGGCTGCCGACCCAAAATAATTTGCAAGCGCCGTAGAGTAAAGATGAAACGTGACGATTTTTTTGCTTGTCAGCACATCTGCAAAGGAAAAAGGACAAGAGGAAAGATGAGTACGACAGTTTTTGTTTGTCAAGATTTCTCGAAGTTTATTATTATCAAAACCCATGCGTCCAGCATAGGCTAAGCCTGTATGTTGAAGCCAGCTGTCGACGTCATATTTGTTAACGCGCAACATTGCGTTTAGCGATAGGCGACATCCAAGCGACATCCAAGGGTGATAGCATTCGAATCGAATACGTTTCATTTAATTTATAATGAAATAATTGAATAAAATAATCGTCGAACGTTTGCTGAATCACCCCAGCGAGATTGAAAATTTTCGCAACTTTTGAATTTTCGAGCCCGTTTTCAAATTTGGGCTTTTTGGGCTTTTTTAAAGACGCAATCTGGGCTTTTTCCTATGTTTTGCGTAAATACATATGGCGGATAGGCTTCACCCACACGCCCGTAGCTGGCTTCAGTTGTTAAGCAAGCCTGCTTAGGCTCAAGCTCTCTCCTGGGTATCATTCCTCCAAGTCAAAACCAACCCCCCCTTCCGGAAATCCTATCTATGCCACTGCCCACTACTATTGCCACGGCATTTTGAAACAGGTTTGCTTTTAGTTAGCACAGCTGAAAAGTTTGAGTGGGTGGATTTATAAAAGCACAAACAAGATAACTTTCCTGCTTATTCAAGTGTTTTCCAACGCATCTACATACGATTAGGGGCCATCGAGTAAACATCTGACCTCCCCCGTTCTACCTCTGTTGCTCACTTTCAACTTCAAGCCTGAGCAGAGGTAACAGACTAAACGGAAGAATCACGCTTTAAATTAAAGTAAAAACGCGTAGCTGAGTAAGTACGATGATTCGGTGTTTCGTTAATCTTGGTGAAGCGCCATCTACAGGGTGGCGTAAAAAAACGGACTAGTCACAATTAGGTTTGCATTTAATATAGTCTGGTTTTTTGCGTCACCCTGTAGATAGGCCTACTGTAAATCTGATTTGTTGAATCGAATGAATCTAGCATCATAGACCAACTCGTATACAAGAACAAAATTTCGCTGGTAATATGATCTGTCATCGTGGAGCTGTCATTTTTGTTGCGCTATTTTGATCAGCATCTACAGTACTATAATAAACTATAATAAACAGCCTTTTTCTCGTCTGTGTGTGTTATTGATCTAGAAACGCTGTGGACATTACGACGACATTATAGAGGCCAAAATAAACGCCTCATTAATTTACGCCGTGTTCCTGTGTCTTGCAGCTGGGCACAGTTTAAGAATGCGATTATAGATCGAGAGCGATCGTTAATCGTCGGATTTCGCATTGATTTTCATGTCTTTCCTTTCGTAAATCATGCTCCTCTTTACCGCACAACGCGTCATTGTTTTGAAATTAATCTTTGGCATAAATGATTATATATATGCATGCATATATATATATATATATATATATTACAGTCAAACTGTGAAACCAGTGATTTCACGAAATCCCTAAACAAGTTAGTAATTTCGTGAAGTCACCATTTCACTTAGTGATTTCGTGAAAACGCTAAAAACTCTAGGGATTTCGCGAATTTACTGAAAAAGTGGGTGTGGCATTACACAGTTTCACTAAAGGCTCATTCAAGCGTACTATTGTTCATGTAGTCGGTCTGCACTTCGACCGACATAGCTGATAACAATGGATCAGTCAAGGTTTATAAAGGAACGGTTAATTGGGGCTTCTGTCAGTAAAGGTTTGAAATGGCACAGTGCAAGGTTTGAAATGGCACAGGTTTGAAAATGGAACAGTCTTAGTATAGAAAATGACGGTTGGGTAAACAACAGATGAAACCTTTATTATTAGTCTAGGCAGTGGCTGGCTGCAGTTACTGAGCATCTATCTCTAAATAGACAAGTTGGCCTGCCGATTCTGTCAGTTAAGGTTTTAAAATGGCACAGTCTACACAGGAGAGCTACGAGGAAGAATTTCGGAAGAAGTTATTTGAAAAGTATGAAGCCTGTCAGAAATATCTTATCCCGAAATAAGTAAATGCAAACCTGAAATATGAACACCATAGTGATGCTTCAATTTCTTGTGTATGCTACTAATAAAGCCGTAGTTATAAGCCTACTCCAATTTATTGTGCATGCTTACCTTCCACTTCGAAAGTTGTTTATGTTAATTTCTTAATCGCACGATTAAACGTGCTTTGAAAATTGATCGTTTGGGCAGCACTAATAATAATAATAATAATAATAATAATAATAATAATAATAATAATAATAATAATAATAATGAATTCCTGGAGTTTTTAGTGTGTTCATGAAATCATCAAGTGCCTGAATGAGCCTTTAGTGAAACTGTGTAATGCCACACCCACTTTTTCAGTTTGAAATCCCTAGAGTTTTTAGCGTTTTCACGAAATCACTAAGTGAAATGGTGACTTCACGAAATGACTAACTTGTTTAGGGATTTCGTGAAATAACGTTTCACAGTTTGACTGTAATATATATATATATATATATATATATATATATATATATATATATATATATATATATATATATATATATATATATCGCCAAAGCAATAAAATATGGAATGGTTTCTAAGAGCACACGGATCTTAAATGAAATTGGGACGGGGGCGGGGGCGTATGTCTCAAATAACGAACCAACGTTGTGCAGAAGTAAGGGGCTGTCCATTAATTACGTCAACAACTTAGGGGGAGGGGGTTTGGAAAAGTTTGACAGTTGTTGACAGGGGGAAGGGGGTCAAGAGAAGTTGACGTCAACATTTTCACTATTTTTAAATAATCAAAAAATAGGAAATTTCATAGAATACTACTTATTACAATTGAAAAAATCATTAGAAAAAAGGTAATCACCACCACATTTTGACACTTGATGTGGAAAACAGGGAAAAAATGATCATCACCACAAAAATAATAACCTTGTTATTGAGACCTGTCATTGATCTTGTTGACGCAATTGTGGAGGGGGGGGGGGTAAGTGAAAGTTGACAGTTGTTGACAAGGGGGAGGGGGTCAAAATTGTCCAAAAATTGTTGACATAATTAATGGACAGCCCCTAACTTGCAGTCACGGGAATGGCTGAGTCTAAACCAAGGCTAATTGTAACAGTAATAGTATTTTGGCATCTCAGACTATACTTGATTTGCCCCTCTGTTCGGGAATGTCAATTCAAACTTCACCTTTCGCACAAGTGAAATGACTGTTTCTCTTTTAAATATAAATTCTTATTTTCTTTGTGTCCATCCATTCGATCGATAAGTCTTGGAACTGTCTCGTCATTTTCTACTGTAGAAACGTTCTATTAAGTGCAATGTAGAATTATAATTATTGTACACTGAGACCGAAGTCGTCAAGAATTAGACAAACTTACGAAGCACTTGCGAGCAAGTCTGAAGTCAGATTGGAATTCAAACACGAAGAAAATGTATACTTTTTAAAAAGGCGATAAGTTACAAGGTTCAATTAATCAATCAAGCAAGTAAGCGGTTTATCTATGGTTCTCACACAGGGCAACCCCTTCTGAACCACTTTAAACCTTATTATTATTATTATTATTATTATTATTATTATTATTATTATTATTATTATTATTATTATTATTATTATTATTATTATCAAAATCAAATCAATATCTACCGCAGGGGCGCCCATCCCCCTCTGGCTGCTGGAAGCAGGTTCCCCCTTCCCTGTCCTCCCTTTCCTCTCCTGCCCCTAAACGGGGGTCCGGCAGGATTTATCTACACACATTATTATTATTATTATTATTATTATTATTATTATTATTATTATTATTATTATTATTATTATTATTATTATTATTACGAAAAATTAGCCGAAAAAGTATAAGACTCGACATTGAACATTGACAATCCCCATCCCCGCAAATTCATGGAAAAAGTCTGAGTCCGGGGTATAACCTGGAAAATTTTTGAAATCAATAGATGCTTGTAGGTGAGTTTCAGTGCATTTTGGACATTAAATCGCATACTTTGGTGCACCAGGATAGGTCTCATACCAGTAACTTCTAATTCTTAATTTTTGGAAATTCCAACAGCCACAAAGCACTATTAAATGTAAGTTGAAACTATGGAGAGATATCGCAGTAATTGTGCTGTCAAACTATTTAAAATTACCTGCAAATTATCCATTGGCAATATGACCACATCCAAATGCAAATAAAATAAATGCTACTTTTAGTATTTATTTTAAAAATTAGATTTCTCCAACAGCCACACCTACATTATTTTACATAGATGATAGAGGCATTAAAGCTGCAACAATTGCAAATTGGGTAACTAGACTTAAGGCAACTGACTGAAACAAGCAACTTATAATTATTATTAACAGTATTTAATTGCACCGTTTCACAGTTTTAAATGGATTGTAATTTGTTGATGGAGGTCTTTAATTTGGAAGGCTGCAGTAGTGGAGGGAGTTGCAGTAGTCTAATTTGGAATGTAAACTTCATGTGAGTCTATTAGTTTGTTATAAACGATTTATATTTCACAGGAAGTTTGCACTCTTCATCATTAGAATGACTACGTAAAAGTTACAATAATAATAATATTTTATGAATGCCTGATAATAATGAACTTGAGCTTGAAGTGAGTACCGGTAATCTTATATGAAGTTACAAAATTGCACTGCAATAAAGCCAGTAATTGCGCAGTCATTGAGGGGCCTATTGAATTAATATACTACTCTAACGTGATACCAAAACTCAGGGGAGGAATTTCTTCCCCCCCTAGGTTTTTCAGGAAGCATTTGCTTCCTTTCCCCCCTTGTGTGGGCGCCCCTGATCTACCGTATAGTTAAAAAGGCAAATATCAATGAGCTTTTTTCAAATATCAACGCTGTCAAGGCGATATTAAGTAGAAAGGCAGAAGAAGATAATTATTTCCATGTAATAATTTTGCCTTATAATACAGCACACTTTTTAGCTAAAAAAATGTACTGGAAACCAAACCGTAACGTTCTACTCTGTATACTGAATCACAATGATTTACAATCTGCGAGTAGCATTCAAATGAGCTTCTGGTGCGGAGGAATATAGGCTGCGATGGGAGAACCAAACGGAGACATCACGTAAACTGCAAGTTAATGCGAGCGCAAAAACCCAAGTTTTGATATCGATGCGCAGTGAGTGAGTGCAGCAGGAAAGGGGAAGGGGTGGTTAGTGGGCCGGTGGATGGTTGGGAGTCAGAGAAGGTTGGGAGAAAAATTAGGTTAGATTAGGGGAAAGCGGTGGCATTCAGACTCTTGTTGTATCGCAGCCGGAGCATGTCCCGCCGCCAGTCGTATGCGCGTTGCATGAGCTCACGTCAGCTGCGACCCGTTCGATCTCTCGATCTCCGTCGGCGAGTCTTCGTCGGAGAGGCAGAGAGAGAGACATCTGACGACGACAGCGAGTATTGTGCTTAGAGACAGGCAGTAGGCCTAATACTCGTCGGGCAACGGCAAAGATTCCGCTGAGTTGGACTTTATTTGAAGCATCGCAAAGAACGCATCGTTCGGTAAGCGCCCCATATATAGGCCTACGTCGTTCATCGGACGCCATGGGCGCCCACAGAAATTTTTCCAGGAGGGGCAAAACACAATGGTAACGCTTACATTACATGAATTTTTCCAAGAGGGGAAAAGCACATTTTAACACAATGGACACGGTTAATATTTTAGCAAGGTTTTCAGATTTCAATGTGAAATATTGGTATTGCATTTTCCATTTTTTCAGGGGGGTCAAGTGCCCCTCTTGCCCTCAAAGTGCGAGCGCCCATGTCGGACGCCTGCATTTTATGCTGTCAAAAGACATTTCGAACATCCATTATTTTATTTGAGCTATAGAAAAAATACCGCGCACAGCTCAACGGGCGTCGCAGACTTAGGGTCTATTAACTACGCGTTATGCCGATGGTTTTTGTGAACGTACACTTGAATTGACTTTACTGGCGACAGCGACTCAGAGCGATTTTGAATAGGTCCTGGACCTGGACTCAAAGGTTAAACGCGATAGAGCCGAAATCAATCGGGTAATGCAAGCTAACAGGATACCCGGACGAACGCTCAGTCCGTAACCCTGAATAAAAAGACGCCTCATAAACGGAGCATTAGCTGTACAGTGAGAGAGAGAGAGAGAGAGAGAGAGAGAGAGAGAGAGAGGAGGGGTCTTATGACGCAATAAAATGTCGCAAGACTATAAAGTTAAAGGAAACTGAATGAAAGAGAGAGAAAGACAGAGAGAGAGAGAGAGAGAGAGAGAGACAGACAGACAGAGACAGAGACAGAGACAGAGACAGAGAGATAGAGAGACAGAGAGACAGAGGCAGAGAGGCACTAAGCGAACTATGAATTCTGAATAAAGGAGGCAATAAGGCGATCTCTGTTCCAGCTAATCATCATAGTCATCATCATCGTCGTTGTCGTCTTCGTCGCAGTCGTCTCGTCGTCGTCATCATCGTTCCCACATCGTCGTTCCACAAACGGAAAAATTGCACTATATATATATATATATATATATATATATATATATATATATATATATATATATATAATTATATATAGCATCATCATCGCTATTTTTACTGCTATCATCAACGATTTATTTAACGCTTATTGTTAACAGTGGTTTTGACAGTGGTTTTAAACCACTTAAAATCACATTATTATTATTATTATTATTATTATTATTATTATTATTATTATTATTTAGTTGTAACCATTGTTTTGTGCCATTCTAAACCACTATAAAATTGTCACATTATTATATTATTATTATTATTATTATTATAATATTATTATTATTATTATTATTATTATAAATCAGCGCCATTAGAGCTTTGGGAAGCAGTCGATTAATTAGTTTTGCTCATTGATCTCAGTTAAATCGTGCTTTAAATTTATGACAGTCACTCTGTTGACAGATTTTAAAAACTGGCGAATAACAGCAGTTAGACAAAAGAGCAAAACGATTGAGTAAAATTAGGCGAACAAATAATGTCTAACTGACAATGAAAGAAAGCGTGAACTTTCGTTACTGTGTCAACTGCATGAACGATGAATTAATTCAAAAGAAAAAACTTGATCACGGAGGACCGCTGTTCTGACGCAGCGGGTGTAGAGACGACTTCAGTCTTTTCCCGCAAATTAGAAGCTTTGTATTCCGCTTCATTTCGATCAAATTTCTATTAGTAGCGAGACGTGAGCATGTCTGCGCCGACAACAGGGATATTTTTTTACCCCCCCCAACACCCCAATTTGAGACACCCCTAAAAAATTTTGTTTCCAACACCCCACAATTTGATGACCAACACCCCACAATTTGAGAAAGACACCCCACCCCCAATTGATAATCCTAGAAATAGCCCTGGCTGACGATGTTTCTCTTTGTGTTTGTAGCAGTGAAGCTACTCTCAGCGCTAAGAGAATTGAAAGATCGGCCAATCCCTTCCTCTTGGCATCAACTGCGCCTGGAGAGAGGAGAACGATTAGGTCGAACGCGCCTCTCCTTCTCACTCTCCTCGACCTTCTCCTCTTTCTCTTTCCATTCGACCACTTTCCTAGAAGGCACACACACAGTAGAGTTTCTTACAGAAAAAACCTTCGACCACCCCCCACCCACCTCCTCACCCCCATTGGGGCGCGCTCCTGTTATGGGGATCATAAGAGACGATTCATCGTCCTGCTGTATCCCCGGATGCCAGAAGTACTCCCGGAAATGCTTAGTGATGATTGGACCCGGCGGTAAGTCGTCTTCGACCGGCGGCTGCACCGGAAGTTCCTTCGCCGTCCATCGAAGAAGGCGTCGGGCGTCGACGTCATCGGCCGGTGACGTCATCAACAGGTGTCCGCAGCCTCACTGCAAGTGCTGCCGATCGCTCTGCACCAAGTCCATCCTAATTCTCGTCAATTTTGCCTTTCTGGTAAGTCCAATATGATTTGACATTTCCGTCAGAGAGAGAGAGAGAGAGAGAGAGAGAGAGAGAGAGAGAGAGAGAGAGAGAGAAAGAGAGACTAATAGGCCTACTACTACTACTACTACTACTACTAGTCACTACTACTACTACTACTACTACTACTACTACTACTACTACTACTAATAATAATAATAATAATAATCATAATCATAATCATTATAATCATGATCATTATCATCATAATCATCATCATCGTCGTCATCGTCATCATCATCACCACCACAGGCGAGTGAGTTGTAGTCAAAGCACGGACTGACAGTCCATTCGGCCTCTGTACAGTGGAGTAGCTGTTGCTGCTGTGATACGGCACTTTCTCCACGTAGTAGCTCTCAGTGCCACGGATCCGAGGATGGAGGAGCGGCACTCCTTGCAATTATTAGACCAGCAGTCACCTTTCCAGCATATGCTGGTACTCGGTTATTGACCCCGAAAAGGAGGCGTAGAACCGACGCGCGGTAATTAGTGCGGACTGGACACATTACGACATATACACCGGGCAATGCATTACAAGACCGCTTCGCCTTTCTTACTTCAAATCGTATTATCGAACAAGCGACATGCAGTCACTGTTGTCTAAAAGCGCGCAGGAGAAAGACAGTCTGGTGCATTCGACATCTCCTGACAATACATTATAGCGAATTACTGGACTATTCTTCAGCTCATGGAGGCAATTAGCTGGCGTAGTCTGTCTTTTATCCCCCCTCCCCCGAATGAAGGAGGCGCAGTTTTGATGAGAAATGCTGACTTCTGGTTTTCTCCTAAGACTCTCATGCTTACTTCTTCTGCTTGTTTCGTTCATCATGAGGTCTCTTTCATCTTTTTTTATATTATCGTTTTCTTTTTGCTTCTATATGCTCTTGAAATTACCGACGTCATTTGGAGGTGTGCATTTCTGAAGAAAAGCAAAATATGTTGTTGATGTTGTGGACGCATGATCTCAAAATAAACTTTATTTGAACCAGAAAATGGCAATATAGTTTTATATTCCTGAAGCGTTTATTCTTAGGTCGATTTAGGGCGATACCAGAAGGCAACGGTCTCTCAGGTTTGAACCGCAAAAATTCGTTTGCATAGAACACGCCTTTACCACTGCTGCGAAGGAATAAACGTGTTTCTCCATAATACAGTATAATGTGCGTCTTATATATATATATATATATATATATATATATATATATATATATATATATATATATAGCCTACAGTGCGAACCGTTTAAATGCGCGGAGAAGCGTTTTGTGAGAAAGTTTCTCTCGTTCGCGGATTCTCTTGGCAGACGTCGATTAAAAGCGAAACTGCGTCTCTATACAGGGCTACACGATATGCAGACGGTCGATAGGGACGATTCTCTCGGCGCAGAGCGGACGATCTTACACCCGCGGAGTCCCATCGACTGTGGTGCATGTCCCGCAGAAAAGGTGCAACGTCGCACTTTTCGATATCAGAGCATCGGAGCGACACTCGTCGTACATCCACGAGAAATGACAATCGTTGTATCGGCGCGCGAAGAGGAGGGGTAAAAGAGAAGGAAAAGGAGAAGGAGGAGGAGGAGGTGGTGGGAGATGGGAGGATGGGGAGGAGAAGGAGTAGGAAGAGGAGAAGGAGGACGAGGCAACAGTCCATCTATCTGCGCGACTTTTCGCTTGCCAATGACGGCGATGGCGACGATGGCGGCGACGGCGGAGACGGCGGCGACGGCGGCGCGAACTAATCTCGGGTCCGTCAAGCGATCGGAAGACTCGGCGCAGGGTCATGCGTGAACTGTCTGGCCTCTCGGCGGAAACGGTCCCGAGAGAGAGAGAGAAGAGAGAGAGAGAGAGACCGTCTCTGTAGCCAGTATATGAGTTTGAAGAATGCCGAATTGTGTCTCTGCACGACGCTTCTTCTTTCGCCGTTATTATTATCATTGCTCACATCTATTAATTGTACGCATAGACGTTATGAGAGAGAGAGAGAGAAAGAGAGAGAGAGAAAGAGAGAGAAAGAGAAAGAGAGAGAGAAAGAAAGAGAGAGAGAGCGCGCCGAAGCGAGTTGCGCCTTCGATTTCTCTCTGCCTCGCCTGCACTTGCCAGAGAGAGAGAGAGAGAGAGAGAGAGAGAGAGAGAGAGAGAGAGAGAGAGAGAGAGAGAGAGAGAGAGAGAGAGAGAGAGAGAGAGAGAGAGAGAGAGAAAGAGAAAGAGAAAGAGAAAGAGAAAGAGAAAGAGAAAGAGAGAGAGAGAGAGAGAGAGAGAGAGAGAGAGATGAGAGATGAGGAAATCGTTGTCCTCGCAAAACCGGCGGACAGAATTTCACCCGACGCGAAATTATATATTGGCAAAAGAGGTTCGATAAGAAGCCAAGGTTATACAAGAATGAGAGGATTAAGTGACAAAAGGTGAGGACCGGGGGTCACGAAAAGATATTAAAGCGACGAAATAGACTCGGATGACCGCAGAAGAAATGGATCCGCAGGAAATTGACTGAAGACGAGAAAAGCGTTAGACTGTGTGTCCATGATTTAAAAATGCTGCCACTCTGATGCAATTCTGCAAATAATGCGATCGCAAGGAGATAGTGAGAGAGAAAAGGAATGGGATAGAGAAAGAAGTAAAGAAAAAGAGAGGAAGAAAGGAAGGAAGAGAATGAGAGGGGAAGAAAGGAATAGAAGGGGAAAGGGAGAAAGGGAGAAAGGAAGAAAGTATTGGAGAAAGAAAGCCAACGCACAAGCGGACCAATTTTTGTCTATTTTGGAAGACAACGAGTGATAGCAATTTGTTCCTCGAAAATAAAATTAAATTTGCGTAGTATTAGATGACGTAGCAATAGAAGAAAAAGAAGATAATGATAACGATCATGATGATGTTGATGATGATGAAGAAAAAAGAATAAAGCATCATGTGTTCTCATCTTATCTCAGTTCAGTTGTAAAGGCTCATGCCATGCAACCGAATTTTGCGAGTTCGAAAATGACTTTAATCCTTGGCTAATGATATGACACATAACGTTAACCCATTAATTAGCTCATTGCCTTATTATTATTAGCTTATTACTGCTATTAATATCATTAACTGTCATAATAATCAGGGTGCGATTTGTGACCTGGAGCGGTGGGGAGGAATATGACGAGCTTGGGGGATGTAGTTGTTGTGAAAGTGTAGCAGTGGGGAATGTAGTGGTGGTGGGTAGCAGTAGGGGGATGCAGTTTGGCAGTGGGGGGAATCCCCTTCCCCTACAAATCGCGCCCTGACAATAATCATAATCATCGTCGTCATTATATGGTCTGAGATAATTAATAAACCTGTCGTATAGCTTGGGACTCATTTCCGGCGAAGCGGAGAAAAATTGAGAAATCATTCAACAGTGCACAATGCGATAGAACACGTCATTTTAATAACACAATAATCGCCGTTCACCTATAAGAACACACCTGAAGACCTGATCAATCAGTTGTCATGGTGACTGGGATGTACGCAAGAACGCCTTCAAAAGACTCATTAGGAGTGCGTTGTTCCTGCAAGGCGTGACCAGAGATTTGATCCAAAGACGCAATAATGTTGAGTGCTGACACTTCAAAAAGATTATAACACCACAACGTGTATCTGACGCGCGCACACACACACACACACTCTCTCTCTCGTACCAACGCACTCGCACATTCGCAGACGCACACGAGTACAATCTGCGATGAGAACATCGTTCCATCATCTCCCCCCCGACCCCATATTTAGTCGCAGCCACCATGTGGACGCCAACTTATGCCATGCAAATTTCCCGAAAAAAGCGAGAGAGACTTTGTCACATGTCAGAACCTAAATTTAGGTCTATTCTTCAATGTCTTTGACCCTTTGAGAGGACGAATGAAATCAATTTCCTTTCACCGATCCCCACCTCACCTCACCCCGCCCGCAACACCTCTACTTTCGATATTCCTCCTGCTGCTATTCCTGCTTCTTCTTCTCCTTCTCCTACATGCATGCAATGTTGGCGAATGTTTGCGTCGTCTTATTTGTCGTGATTTTCTCTTTAATTCGATTGCTTTTCTGTGTGATTTGCGAGAGAAATTTAATAGCAGAAATTTGACAGCATGAATCATCCGGCTAGATTTCCACAATATTTGATTAATGCAGACTCTTTAGATTTATTAATCGTTTAAGATTGTAGTAAATGCTATTATAGAACTGCGCCATATATATAGATATCTTCGGTGTTGCTCTTTTCGATAATTTTTACTGTGACGTCATGAATGCTGTAGTGTTTGAGACGTCAAATATAAAATGTTTCTCTGGTCGGATCCTCACTGCAAAATGCCCATTTGTCCAGAGCACTTACGGGAAATCCGATCCTTTTAAAAGACCGTATTCTCTCGAAATATTTTGAAATTCGTTTTGCTGGGAATTTCATTTTGAAGCTCCAATTATTTCCAATTGTGCTAACGAAGAGACATCCTATAACCGGAGTGCAACTTTAAAAAAGTTCCCTTACCTCTTTGGCCATCTTTGTTGAAAAGATTTGATGACGGATGGCGTTGTAGCAGGTGGCGTAATGCTTAAGCGACCAGACATTTCACTAAGTATATGCGGTTGTGATCAATTGGTGGTTAGAACTGCTGCTGTTATCGGGTCTATGGTCAAACGGTACGAATTAAATATCGAACTACAGTATTGCTAACAGTATGTAAAGTAGAATGTCAAAATTTAATGCCGATGACAGCGACTAAGATCTATCCAAGAATCTTGCCGAGTGAACGAGTAATAAAGATTCATTTAAATATGATAATAATTCTTTTTTAGCATTTGAACCTAGCAGGCTTTATCAAAGTTAGGAGATCGCGATATTTCGCCGTAGTGTATACAGGGATGGGACCAAGACAGTAAATGACAAGACCCAGACCAAGACATCAGGTCTCAAGACCGAGACCAAGACAGTAATAATTTTAAACACCAACTGCGAGACAATCCAACTGTCTTGGTCTTGAAGAGCTATACCAAGACAGTAAGGGAGAGACCGAGGCCAAGACCCAGACACTGTCCCTCAAGACCAAGACCAAGACATTGAGAATGCTGTCTCGAGACTGTCTCGAGACGAGGCAGTGTCTCGAGACATCACATCACTGGTAGTAGCCTATATAAAAAGCCAAGGCTGGGCTTGCCTTTAAAAGCATCATCAGTGGTGATTACGAACTGCTCGAACATTTCACTCTGTTCATAATCGTATCTTGAATTTGTTCTCTTCAAATCTGCCAGCCACCATGTGCTATAATTCTTGTAACCTACAATGTTCACTCTAATGTTTTGTAGTCCGTGTGCGCATGAAATTTCTTGTGTGCAAAATTGCACATGGAAAGTCAACTTCTGTGCTCGCCCAGAATTTGTCCGAAATCGACATTACTTATTTGCTAACAAGTTAATACGTCTCAGAACACTCTTATCGGTCAATTATCCACTTTTTACAAATTTCCAACCAGTTTAGAATCTGAACTAGAGATGTGCGGGTACAGCAAAATGCATACCCTACCCGTACCCGTTGGAAAACTTTTTTACCCTAACCTACCCGTACCCGCTAGCGCTATACCCTACCCGACCCGTACCCGTAAGCTGTGTACATTGTACCGTACCCGTATCCGACATTGGTTGGAATTTGGAGTTTTTGATTTGGAATTTTGGACCTGTACCCGCGGGTGCGGGTACAAGTACTACAAGGACCTGTACATGGACCCGTGAACCCGTATCCGTTCCTAGAGACTATAGAGAGGCAACAGTGAAATTGGGGCTACTATTCATTGTAAATAGCACGCATGTTTAGTTTAGGACAGATCTAGTACTTAGGAATCAGGAACTAGCCTAAGCCGACATGAATGGGTTTGTTTAAAATATTTAGTAGATATATGAGCAGGCATTAGAGCTGTTAAACCACAAAACTTTACTAGAAGAACTTTCTCGGTCAAAGAGTCCTTGGAGGAGTCAGAGGACGCCATTATAGATTTATTACTGATGATGTCAGATTACGTCATCTGTATTTCCTTTATGTTTTTAGTAAGTAAAAATGCATGCTGTCTGACAAACTGAACGCGATATACAAGTTATACTAATACACTTTACTAAATATTATTTTTCTATTACTGCATTGCTAATATGCTATAGTAGTGAGAAATGAAAATATAATTTTTCAGGTAAAAACGGGTATATTTACCCAGCCGCTATAGTAGTTTACCCGTACCCGACCCGTACCCGAAAATGTGTTTACCTAACCCGGGTGCGGGTACGGGGTATGTATACCGCGGGTACGGGTATACCCGCACATCCCTAATCTGAATTCATGCATTGACGTAAACTTCGATGAAAAAGTGGGCTCCCAAACCCTATGAAGATGAGCCTCTCAAAGGTTGGAGCTCAAGCATCTAGAACCCTAATAGTAGTTTATGATTATGATTACACACGCGGTTTAACCATATGGTATTCAGTAATTTAAAAATTCAAGCATCACAAATCAAGTATTACAAATTAATGGCAAAGGGGTTATGATTTTCATGCCTTTAGAGTTTCTCTTCAAACCTTACTATGTGCCCATTCGATCCAGTTCAGTTACTCTTCCTCCAAGAAGATGACTCTTAATGTGCATCATCATGTCTAGATGGTATTCCTCTAATTCATTGTTTCCCGAACTGCGGGTCGCGACCCAAAAGTGGGTCGCAGGCAATGTCCCCTCTAAGCTGTGCGCGTGTGCGCGCGCGCGCAGAGGTCGCAAAGCAAGCGCAGAGAGGAAAATGGAGCGGACAAATTTTCGAAATTTGTTTTCATTGTTTTCATATCATACACGTGTATTTACAGATAAAGATTCACGCATTGTTGTGAACTCGTAACGGCTCCATACAATTACTAACTTCTGGTCTAGAGTCTAGACTATGGGCAAAAGGTCTTTTATTTAAAGACGTGTGCAAAGCACGCGGTTCCAAATATCGATAAAATTAAAATAACAGAAAGCCAGCGTTAGAAATGTCTTAAAATAGAGATTTGAAATCATTGACGTAAACGTGGAAGAAAAAGTGGGGAGCTGAGCCCTGTAACTTCACTTTCCCCGGGAAGGTACAGGGCTCGGCTTGCCACTTTTTCTTCCCCGTTTCCTATTGTAGCCTGTCAAAAATCGAGGACTTGATCGTAGAAGCCTAATAGAAGTTTACGCCTATGTCTGAAATGAAAACGAACAGCGACTTCATTTAGGAGTTCATTGTTGCGCGTGATTGTGAACAGCTTCAGGATCTAGCAAATCGAATGGATATAGGAGGAACATGTCTGACATTCAGCGCAAACTCTGAACCGCAATTTAGCTTAATGAATATGTCGAAGAACAAGAGAAGGAATCGATTAGATCAGGGCTTCCCAAACATTTTAGAACTGCGACCCACTTCAGCGGTTTTGTAAAGTGCCGCGACCCTAATAATAGAATGCAATATTTAAAAATTGCATTATGCCATCTGGCGAACGTTGGTTGAAAAGAATTTTCGGAGTTTTGAATAAATGGCAAAACAAAAGCTCTGGTTCAATTCCAATGACAATGTGGCAAATACATTAGGCAGAAATATTGATTTTTGCCAAATCAGACAAAATGAGAGAAATAGATATTGAAATTTCTTCAAAATTATATTTTTAAATTTTTTTTCAGAAACATACCTTTGTTACGTGTCTGAAAAATCCTATAAGTAGAGCAAAATCGCTTAACCGGTAGGTATTGCTAATATCATCAAAAAGAAAGGGATTCCTATTGTTAGTGGAGTTTCAGAGCAAAATGGTCGGAATACCCTTTTTGGCGTTATTGGGAAATAAGATTAATTTTTAAAATTAAGACAGTTTATTTTTAAAATTAAGACAGTTTAAGAAAATTAAACCTTTGTATAAACGTTTTACAATTATGCGACTCACTCCAGGGCTTTGTGACATGCCGTGACCCTGAAAACTCACTGCCGACTATAATTGCATAAAAGTTTCATTAAACACTAATGATTTTAAAGATAAACTGTGTATGGAGGACTGCATGCACATAAATTTCTTAAGATCTAAATCTACTTGAAACTTTCATGGCTTATGACATTGTGGTATTGGTTAGAAAATTACACTTTTTAATCTAATTTCGCTCTACCCCGCAATCCATTAGATTGAGCCCTGCGACCCACTTTTGGGAAACACTGAATTAGAGGAATACCATCTAGACATGATGGTGCGCTTTAAGAGTCGTCTTCTTGGAGGAAGCATAACTGATCTGGATCGAATGGGCACATAGTAAGGTTCGAAGAGAAACTCTAAAGGCATGGAAAATGGCAAATTATAAGGCTTGATTTGTGATTAGCCTATATTGTTAAATTATAATGCTTGAAAACTAATATTATGGTGAACATCGGTACCGGATAATTTGATCGGATTCTTACATGTTCGACATACAAATCAGTAGCCATAACCCTAATCCTAACCCTAACCCTAATCCTAAAACTGTATAAATCAGTAAAATGAATATAATTAATCAAATTCTACTTGAATATTCTACCTAAATATATAGAGGCATATAAAAAACTAGAAAGTCAGAGGGACCCTGGGATTGGGGAGGGGAGGTGGCGTGGGAGAGGTAGAGCCAGTGCCTAACACATGTAACCGAATTTGCCATCCTGAAAATACCGTTCCAAATGTTCCGGTACCGAATCTTCCATGACCGGTAGGGTATGAATTTTTGTCCCTGAATTTTCCGTCGAATCTTCCGGTACCGAATCTTCCGGTCACAAATTATGCATAGACTCGGACGTTTTGATACCATAGGTAAGGAGAGGGTATATTTTTCATCCAAGTTAACGCCAATGCATGTCGGATGATACACTGGGTATTATGATTGTGGCGCCATAGAAGTTGATTGATTGATTCAAAACTTGTGGGGAAATGTAAAAAGCGGAAAATTGATCGATTATAGTGTTCTGAGACGTATTGACTTGTTAGCAAATAAGTAATGTTGATTTCGGACAAATTCTGGGCGCGCACAGAAGTTGGCTTTCCACGTAAAGTTTGGCGCACAAGAAACTTAATGTGCACACAAACTACAAAAAATTAGAGGGCCATTGGTCGTCAGGGCTCAGTCTAGTCACTCTAGTGGGTCGCGGGGTAGCGCGACAGTAGATTCTAATGTGTCATTTTCTAACCAATACCACAACTTCACAAGCCTTGAAAGTTACAAGTAGACTTAGGTTTTAAGAAATTTATATGCCTGCAATTCTCCATACATGGCTTATATTAAAATGTTTAGTATTTTATGGAACTTTTATCCAATTTTATTCGACAATAAGTTTGCATGGTCACGGCATGTTACAAAACCGCTGAAGTGAGTCAGTTTTAAAAAGTTTGTGAAACCCTGGCCCATAGTACTTTTAAAATTAATCTTATTTCGCAATAACGCAAAGAAAGCCTATTTCGACCATTTTGCTCTGAAACTCTACTACGTCGTAACAATGGAAACTTTCATATGACGAGGCATCAATTTTGCGATTAAGCGATTTTGCCATACTCATAGGCGTTTTAGGACACGTAACAAAGGTGTGTTACTGGCAACATTTTAGAAAAGATAATTTTCAAGAAATTTCAATATATATTTCTCTCCTTTCGTCTTAGGCTATTTGGCAGATATATTAATAACTTCTGATTAATATATTTGCTACATTTTACATTCGAATTTGTTTTGCCATTTATTCAAAACTCAGAAGATTCTTTTCAAACAACGTTCGCCAGATGGCGTAATGCATTTTTTTGATATTACGTGCTTTTATTGGGGTCGCGGCACGTTACAAAACCGCTGAAGTGGGTCGTCGTTCCAAATGTTTAGGTAAAGTGCGCTTCACAGTTTGCACTGAATGTCAGACATGTTCCTCCTGTATCCATTTGATTTGCTAGATCTTGAAACTGTTCACAATCAAGGCGCAACCATGAACTCCTAAACGAAGTCACTGTTCGTTTTCATTTCAAACATAGAGTTAAACTTCTATTAGGCTCTAGGCTCAAGGTCCCCCATTTTTGAGAGGTTACAATAGGGAATGGGGAAGATACAGGGTTCGGCTCTTCTCACTTTTTCTTCCACGTTTACGTCAATTAATTATTTTAAATCTCTATTTTAAGACACTTCTATCGCTGACTTTCTGTTATTTTAATTTTATCGATACACAAATCATTAACTAAAAGACCTTTTGCCTACAGTGTAGACCAGAAGTTTTCTTTCTTTTGACTGTTCGTCGAAAGGTTTGCGGATGGGCGATGGTCGCCTTTGGCATCTGGATGCACATAAACGGCGAGGGCTTCTTCGTGTCTCATCTGTTGAGGAACAATCCGACGAACCCGTTGTTCGTCTTCGATCGCATTCCCTTCGCCCTCATCGCCATCGGACTGTTCGTCGCCGGAACCAGCTTCATGGGCTGCTGCGGCGCATGCGCAGAAAGCATCTGCTTTCTGAGCTTTGTAAGTTTCGATCGGACATGGACACCGGTGACTTGTCTATTTAGTAAAACCTCGCCCAGGTATAATTTTACACCCCAACACCCCCGCCCCAACACCCCCAATTTGAGACCGACACCCGCTCCTAAATTTTCCCCAATCCGAGCCTGAGATGCGCCCCTAACACCCTCCAACACCCCCTCCCAATTCGAGACCAACACCCTCCAAATTGATAATCCTAGAAATAGCCCTGACCCCGCCCGACCCATCATGATTCTGACCCAACCCACGAAAGCAGTAAGGTTATTCGATCCAACCCAACAAAACCCCGCCATAATACATTAAAAGGTACACTCTGTGGGCTCAGCGCCCGTAAGGAAGAACCGAAGGGTTAGCGCCTTCAGCTATGCACGGCAATGGCTGAATGAGGGCGGATTGCCAGCCTTTCCCTCGCTGCCTTTCCTTCCACCGAGTTAATACCCGATGTACTCATTCACAGCTGAGTCGATTGAGGGGCGCTTGGGACAGAAACAACTGAAAAGTTTCTGCCGCGGCAGGGAGTTGAACCACGGACCACTCAAGATTGGCAGACCAGTGCGCTAACCACTGCTCCACCGCGCACAGTAATGCATTCCAATATCCTAAACCATGACTTATTTTCTTACCCAACCCAACTCACCATAAACATGCGCACAGTAATGCATTACAATATCTTAAACCATGACTTATTTTTTTAACCCAACCCACCATAAACATGAAAATGTTTGACCCAACCCAACTTAACCCAAGAGTGGACCGGACCAATCCATGCCCATGCCTGGTTTCGATTGCAATCTTATGAGGTTGCTGCTTAATAGAGATCGAGATACGCTGATCTACGAACAGAGCCGTTGAATTTGTAGCCTTCTGCGGATTTTATAGTCCTGAGGTTTCCTTTACAGGGACTGGCTTATTCTGAGGTCTAGTAGTAATTGAAACTTTAAAATTATGAAATGTTTATTAGGTATTTGAGGACTTTAAAATCAATATATCGCTAAGATACGCCTTTAAATCTACAACTCCCCACAGTTTTAACGATCTGCAAGCTTTACATTAGAGTTCTAAGCAAGATAGAACACGAACTTCTATAAATACATGGATTGGTATTCGCGAGCATTTTGCACATTCAAGTCCTCAGTTATTTATTTTGAAGCCCATCAGATTTATTTTGCTTTCGCATTTTGCTTCACCCTTATGCCTTCGAATGAACTAATAGAAACGCTATTGTATTTAAGCAAACAATGGAATTGTAATACGTTAACCTTTTTACGTTTTCAAATAATTATATAATTCCCGTAAGGTCTAATAAAGGTGTCGTGATTGTGAAAAGGTTAAGCGCGAAAGCAGATCGATCAGTCAAAGTAAATGTTTCTGATAGCCTCGGAAATTGTCCGTGACTTTAATTCGTTTAGTTTTTGAAAAATTCTTTAAGTCTGAATCGCTAAAAAGAAAAATAATCGAACATTCAGCTAATTTCAAAATTATTTTATTATCGTTAATCATAGGCCTATAGCTGAATTTGCGTTAGGCACACGTACTTTTGAAATACCGCAGTAGTGTCATTTCACACTTTTCTTGGGGGCGATGATAATTTTTTGGCCAATTTTTGGCAAATTTTGTACAATTTTGGGCAAATTTTGGGCAATTTTTAGCAAATTTTGGGCAATTTTTAGTAAATTTTGGGCCAATTTTGGCAACTGTCGAAATTTTGACATTTTTGGCAATTTCTGGCGATTTTGTGCGCATTTCACACTTATTTATTTATTTAATACATTATACGTTATTTCTTAATTTCCTTGGGGGCCAATGCCCTCCTACTCCCCCATGACGCCCATAAAATACCGTAAACAAATTTCCTCGTTGTCCCAGCATAATAATTAGGATTAGAAACTTGAGGAATACCAGAAAAACATATGAAGCAACATGTTTCAAATCACTCAAGTTATCTTCGCCAAGCCAATAAATGTTGCTCGTGAAGCTGTTGCTTTTCGTTCGTTTTTAGTATTCGCTGCTCGTCTTTTCTACAATATTCCTGGAGATTCTGATCTGTGCCGCTGCGGCAAAGCATCGGGAAGAGGTAAGCAGAGGATGGATCAAAACCAACCTGATGCTCACTTAGGGCTACAAGCATCTCTTGCGCATAATCTTTTCCACCTTCTGTTTAATTAATCCTATGCTGCTTTCTGACCCGAATATAATAAATAAAGAATAAATAAAGGTCGACTCAGCCTTTTTCGTGGTGGCAAAATGAGGAGCGGTGGTAAAAATCCCTGCGATATGTCAAACAGGTACGCTACGCGATACACTAGCCCCCGTATCCGTGGCATTGCACGCCTGGCTGAGGGCTATAGCAACGGAGATCAGCGCCGCCCTATGAGCCCGTGAGGTTCTGGGAAGGACTTTAACTTTGACTTTTTTCTGACCCGCTGTCTTTGTGCATGCATTTATTTATTTAGTTAGTTAGTTCACTGCCCTCCGGATATTGACCATTGCCTGGCTGATCATTCACCTTTCCCAATAGCTATTTTACGGAAGGCTGAGCGCCTACGAATACCTGTAAGCAGCTACTGTTGTGCTGCTTTCCAAAGCGCCATATAAATCCACGAGATTTCACCTACTTAATTTAAGGCTTTAGCGCACTCGCCTTCCGAGAGTCTTTCTCACACCATCGAACCGGACGAGAGTTAATCACACAACAATTCTCTATGTCCCGAATAATAATTTTTCATAAAAGCAACGAAAAATCTAGGGCGAAAAAGTACAATTATTTATTTATTTATGATCACCTGTTGCTTATATCAACATTGATGACGACAAAGGAAGAAGGAGACGACTATGATATCGCTGATGATCGGCCCTCCTGTGTTAAAGGATTATAGGCTACTTGTCTTGTTGTGTTTGGTTGCTCTTATAGGTTTCTAGCCGCATGTTTGCCAGTTTGTCTTACCAGATCCGCTGGGAATACAACAGGAGTTCTCTTAAGGCGGAGCTGTGCGACGCCGACGTGGTCGGCCTGACAAACGCCTGGGATGTGCTTCAGGCAACGGTAGGGAAAGGCGTCGTCGGAAATGTCCGGACATCGATTCCGAATAATACGATCATTCCGACATCGTTCATCTTTACGCGCTTCTTATTGGACGCTTTATAAAAAAACTATTTGCCAGTTTAAAACCCCTTAACCGTGTATTTAACTGTAACTCAATGTAAAATGGACGGATATATCCGGGATCCCCGGTTAAGGGGTTAAAAGAAGGTTGATTCGCAGTTCCATTTAGTTTTTCTAGAACTTTTTTTGTATTATTCGTGCAGCAATATAAGCCGCATAGACGTCTGTCTTTTCTTATCACAATAAGACTTGCCAGTGGCGTAGTCAAGGGGGGGTTTAGGGGTTAAAACCCCCTTGGGCGCCGAAACAATTTTTAAAAATGTGTTTCTATACATTTTTAATTTTGACGCGGTTTTGATGGTCAAACCCTGCCCCTTTGGGCTGTTTACCAACGTTTTAAAGCGCCGCAGGCTTGACGACCTTTTTTGCTTGTGTCAGCATCTGAAAGGAAAATCTTAGAAGGAAAAACATAGAATAGATACATAGGATGACATTTTTTGCTTGTCAAGATTTTTCGAAAGTTGCACGGTCAAAAGTCAAAACCAAACTCCCCTTCCGGAAATCCTGGCTACGCCACTGAGACTTGCGATATGTCATGTCTGCTGTAACTGTCGGTCTAATTAAATTCTTGTCGAAAATCGTATGCATTAGCTGTCACGTGTATCATACCAGTAATAGTAAACCATCGACCTGATGTCTATATATCGCCGTTTTATGAGGTTTCGATTCGTTTATTGGCAACAATTTGGTAGAATATGAAGCAAGGATTTGTTAGCGGCAGCGAGTTCTTTCTATCATCCGAGTGGATTTCAAACATCGCCACCTTTCTTTGACACGTCAGCGTTGTCAAAGCGCTTTTGATTTTTGTATTTGAACTATACTACACAGTGTCTAATCTAGACTCCTTGACTCCGGGGGGAAACTGACAAGGCCGGGGGAATTCAGCTTGGGGTCTGCTGTTAGTTGATGTAGTATGCCAAAATTTCTGGGGGGGGAATGGGCAATTCCCCCTCTGGAAACGGCCTAGATTAAACCCTGATACTACAGCGCTATATAAATTGCCCTGTTACATCACATTACGCTTAATCAAATCGTCCGTCAGGATTCGCGCTATGGAAGTAGGAACTGTATCAGTCAACTGTTAGAAACTTGGGGTTCGCCTGTACGCGTGAATGACGGTTCTGTTCTACAGCTCGGCTGTTGCGGAGTTGTCGGTCCACAGGACTACATAGACTCGTCCTGGTATAACAACACCCCGGTCACCGAAGGATCCTTCGTACCTCTGTCCTGCTGCGTTCAACGCTTCGACCACGTCGGCGAAAAAGCGGAGATCCTGAATCAGCATTACTGCCAGGTGGAGGCCGTCGTTGCGCCGAAGAACAACAGCGACGTCCTTGGCTTTCTGCATCGACAGGTTAGCACACCTGGCGTGTGTGTGTGTGTCTATGTGTCTATGTGTCTATGTGTGTGTGTGTTTGTAGACGGGTCCGTATCAAAGACGATGGGCGTCCAATTCATCTGGCGCCAATTACGGCTTCCTTTTTAATCCAATCGCCAACTTCTATAGCGCCACTTACTATTATTACTAATGTACAGAATCGTTGACGCGCCATATCCTAATCGCGTAAGAGCCAAGTCCAAATCCAGGACATGAGACCGGACAACAATGGCGTAACGACGGGGGGGGTATATCGGTATGTATTTCCCCCAAAATCAGTCTACCTTATAGTTTTATGTGGTTGTTGAAATAGCAATGACTGGTTAAGCACTGACTAGTTAAGACTTATACTCCCCCAATTTATACCATATTTATACCCCTCTCCAATCAAATTCCTGGCTACGCCGCTGCCGGACAACCAGACCACGCAGAGACGTGCTAATCGAAGACGCTATTATTTTGAAACAGCTCCTGTTCAGTCTCCGTGACCATCGTCAATAGACCGTAGCAACGATGTGTAATTTTTCATGAGGTGACCGATTCTCTGACATCGTTACCTGTGTCCGTGGAAGCTAATTTTCAGCCGATTTTTTCCGTATCGATAAAGTGTTCGTGAGCTGTTGCTATAGAAGTCTTTAGCCCTATAGCGCTGTTTCGGCAGATGCAAAGACTTCGGTTCGTGTCGATATGTTTGCTGTGTTCGTTGTGTTCATGATGGTTCAGGGCTGTCAGAGCGTTCTAACGTCCTGGTTTCACGAATACGAACGAGCCGTCATTCTGTTCCTTTCGACGTTGATTTTCGTTCGACGTTGATTTTCTAGATTCAGGTATCTAGATAAACTAGGTTATTGAATGCAGAATTACATCAGTGGCCGACTAGCCTGACTTAAAATCACATTATTATTATTTTCTTTCCCGTTTAGTTGTCCAAATTTAGTGTTGATGCGATTTTTCTCGCCCCTAGGAACAGGGAAATAGTGCAGTTATCCTTGGAAATGTGACATTTTAAATGCCAGATTTTCCAGAGTATTGCACCGCGATTTATTCCACTAATGGTCTCGATCTACTGTATACAGCAGAAAAACCCTTTTCAATTTCATCACGAAATACTAAATAATCCATTTATCTTAGATTGTCCTGTAAACTTGGATTCCCCCCCCCTTGGAGAGGAGAATTTCCATTAAAAGGTTGGCCTGCAACAAACCTCAAAATTGCAGCATAGCTCAGATTTCTTGTGATCATCGAATATTTCTAAACCAGATACGATGAAAATAGCTTTTCTTCTAATTTAAGAATCACAGCAGACGAAGGTTATCAAGAGCATTGATTTTAAATATCACTAGATAGCGTCTATACTGTACATGGTACAAATAGCCAAACGTTGAAAAACATCTTCCAACATTTTACACTTAGCACACTTAGTATTGTAATGGTAACCATTGTTGAGTTTTCCAAAGAGTTTGGATATCATTGACACACATTGCATGTACAGCAAAATGGCGGAAAACTGGCTTCACGTTCAGATACCATACTGACTCTATCTGGCGATAATTAAAGTCTATGATCGAGAGTTTACAGTATAAGTGTTACCGTCGTGTTATTATTATAATAAGGCTTGATTGTTTTTAGTTTTTAGACTTTGTACTGTCCTGCGTCCTCATCAAATGGGTTCGTAAAAAGCATTCGGAATACTGGTGGTGTGAAGACGAGGAATTTGATTGAATGAAGTACTAGTAGTACTAGTACCTGGGTTTTAAACTTATATTATACCTGTGTTTTTTATATATATTATGGCTATGTTTTATATATATATATATATATATATATATATATATATGCGTACATTTTAAAGAATCTGTTTTATAAATAGTCATTAAATTATTAAATCAAGAAATGACGATAGTTTTTTATTCTACTGATCTGATTTCTGTGACAAGATGTAACGTCATAACATAATATTTGTTTCGTTGTAATAGTGCTCTCTAATAGTGGACCTGCATTTATGAACTATTATGAATATTATTATAAATGACACTTGAACATTGATGTTGTGAGCAATAAAAATATTCTCTTGTAAGCAATTTCAATAACTCGGTTTACAATTTGTTGGCATTATTTATTAACGCCTTCTGATCAATTGATCTACTTAGTACAGGTTATTTCTAGGATTGTCAATTTGGGGAAATGTTGGTATATTCTGGGGGTCCCCTGAAAAAGTCTGACACGCAACAAAAAAGGTCATCCCTGCCCTCGGATGGGGGTTTTGAGGTGTCGGTCTCAGATTGGGAGTTTTGGGGGGGGTTGCAGTGGGTCTCAGATTGGGATGCCCCTTTTTTGGGGAAGTGTTAGACCCTGACAAAAAAGTATCCTTTACCAAAATTGTCGATCCCTGGTTATGGTAAAATATTTGTCGATCCCTTATGGATTTACAGTATAACAGGCATCCTTGTTTGTGAGTCAAATTCCTTCACAGCTAGCCTGAGAATTGTAGCATCAAACTAAATAGTCAGGCCGACTGATAGACTCACAAACTGACTGACTGACTGACTGACTGACTGCATGAACGAACGAACGAACGAATAAATGAAAGAACGAATGTTCATTACTTCTAAGATTTGTCGCATTTTCAGCACAGCAATAACGCTAGTTGGTTCCGCCTTCGCCCGGGAAATCCCCTTTCATCCCCTTTCAATACTACGTCCTTCCGTCCGGCGCTTCTATTCGAGGAACCGGAAGCCAGCAGAAGGCCACATCCGGTCGGGGTCCAAAGAGGTCCACTGGGGTCCACTGGGGTCCACGGGGACGGCGCACGTCACGCGACACGCGGAACACGAAAAAAGCGGGAGTTCATTGAAGTGAAGGAAATTATTTCTAAATTACATTCACCACCGACCACTCCCTCTCTCTCCGTGGCAACAGTCACTTCGTCCCCTCCCCTCCCTAACTCTCACCTGGTCGGTTGCTGCACGCCATTTCCGGTCACCGTTTCTGCTCTTATTAGCAATCCATTCCTTTCTGTCGCAATCGTCTAGATATGGTCAATATCCCCTCTGCCTCCACCCACCGTGTCGCTTGCAGTTCGATTCCTTGTCATCTGTTTCCTCGTTCATTTCCATCGCTTTGCTTCCCCTTCTCCTCTGCTGTATCTCCTAGGTCTGTGCCCCATTTCGTTTGTGTTCCCCTTGCTTTTTCAGCGCCTTCGTTCTCTTCACGTTTCGCCTGTCACGTGACGCATTGCGCGGCGAATCTTGGCCGACGTCGAGACCTTCGACTTCGCGTCCTCATATTCGCGATTAAGACCAGCGAATTGACATCGGTCTTATGAGAGAGCGCTGCATGACCAACCGCCTCGCTGCAGTGTCCGGAACGTCGACGGGAATATATGCCCCATCATCCGTCCACTCAGATCCGCTTCCTGTGACCGCCTGCTTTTCGATAGATAATTGAACAATCAATGTTTATTCTAGGCCTTCTCTGGGGGGTGGAATTCCCCCCGCAGTTTGAATTCCCCAAAATTTTGACATTTTGGCAAGTTAGTATGACCTCCCCTATGTTTGTTCGCCCCCCAAAAAATTAACTCCCCCCAATGTCTATGTGGCTATAATAGCTACTGCTGAACAATGATAAATGAAAGCCTAAATGCATAGACCCGTTCGCTTTCTTCTTTTCTTTTTCTTTCATTTGTTCTTAATGTTTTTATTATAACGACGTTTGAATTTCAATTGTTGTCTTTTACTCGTCGTTTAACCCCTTAACCGTGTATTTAGCTGTAACTCAATGTAAAATGGACAGATATATCCGGGATCCCCAGTTAAGGGGTTAATAATGGTATCATTGTTCGAACGACAGAATCTCTTTGTGACCTCCTGTGGGATAACATAAATCTACATGAAGTCCTATTGGAAATCCTGTCTCTCAACAGAGTTTTATGGTACTAAGTCTTTCTGATGGACTCAATGTATTTTCCTCATGATAATAATTGTCACAGTTGTCTTCTGATGACGTTGCTAAATTTGTCCCATCTGTGTTGCATTCGAGTTGTTCTCTGACGCGGCTTTTTCATCTCTTCTCTGCGAAAACGACGTAGTCCTGGTCGTTTTCAAATTGTCGCTCGATTTCAAGATGCCTCTTAACCTTTTGTTTCCTTAAAGGGACATTTGACGCTTTCTGCTGTTGTAGATCCAAAATTTTTGAATTCTGTCTGTCAGATCTGTCAACAAAATGATTAGACCTACTTTCAGCTCTAGACTTAGCGTTAATTACTTCCAACTCGTTTTTCCTCCATAGCCTATCTACGGGTTGGAGCAGCACTGATTGATTCCTTTGGTTATCAAAAATAATAATAAATTATTTAACGGTTTTTCTACATATAAGTGTATAATCTAATATCTCATTTTACTTAAGTTAGAACTACTTTAAAGGCGTGCTTAACAACAACAACAACAACAACAACAACAACAACAATAACAATAATAATAATAATAATAATAATAATAATAATAATAATAATAATAATAATAATAAGAGGTTTCAGCAGTCGCCTTCACGGAACTTTGACATAATAATAATAATAATAATAATTATTATTATTTATTACTATTATAATTATTATAGTTATAGTTGTTGTCTTTATATCTATCTGTCTATTTTTTAATCTTTGCTGTCTTTATCTTTGCGTAGCCTTTCCTCTTCCATCATTCCATGTCTCTCGTTCATTCTGATGCAGTTCCTATGCGGCGTAACCGACGTCCCTTAAAAGAATAAAGTTCGTCGTCTGGATACGCCCTTGTGTTGAAGCGTGTAACGGTAGACATACGCCCGTGGACCGGATCTGGCTTTAACAGGATTGCCATTAGAAGGACTCGGCCGAAATCCCAATCCGTTTGGGACGAACGAACGTGAGCTCCACGGAACTGTTGCACGTGAATCTCGCTGATCCCACAAATTCGATTTTCCATAATTCTTCCACAGGTCGGCGGAATCCAATAACAAAGACGAACGCCTTTCCGACCGTTCGTCTTTTTTCCACTGGGAGAGGGGGTGTGGGTGGAGCGGGAGCTGGAGCGGAAGCGGGGCGGGGGGGCAGACGGTCCCCGACACGGACAGTTTTCCACCGATGGTTAATCGAATTTAAGCGGCAAAGTATCGAATCGAACGCGATTGAATTTGTCAAGAGTTACACGAGGAGATATCCAACGCTAAATACGACGACTTCGACGCGGTCGAATTACGCTGATCACCTAACGGTTGAAAGGCGGGGGTTTCTTCCAGCCCATTTGTTTCGTCGCCTTCTCTGCCCTAGTCCTCTAGGGAAGCCCGGCTGAAGAAATAACGTCTTCGACATAGAATTTGTAGAAGACGGGGCGGAAGTCGACGCCGATTGTAAAAATAGAATGGTGATTTTCAACGATTTAATGTAACAAAATCGCAACAGCAGTCCAAAACGTTTCAGAGTTCAAACCGAAAGCTCAATATACAATCTTTTTCCGACTAGGCTAGCTTACTACTACAGTAAGTAAGTACATCTCAAAATATACACAAGCGGTACACAACAAATTGTATCGAAATTACACTCTAGCGACAGAGAGGGAATATATGAGACGGTCAAGTTTCGAATTTAGAGGTGTTCTTCTGAATATTAACAAACAGCTGTCAAATCAAACAATCTTCCATATTTTGTGATTCAAGGAGGGAAGACTCGAAGATATTGCTACAGCTTTTACAGATTCTAAATATTATTTATAGGCAATTGAATCTTAACTTTACTAAATGTATTTATTTACTTATTTTAATACATAGTTATGCAGTGGCGTAGCCGGGAATTTTGGCTTGAGGCAAAAGGGGGCTGGCGTGTCAGATTCCTTACCCACCACACCCCACACCCCCCTCAACAAAAAAACCTCACCGGATTTGCGCGAATTTGATAGGTGGCCTGGGGCCTGGTTGGGGGGGGGGCAGTTGCCCCATTTGCACCCCGTGGCGACGCGAATATAGTGATGTATCTAGCATCAGCACTTTCTTCAAAGATATCGGTCGACTACTGAATCAATCTACACAAAAGCATGCAATATATGTGCATAGAAACTATAGACACATGGAAAGTATCGGTCGCTATTCTTTCTCACCTACCACTCTCCCAATGGTGCAGTGCTTCTATTTCAGGATATATGTATATGTGTATATAATTATAAGCTCTACAAAAGTAAATCTTTAGCATTCGTTAGGCTGGCGAAAACTGATAATGAGGATACATGAAGACAGGGATATGTTTACACCCCCTAAGACTCCCCCAACACCTCCAATTTTAGACCTACACCCCGACATCCCCAAGTTTCAGCAATGGGACGACCTATTTTTGCTTGTCATACTTTTTTGGCAGGGACCCCAGAATTTACCAACACCCCCTTCCAAACTGATAATCCTAGAAATAACCCTGCATGAAGATATAAGTTGGCACCGGTCGTCGCAAGATATATCTGGGGCAATCAATACTGAAACACTGTTATCTTTGCACTTTTTCGACAAAACATCACACAGTCTTCTATAATAATTAATTAATCATCGAAAACTACGGCGTTCTAAATCAACACATTCAATTGATTGACTCCCGCCACCATTAAATATATACGGGGCCATAAATTTACCGTCGCGTCAGTTGTTGAATCAGTGATCACGTAACAGTCGATTGTCACGTGATCAGCAGTTTAAAAACAAGTGACCAAGATTCACCAATGGTTTGTCTGATTTGAAATTAAACTCTCTGTGAGAAATAGAATTTTGTTTAAAAAGCAAGTAGAATTTTAACAAGCATTTGGCGCTATAGAAAGCTTTGCAATTTAAGTCTGTTCAGCAAGTCAGTGAATTAACAGTGTCGCTATAAATGGCTCCTTGAAAGGTTATTTAGACAGCGCAATGATCTCACCGTTCACAAATCGAAAAAATATCTAGAAATATTTCAGAATTTCAGAATTTTGCAAAAAACCGGACATTTTGGATATCTCCATGGCGATTTGGAATCACTTTCCCTATCAGAGATAAATGGGATCAAGCTCAGGGGCGTAGCCTGGAATTAGATTTGGGGTATAAAACCTTGGGGGGTATAAACCCCGTTAAAAACTTTGAAAATCTAAAAAAGCATTAAAAACTTTAAGGTAGTCTGATTTTTTTAGAGGGGGCATATATATCGATATATCCCTCCCCCCGTTGCTACGCCCCAGGAGAAGAGGTTGTAATGAAATCAGAAAGCAAGGATGGCACCAACTTGGAGTAGTTGTATTAGCCATACTGGGGTTTAATTTTGAAGAATGCGTTCTTCAAGAAATGATTGCTGACCGTTGCCGATGTATATACTCAGTCCATCGATACCGTGGATCCGTTTTACGACTCTGATGGCCATTGTTTAGAACAGGGAATTCTGGTTTGTAACAGTCCGTGCAAACCAAAAAGTTGCGGCCTGGCCTGGATCAAGCGGAACTAAAATATCGACCGGTATCAAAATATTTTACCGTTTCTCTCAAAACTGGCGGAGAGAATGGTCAGCGGCAACCGTCTGGGGATGTCAGATGAACAAAATGGACCAAAAGTTTGAAAACCAGTTGACATACCGTAAAGGGGACAACTCGACAGAAACGGCCGTTCTGCGGATAGTCAATGACTTGATCGAATGAGTGGCCAGCGGCCGGATGTTTTCTCATCTGAGAATCCTCGACCAAAATTTCGGCCGCCTTCGACACCGTCGACCACGGGATCATTGTCGAACGATTGGAGCGTTCATGACTGAATTCCTAAATCGATTTCTGTTGGATTAAATATTTTAATTTTAGATCTCAGACTTTCAGTTGGATGGGGTCGGCGTATCCTAAGCCGCGTCGAATTGCGGGTTCCGCAAGGCACCATTGTTCGGACCGCTTTTTATTTGTCTTTCTAACCGTCCGTGAAAACAAAAATTGAATCGTTCGAGATTTTCGACAACGCCTGACGCTGACGACGTAGGCTGTTATTCATCCTGCCAGCCGTCCGCCGCCGGTAAACTTCAAACTCAGGCCGAGGCCTGCATTGTCGTTCGCCACTGATCGGAACCATTACACTTCTATCACTGACGTTGGCCAAGACCGAGTTCCTGTGAAAATTCACCGCGCATGGGCGTTACCTCATCCACCGTTCCGAATTCCACGTCGGCGGGTGCGGTAATCGCCCCCAAAACTGCGTCTGCTTGGGGTTCTTCGCAAAATGAGACACTTACGTTCGGCGGTCATTTTTGACAACACCATCTGTTCCTAATTAATCATCGAAACCTGCGCCGGATAAATCAAGAGGTCCGTGATTGACTTGCGCCACCATTAAATATACGGGGCCATAAATTTACCGTCGCGTCAGTTGTTGAATCAGTGATCTCGGGTGGATCGATTGTAACAGTCAGCAGTTTAAAAACAACCGGTCGGTCCAAGATCGATTGCAGTGGTTTGTATGTCTTTGAAATGGTGTTCGGTGCCAGATGGAGCAATATTTTAACGCCAGTAGAATTAGAGATCGTTTGCACTGGTTGCTAGAAAGCTTTGTGAATTGAGCGTGTGGAGTTCAAGCGCCACTGGCTCACGTTCCGTGCGTTGAATGACCCCCACTGTCCTCGAAATCTTTCGGAACTAATCAGCCGATCAACGAAAATAACGTCGCTCCATTTTCCGTTCCGGCGCCAGCAATCATCTCGTCGTCCCCCTCCGCTCAAGACAAGGGCTGGGGACCGGTCCTTTCGTCCTGGAAACCCGGCGTCGTGGAATATCCCGATGGCTTTGGGGTATAGATCTCTCCGGATCGGTTCTTAAAAAACATCTCAAAACGCATTTGTTTAATGTTTGTTTTTGTACAGCATATATTTGATTTAGTCACCTAGCTATGTTACTTGCTAAGAAATTGTCAAGATTAATAAGGTTGTAATAATAAAATCATAATAATAATAATAATAATAACCATAATAATAATAATAATAATAATAATAGCCGGGCTTTTAGTTGCACATTTTTTGAAACTATCTATTAACTGAATCGAAGGGGTGTCTGTCCATCCAGCGTTTATCGCTACTCATGATTTTGGAATTTATTGCGTGTTTGTTGTTCTGGGTGCTTGGAGACGGTTTGCGATGATTTCCACTCTCGAGTGTTGGTCGCGTGTAACGCATGACGTCTTGAGAAGGTCAGAGGTCGACGATGATGATTTAGTGCATTTAGCGACCGTCAATTGTTTGCACAACTATACGACGATGCACGCTAATACACGCATATTGAACCAGATGCCCAGATAAGTTCCGTCCGATCTTAAAGCCGTCTCTATCTTTGTCTCTGTTTCTCTGTCTCTGTCTCTCTGTCTCTCTTTTCTCTGTTTGGCTATCTCTTTCTCTCTCTCTCTCTCACTCTCTGTTTCTCGCCTTCTGTCTCTGTCTCTTTCTGTCTGTCTGTCTGTCTGTCTGTCTCTCTCTCTCTCTCTCTCTCTCTCTCTCTCTCTCTCTCTCTTTCCCTGCTTGTCTCTGATTTCTTTCTCTCTCCTCTCTCTGTTTCTCTTTCTGTTTCTGCCTTTGTCCCTCTCTCCCCTCCCTCTCTTTCCCCCTCTCTTTTTTCTCTCTCTTTCTCTCTTTCTACCTGTCTCACTCTCCTCTGCGTTTTGAAGCGCCCGTGTGCATTGTGAGTCGATATGAACAGACCTTTCCCAAAATCGTTTTTGTCAAACTATTTCAATCTATCCGAAATATTTCTTCTGACTCATCGAGCTAATCGTTCGAATACTTTCGCAAACCTATTTGTTCTTCTACGATCGTTGGACGGACAGGCGAATGGTAGAACTCATAGACTCATCAACAGGGGCGTAGTATTTTGAAATTCCAAGTTCATGCACCGAGGACGTTGGTGTGTCTTTTTGGTATTGCAATAGTCTCTGTATAGCTTGCGGTTCAGCAAGGACCTACACGATTTCATTATTGTTCAAACAGGATAACGGACAAAGAGTGGATTTAAGAGAATTTTTCGAAGAATTATGGTATTTTAGGCTGATAATTTAGAGCATATTCATAAGGGCCTCTGCATATCTGAGATGGCTACAATGTTCGTTCATAGTACATTGAGCTAAGCGATTATTCTACATGTAACAGTAGCAGCGGTTTTCAACGTTGAATCTTTTCTCCACGTTACTGTAACTTGGATCTGAAGCGAGTTCTGGTCAGACTCTTCTCGCCTTCATGATAATAATGTGTTTGGTTGAATATAGAGTTAGTGACAATTAGTTGGATAATACTCGTGATTATCTTGTCGACCTAATCACAACAGGCGTATCCGTGTTTAATGGCGGGTTGTCCATACACGTCACTCAGGATTGTCTTGATCGTCTTCATTTCAATATTTTGGGCAAGTAAAATTTTTATTGCTCTGATTAATTTTGTTAATGTATGAAAACAATCATTGCACCGTCTGCTGCTCAGCTCATTATGTGTCAATGGCAGAATAGTAGATCAAACACAACCTATTTTTATCGTTGGCAATATCTTTGTTGGATTTGACCCCATGTGTTCGTATTTCCGACATAATGCTACCTGTATCCAATCAGGACCGCCGAGAGAAATTCCGGGTCCCATGGTAGAGTAGTGACGGGCCCATAGAAAGTTTGAAAACTGGAGATAATCGTTTTTTTCTTGTCAGCGGCTCAGCAAGCAATGCCTTGTAACCTTAACCCTAACCCTAACCTATAACCCGCTCGGGCCCCCTACAGATCGCCGGGCTCCTGGGCATTCGCCCCGCCCCCTCTCGTCGGCCCCGTATCCAACCTATCGTTTTCGTGGCTTATTTGCAATGCGTAGTAAACTTAGAATATTATTGCATAGCTAATAGAATTTTCAGAAATATTTCTGAACAGGAGCTAAAATCAACTCATACGCAGTGCAGCGTCTTGCCTTTGCTTCACGCATATTTTTATACCCCCTAACACCCTCAAACACCCCCCCTCCAAACTGAGACCGACACCCCTACAGTCCTACACCTTATAATCTGAGAGCCGGATGACCTTTTTTGCTTGTCAGACTTTTTCGGCAGGGCACCCCAGAAAACATCATCACCCCCCAATTGATAATCCTAGAAATAACCCTGCTTTGCTTCTACTTTGTCGTTTGCTGAACACGCAGTTGTCTGGCGCCTGTCTCCTCGGAATCGGAATCTGGTTTCTGGCGGACTCGAGCAACACTTCTCTGTTCAACGTCGCCATATCCGAAGACGATCTCCTCGTCGCCGCCGCGGCCATCGTCGTCGTCGTCGGTTCCGTTACGCTGGTCGTCGGATTCCTCGGCTGCGTCGGAGCGTTGCGCGAATATTCGACATGCCTCTTCGTCGTAAGAGAAACTTCCCACTTCTGATTTCCGAAAACATTTTAATACTACGAGGTCGTCCATAAATTACGTAACGCGGTTAGGGGCGGGGGATCCAAGCATTTGTTACGAAGTGTGACGACGTGTGGAGGGGGTTTCCCGTAAATGTGACGTAACGCAATAAAAAATTCAAGTGATCTCTTTTTACCTTTTTTGCTCGTCAGGGTTTTTGGAGAGGAAAGAATGCAAGAATGACCTTTTTTGCTTGTCAAGACTTTTCGGAAGACGAAAATAAGGGGGGTCGGCCCGTTGTTACGTCATATTTTAGGGGTCTGACGTTTTGTTACGTCGCGTTACGTAGGGGGAGGGGTCAACAAATTCAACCAACCAATCAACCAACCAACGATGGCGCACCAAATCCAAATTGAATTAGATCCAGGTCAAGCCGGAAAGTTCCATCACATGAATTTATTACTATGTCAAATGATAGTGGAAATAAATCGTAGGCCTAGGCCTACTGCTAATATTTATTTCAAAATTTGTCGGTGCTATTTATACAAGATCATTATTAGACCAGTTGTAGCTCGCATCTTTTAAACGAAAGTAGGCCTAAGGATAATTGCAGAGTCTATAAATGCTTATAAGCTGCAATTGATTAGGAAATGTATATTTGCAAAACGTAAACCGGTTTCGTGTATTGTTTGACGCTTGTTCTGTTATTCTGATCTAAAAAGTTCGGTTCTATTCTGCTTCTTCTCGTTTTGGGTCAATTGGCGGCGGGAATTCTAGCAGGAATTTACTACGATACGGTGAGACTGTGTTAGAGTTCTCAGCATTGTCAAAATTAATGGTCTCCTGCATTCTGTTATTATTATTATTATTATTATTATTATTATTATTATTATTATTATTATTATTATTATTATTATTATTATTATTATTAATTATTATTATTATTATTATTATTATTATAACTATTAGTAGCTAGTAGTAGCATTATTAGTAGTAGTAGTAGTAGTAGTAGTAGTAGTAGTAGTAGTAGTAGTAGTAGTAGTAGTAGTAGTAGTAGTAGTAGTAGTAGTAGTAGTAGTAGTAGTAGTAGTAGTAGTAGTAGTAGTAGTAGTAGTAGTAGTAGTAGTAGTAGTAGTAGTAGAAAAAGAAGAGGAAGAAGTTCGTAGCGCATCCAGAATTCCGGGATAGGGGGAATCGACATTTTTGAAGAGAAAGTTTTGAAGAACAAAAAACGTCGTCCTGTAGTGCTTGCTTTCAAATTTCTTGCATTCTCCTTAATCTCATATAATATCTACCCCCCATTCTGCTCAACGGTTTTGCGAAAATCCCACTACCGGCCCCAGTCCAAATACGGGGGCCGGGTCACCCGGACCATCTTTGGCTTGTCTTGTTGTTGTTGTAGAAGTAACACTAATGGTAGAGTGGTGGTGATGGTAGTAGTGCGGTAGTGTGGTATTTTGTTGTTACAATAATTAAGAAGCAAACAAACATCTATTGCTTAAATTCTCATACCCAATAAAATAGTCTTATTGTCATTATATTATGAGATAGCAGACCATATTAGGTTTTGAACTCAATTGATCTTCAAGGATTTCGAAAAGCATTCCAGTATTCATTTAGAATATGCACGCATTTAGTATTTTCCAATTAAGAGGGGATCGTTTCTACTGTATAATTACTTTATTTTTCAAACATTGACTTGATCAGCTTTCTTGCGATTTCATATACCCGTATAAATTAATGCAACAATTATGCAAAACAACGACAATGTAAAAGCTTACAGGTTTCTTTACTGGGAAGTCCTAGTTCTTCCAATCAGTGCTTAATATTAAACGCTACGCGTATTATCTTCTGCGGATGTTTGGATAAGTTTTCGTCTTTTTTCAGTTAGTTAACGAGTTATCGACAATGATGAACGAGACCTTGCAGTCACATTATTATGGACGTTGGAAATTGACACCTGAGACAGAGGCATGGGATTATATGCAAGTTCAGGTAGGTCAGCCTTCCCGCACTCGTGTGCAATAAAAAAAACTCGCTGCAGGACGATCGAAAGAGGTAAAGAGGTCCAAAGAGGTTCCAGTTCAGTGCGAGAGTTGAAGTTTGATCCACGTTCTTAATATTTTCATATCTGTGTGGGCGATTGTCTGTGTTACCACCGCCGACTTTCCATTCACCCGATGAAGTCACTTAAAGCTGAGTCGACTTTTAACATAAAAAAGTCGACGAACCTAAATATTATTCTTCATCGATGCTCATTCTACCATAGAAAATACATTTCTTAACGACGCTATCGTCCCTTAAACTAAAGATTCTTTCACATTCGCGTTACGACTTATCTCAAATCGGCGTGGCCAGACAAAATGTCTGCGGACAAAATGTCACGGACAAAATGTCACGGTTTAGGGTTAGGGTTAGAGTTAGGATGACATTTTATCCGTGACATTTTGTCCGCAGACATTTTGTCCTAGCACCCAAATCGGAGCTACCGGAGTCAACGTATAACCAAGAGTCCTGTGTTATAATCGCTAACCGCAAACCACAACGAAGCATAGCTACTTCTTCTCAATAAAACACTCTCTCTCAATATGGATTGTCAAGAGTCTTTTTGAGGGCACTGTGGGCGTTGCCTAAAAAGATCGGCATTTCAAATTGTTCTTTTGCTTTTCTAATTCGTCGACGTAATTTCACAGTCAATGAAATACATCGTCGCTTTGAGGAGGGCTCGATACGAGATACGTGAGTTCCTGGAATTCAGTGTTTGTATCTGAACGCGGTCGCCTGACAAGAGTGGCGCCATAGAATTTGATTTATTTATTTATTTATTTATTTATTATTGCTCTTTGTACAGATGTCATGTTGTGGTGTTGCTGGACCATCCGATTGGGTCGGCAGCTGGTGGTATCAGAACTTCACGAACAGTTCAGAGCCCACTTGGGTAGGTACTCACTATTGACACAACTGATATCAAATAGGTCTTCCGTTTAGTGCGTCAACAGAATTGACTCTTATCGGAAATGCAAGACACAACTGATATCAAATAGGTCTTCCGTTTAGTGCGTCGTCAACAGAATTGACTCTTATCGGAAATGCAAAATGCCGATTATATTTTAATTAGTTCATCAATAGTTCTTTGGCATCTCCGTAACTCAACGCTTAGGCTTACTTGTATTCATTTGGTGGAGTCTTTAGCGTTACTTCCTGTTTTTATATCCTATCCGTATCTAGCAAATATCTTATCTTAAGACCAACAAGTACAAAATCATTAGCGAACGTTTTTGAAAATGTAGATGGCGAACGAGAATATGTGTAAACATTAGTCATGTTGTTTTATTTAGCACATCTTAACCCCACTTTTGGAAGACTTGGAAGACCTACAGCTGACAAAATTGATGGGCAGCCACAATCGTTGAAAATTTTTAGTTATCGCTGCAATTATAGTTATTTAGCATTTGTAATTAGCGAAGACTTAAAGTGGACATTTTTTTCTTGCCAAATTCGCGGCATCGTTTTCTTGTTTTTATTTGCTTGGAAAACTTGAATGTGGAAATTTTATGCGCTCAGATATCCGCATTGCATGTATGGTTGAGCTCTACATGTGAAATGGCCATCATAAAGTGCTGTAGTGTCTGTCTGCGTTAGCAATTCTTTAAAAACGGCTGAAATGTCAACTTTGATGACATTTTAGGTTAAATATTATCAGCGGAGAATCAACATGTATATAAACATCACTGAATTGCATACTGAAAATTCATACCGGAAAAGCTTTTTCCACTGATTCGATACATGTATTTTAATTTAATTTTTGTGACGTTTGATTTTTATGTATTCATCCAGCCGGTTCCAGCAACGTGCTGCGTACTAACTAACGACGACCATACTAATCCTTCACCCGTTAACTCAAGTCTTTGCGCAGCTGCCGCCTCAGACTCAAGCATCGACGACCGTAGTTTATATTTGAATACAATGGTGAGAAAAATCACTTGAAAACTTCCCATGAAATATACATGCTACAGTTTTAGAATTAACCAAGTCACTTCAGAACTTTAATTAGTAATGTTAGGCAACTAGAGCTGGGTGACTGTGGCTAGTGTTGCATGGATGCATTATTATTATTATTATTATTATTATTATTATTATTATTATTATTATTATTATTATTACATGGTCGCTAGCGCACGGTAAGGCATTCACAAAGTGAAGGATCGTAAGTACGAAGTAAATCAGAAGTGAACAACTTGCAACTTGCTCAAGGTCGCTACACAGTGGTTAGGGTCAGATTCGAACCCGCTACACTCCGTGTGCGTGCCAAGAAGTCTACCGATACTCATCGGGCGCCATATAAATTCCTGAATGAAGGAAATTGCTTGCGTTTTCAAAGATTTTCACAGAAATTAATCTACGCCGATTTTGGCATTTTAAAATGTTACATTTTAAAGTAAACCCCGTGATTTATTAAGACGATTAACAACATTCTAAAGCTTTTTAATGTCAAGTATTTTCAGAAATTTTGTCTCTCATTTTGTATCCCGTCAGTGACTTTAAGCGCTCGGTGAAGGCGCATTTATTTCATTTGTTTCATGCAGGGCTGCGAAGACAAATACTTGAACTGGGTCACAAATCACTTGGCAATTATTATCGGAATTGCAGTAGGTCTCACAACAATACAGGTAGGATTGTTATCGATAACATATCGCTCTTTTACATAATAATGCCAATCCTGCATTCACGGAAGACTTCACAGAAGTAATATGATGTAACGAAATAGTAACTGTTTTTGCGACAATAATCTCGTTACTTTCTGTAATAACTGGAGAGGAAATAGTAGATACCGTAACCGAGACTGTGAATGAATGACAGTGGGAAGCGTCAGTGCCTACAGAGAATAAGATTGGGTATAGATTGAATGTCATACCCTGTGCAGTCATAATAGTTTATAGCACGGTCAATGGACTGTCAAAGTCTGTGAATACATTAATTAAATAATACCTGGATATCAGAAGTTCTGCATCCTGGAAATAAATGTTCACTGGAGTTACAGTAGTATTACTAATCAGATTTTACAGTAGTAGGCCTATTAATCAGATTTTATCTTAGGCCTACTTGTTGAGGAGGGAGTGAACTACTGTGGAAATGATCATTGGCGTGCTAATAACAAGATCGTAAGGCAAGAGATCTAATTTTTCTTTCGTGATAACGGCAGGACCAGTGAATGCTCATTAATTTCTTTAGAAACGATAATTAATTAATATTTTCATGATTAGAGAACATTGGTGTGTTTTATTTCAGATTGTTGAAATCGTTGTTTCCTGTTGTTTGGCTCAGGAAATAAGAAACAAAGGAATAATTTATTGATTCTGCGCGTCCCTAATTCCTGAATCCTATAGGTTTATAGACTCAATGCTGGGTTTTAAGTTAGTGAAATGAATTTCAATCTGTCTAGGCTGTCCTAAACTAGTCACTAATTTGCTTTTTTGCAGCCGGTTTCATACAATTCTAATTGGCCAAATGTATGAAGGTCTAATGCTGATGAAGATATTTAATTAGGTCCACAGAATGTTCGTAGTTGCTCGATAAAGCGACGTAAAGAAAGAGTGTCAATTCAAGCAGGTTGTGCAAAATTTCGACACGTTGAAAATATTATATTAGGACAAAATGTCTTTAAATTAGCATTCAAATTTCTTACAATTCTAACAAATTCTCTAGAAATAACCACCCCTGCGGGTAGTGCATCATTGTCAAATGCAATACAATTGAGTCATGATGATGAAACCACCTTGCCTTCGAATTCTTCGATTTGTCTGATTGCAATTGTTTAGAGTATTCTGCCTTATAAGTTTCTGACTGTATTCGTAAGCGAAATTTAGTAACGGAAAGGAATTCTCTAATAGTTATAATCTATAATTAATTGACTATTTGTTTTAGAAATTAACTTTTTGAATCCAAACGCTCTGACATATCGTCTCAGCATCGCTTAGGGTTGCCAAATGTCCGGTTTTAATCCGGACTGTCAGGTATTTTGTCTATTTGTTCGGTGAAAAAAACATCGAGGCGTTACTGGACGTGCGTTTGTCCGGCATTTTCTTACAAGCTACTAAACTACAACATTCAAGTCACTCCCAGCCTGGTGCAATGCAACATTCTGTTTATTATTCCCTATAAATAATATCATGTGCTTGGGAAAACCCAAATCCTAAAGGTGTGTTTTATTACTAAAGAAAGATTTCCCAAACATTTTGGAACCGCGGCCCACTTCAACGACCCTAATCATAGCATGTAATATTTAAAAATGCATTAGGCCATCTGGCGAACGTTAGTTGAAAAGAATCTTCTAAGATTTTAATAAATGTAAAAAAGCTCTGATTTATTTCAAATGAAACTATGGCAAGAATTATTTAGAATTATTCATATTTTTGCCAAATAAGGCAAAGGAGAGGAATATATATTGAAATTTCTTGAAAATTATATATCTTTAAATTTTGCAGGAACATACCTTTATTACGCGTCTTAGAAAACCTATGAGTGTGTCATAATCGCTTAACCGCCAAGCTCACTAAAATATCGTGACAGAGATTTTCTGTTAATAGAGTTTAAGAGCAAAATGGTCGGAATACGCTTTCCTTGCGTTATTGCGAAATAAGATTAATTTTTTCAAAGTAGGATACTTAGGGCCTCTAAAGTCGGTTGGGGCGGTTATGCAGACTAAGTGCTTTCAATTTTCAGCTTTCAAAATATTTACAGGGACCAGATCAAGTACGTAAAGTCTGCACCCGCCACATTCGATTTGATTTTAAATTTGCAAATTCTATTTATCGTATTTGCGACCATTTAAACATTAGGCGTGAATGTTAAAGTCGTAAAAAATCTGGTTTAAAGTTTTTGATGAATTTTCCAACCCGGTCAAAGAGCGTGACTAGTTAAAATGTTTTGAGTTTTTGAGGCAGAATTTCGTGAATTGATCAGGCATGTTCCAACTCCTTGGCTGAGTTTGTTAACCCCAAAGCTTCCGGCTTTCCATAAAACCGGTATTGTCAGTTGCAGTCAATGTTCCCTCTAAGGTGGGCGCGTGGGCGCGTGGGCGCGTGGGCGCGCGGGCGCGCGCCCACAAACGGGGAGACATGCGCCCAAAAATAATTTTGTTATTGCCCAAAAATGGAAATTTAACGGAGGTATTTCATTTTTATGAAATGGTATATTTTGAAATTTTTAAAAGGTGATCAGTTTGACCATTTAATACGTCATATCCGGGACGTATGATAACCAAAAAGAAAGAAAACGGTCATCAGTCATCACCGGTTCATAACACTTGGCGTGCTGCAGTGGTTTCAGAGTTTCAGAAAGAAAAATTGCCCAAAAAGTTAGTCAAGTGGAGAATTGTTGCCCAAGACGAATTTCGTGCGCACACGGACCATCAAGAATTAGAGGGAACATTGGTTGCAGTGCATACTTTCAATGGCTCAAATGCTATTGGCTCACTTGATCTATTGACTACATGGAAGAGAATTAGTGAGATGCAATTTTAAGTGCATTTTTATGCAGTTTAAAAACAAGATATTAATAAAAGCAGTAACAACGGCTGGCACTAATCTCTTCACACTGAATGCGTGAGTTTTTTGCCGCACGAGCTGAAGTACAGTGTACAGCATTCGACTTACTATCCCTCTTATTGAGTTGCCTGCTCAAGATGGCATTATTCACAGTGTTCATGCTAAAAGTCATTAGATTTGTCACCAAACACGATGGGAAGTTACCAGATTTAAATATACATAAAATTTCAAAGATATAGGCTACGTGAAAATGCGATGACCTTTTGGCTTGTCAACACTTTTTGGCTTGCTGGTAGTCACGTATTTAAGAAATTGACCAGAAAAGTATGAAAAATGCCAAAAATACTGTAGCGCTTTTTTCCCTATGCCACTGGCCGAAAGTTCCATCACGATAGAGTGGATCGATAAGAAGCGACCCTCAATTCAATAGGATGAATATTACTATGGTAGAATAGTAATTCCTCTAATATCAAACATGTTATGGATTCAGTCTGAGACAAGATTTAATGATGACGCAAAAAAGTTTTATTTGATATACCTGAAAGATATATAGTAAACGGGAGTTTAGGCCCGTCTACTACCTGGGGAACCAACTCACACGAGAGTCTTATGATGATGGAATTGACTGCTCGGTTCGCCGTGCTATCCTCTGACCCCGTGTAATATTCTCAATGTCTGATGTCGCAAACGAGTCAGAGGAAAGCCGTCAGCTGCCCCGAACTTAGTCTTTTATTATAGATAACATCCAATAAGAAATCAGCTAATAACATTACAGCCAATCCCTATCTACTATATCTAACAGACATGCGGTGAATAATGATAATAATTATGAAGGCGATTATTAAGGTCCGCCTCTGCACTTCTTTACTATAATACTCCCTCCCTCGGGACATCACGACTCGGGATGTAAAAAAAATGCTATAAGAGTAATGTGGGTCCACCCAACGAATTTTAAAAATATATATGTAATCCTTGTAAAAATGTAAGGTGGTCATGGGGATTTCCCTTCGTTGAAATCAAAATCAAGGTAACCATGGACTAGAGGTAGGAAAGAGGTTTCGGGGAGGGGATGGGGGAGGAAGTATGCTTAAATAAACGTAGATATGCGATTCTAAATCAGACTTAGGCGAACGATTATGGAAACACTCGCCAAAATTCTCAACGACTCGTAATACGAGACAAAACCATTAATAAAACAAGTTATAAAAGCACAGAGAAACTTGGCAAAGGATGTTGATGAAACACCCACAATGTGCAAGACTAATTAGTTTAAACTGAGTTCAAATCTGAAAATTCTGCCTCGCTATAGAGGGTAAAATAAACATGAAACTGATGAGGACATCCAAGTGATCTCATAACTACTAAAATAACACAAGGTAGAGATTATTTAGAATAGACACATCCGCTGATTAGACGACTTGCAAAAATTATGCAGGAAATGAAATCTAAGATCAACATGTTATATACAACAATCATAAAGTGTACTTCCACGCTCAAGATTAGAATTGGCATGCAACCAATGGAAAGCTATCGCTTCAAAGACACCAAAATCTCTCTGAAAATAGCATATAACACGAAGTAGAAAAATTGGCAACTGCGAAGAACTGTAAACGCATTAATTAGGAAACACACGTCAAAAGACATTTCCGGCAACTAATGATGATAATGAGCGAATACAACACTTCAAAAGAATGTGTGGAAAGCCAAACTCTGGAAAGTCATTTGTGGACTCGTGCCAGGATATAATACGACTCTTTCCGACGACACTAGTTATCAAAATGTAATAAGAGACTATTTGGACAGGAACTCGAAAACGATTAAGGCGAAAATGTTAAAAGCGAGTCTAAGCGCATCCACTTAGATTTAGAGATAACACAAATATATGTTGGCAAAAGTTATATAGCACGGCTTAAAATAAGAATATGAATTTAAAGTGAATAATGATCAAAATAATTCAATACAACTTATACAATCAAATTCTAGGTAAGCATGGATAAGAAACGAAATAATGCAAAATGCTAAAAAAATACACGTTAACTACGAAATAATCTTGAACTTTGATGGTAAACTGAAAATAATGCTGTCTCAATCTGTTAATATTGTCTCAAACTGTCTCAATCACTGAACAAATCCACAAATTTTAAGTAAATGCACTATCTCAAGGAACATCTGTCCGACTGGAAACCTAAAGCACTAACGGCTAACATAAAGAGGTTTCACGTGTCTAGCATTCTGTCATTACTTAGGACATTATTGTCTTTCTAAGTAACTAAAAAAATTAATTAATAACAGTCATCAATACGCAATGTCTGATTCATAATATATGAGTGTGAAAAGCTCTTTTGGATTTTTTTTATCAAGAGCGTGTTCTCATAAAGATAAGCATGTTATATACGAAGAAATTGCATAATTGCAAGCAACAACAAAAATTATATAACAAACAATAGTATTCAAAATTATAATGTAATTCAGGTACTCTAGTCTTGTTTAATATTCGTTCACGATCATCATATGAAAAGTATATATAAACGTATAAAGCATTGTTCACAATTCCACATTAGTTTCAAAATTATTCGCTAGTTGTCTCAGTCTCAGTCTCGGTCTGAAATTAACTCTTGGATATAGATATTAGAACGACTCTTACAGCCTATGTGATGTAACGACGATTGATGCGTATTCTGTGCGTAATTATTTCGAAGTACGTTATATAGTTGAAAAATATGCCAAATTTTAGTCTATAAGGACTATCCTTGGTTTGGCCGGTGGCGTACCCAGTATTGCACGAAGTAGCCACAATTGTTACCATGTTGTACTAAAAAAGAAGCTTGCTTTCATTCGATTCACTTGCATTCTTCTCCTACTAACGATACTAGGAGGCAATCTGCGAAAACACAAAACTAGTAGTCTCCGTCTGGCCTGATTAAGTCATGGCGCACTTGGAACCCTAGAGAGCTTAATAACCCTGCGCAGGGAATTAAAAATTAATTTTTAAATGAAGCAAACTTATAAAGCAATACTGATTCAGGATATTTTAATGTGTTGTTCTGTTATATCCTATCCGTCGTTCAGATTATCTTCTTGGTGGTTCACTATCATGTTAGTGCCCAGATTTGATTGTATTCTCTACTGGCCTTTCTGGGATCGTTCTAAGACCACAACAGTGATACGAGCTTAGAAACAAAATCACACGTGCATTCAAATATGTCATGTTTCTGACCTGTGATATTTTACAATGAAAATTCCAAAAAACAAACCTATCTAAAAGATTTTCTAGAGAAATAATAATAATAATAATAATAATAATAATAATAATATTCTAATTATTTCTGGGAATTCTCTTTCTCCTTTTCCCTTTTTTCGTTCTATTAATATAAAACTCCCGCTTAAGTGCGTCTGTAATGTCTTTCTCATGAATCCAACTAGGTGCTGAACCATCAGACCACTGTACTTTAAAATATAAATCATTTCCATCCTTTTTCAAAGCTAAAAGCTTATCAACCGAATACCAATCAGAAGAGGTAGAGGTAGACGATGGTTCAGTTACACGTGAGTCAGAAGATTGTGTCACAGGAACTGTTACTGAATTATCGTTTTGTGTCAACGAGGGTGACTCTCTTGAATCGCCCTCAGGTTTTTCAGTTGTTGATGTTATTGAATTATTCTTAGTGTCGGAGGGTGCTTGTACTTCAGGGCTCGCAACATCCCGCCTATCAAAAAAAGGCTTTAAACGCTCACTATTAACACTGTGAGATAACAACCGATTATTTGCCCTATTACGCAGCATGTACGTATTCTGCCCAAGCTGTTTAACTACGTAAAAGGACCTGATAACGCATAGACAATTTCTTTGACAAGCCGGGTTTAACCTGTGGTGTTAAGAGCCAGACCAGGTCTCCTGGATCGTAATGAACAATAGTGGCTGTCCTATCATATAGCTGTTTATTATAATCTTGTGATATGTTTGTACGCACTCGGGCCTCATCTCTAATCTGCGCTAATCGTACAGCTGTTTGAATCACTTGATCCTCGGGTGTTATTTTATGATCGTCCAAATTTGGCAACGACATATCAGCGCCAATTCGCATCTGATTTCCTGTTAACATTTGAAACGGACTGTAATTCAATCTTGGACAAATTGTTGCTCTAAGAGAGAATAATATACTGGGAATGTGTCTCGGCCAGTCTGATTCATTCTGACACAAAATCCTAAGTGCTGCCGCAATAGATTTGTTAATAATCTCAACCTGGCTATTGGATTGTGGATGGTGCCCAGATGTTAAAACTCTTTTTATGCCAAATTTGCGCGATAATTCTGATATTACATTTGATAGAAAAGCCGGGGCCCTGTCTGATACGAGATAGGTCATGCATCCGTAGCGACAAATAATTTGATCATATAATATTTCTGCCACTATGTCTGCTGTTTGCTTTTTTAAAACAAAAGCTTCAGGATAGCGAGTTGAGCTTTCTACAAATAACAATAAATATTTATATCCTTCTTTGCTCTCAGGTAATATCAGAATATCGAAATTCCAACGGGAGAATGGACTCATTATTTCTAGAGGTTGCAATGGGTTTTTTCTGGCAACAATTTTGCATCTTTGACAATTTTCACAAGAAGCAACATGATTTTCAACATCTCTATGCAAATGTGGCCAGTAAACTCTAGATCTAAGGGTTAAATACGTCCGTAAGCTCCCTGGATGCGAATTGTTTTCATGAAAGCCAAGCAACATTTTGATACCTCAAGCTTTTTGGGAATAACAATTTGACAGATAACACTTCTAGATGACTTTCGTGATCTTGGCTGAAACAGATGACAAAGCAAGCCCTTATGCATGGTGTATTCACTAGCCGTTAGAATTAATTTTCTAGCCTCGTTATCATCCTCAGGTAAAATTTCATGCTCTAGATAATTAATAATTGGCGATAACTCGGGACATAGGTTTTGCTGTTCTGCTATATCATCCGCTAGCAATGAATTTACATCCGGGCCTGTTAATTCGGAATCTAAAATTACATTTAGACTAGGACTTGGCTCTGAATGTTCAACAAATGGTTCTAAATTAGCCATCACGACGTCGTCTGCTGTGGACTCGCCCTTTGCAGGAGTTGGCAAGTCCAAACGGGACAATGCATCTGCTGGTTGATTTTGACGAGCTGAACGATATTTAATCTCAAAGTTAAAAGATTGTAAAAACAGAGACCACCTAAGTAAACGACCCGTTGTTGACTGCTTTAGTGTTTGTAAGAAAGTTAAACTGATATGATCTGTAAATGCGATGAAATTGGAGTTTGCTAAATAGCAATAATATTCACGTATAGCAGATATAAGAGCAAGGCATTCTAAATGAGTTATAGAATAAGACTGCTCCGCCTTTGTCAGTGCTCTACCCCCAAAACATATCGGATGCTCCTGTCCAAATTGGTCCTGTTGTGCAAGCAAATATCCGACTCCTTTCGAACTAGCATCACAAAAAACGAGAAAAGTTTTAGAAAAATCAGGATACACCAACACTGGAGCCGTGCAAAGTGCCTCTTTCAAAGAATCAAAACTTTTCTGCGCTGCTTCATCCCAGCAAAACTCTACATTTTTCTTGAGCAATCGGTACAAACCATGACCTTTCTGTGCTGCATTTGGGATAAATTTGCGAAAATAGTTTACAATTCCTAAATATGAGCGAACTTCCTTTTGAGTCTTAGGTATCGGATATTCTTGAATAATTTTTATTTTTGATTGATCGACCTCAATTCCTTTGGCGGACAAAATATGCCCTAGGTATAAAATTCGAGGCAAGGCAAACGAACATTTTTTTGGATGTAGTTTCAATTTAGCTGATCTCAATCTGTTAAAAACTTCTTCTAAGTGAGTAATATGAGAATCAAAATCTTTACTAAAAACCAATATATCATCAAGGTAACAAAGAACAGTCTTATAATTCAGTTCCCTAAAAAGGTGACTCATTAAATTTTGAAAATGACCAGGGGCTGATGAGATTCCGAATGGAAGACGTAAAAATTGAAATTGAGAAGATCCTGTGACGAAACTTGTCTTTTCCTTTGAGGCAGGGTCTAGCAAAATTTGATGGTAGCCGCATCGTAGGTCTAAACATGAATATAGGGCAGGTTTCGAATCCGCTAATGCATCAAAAACCTGGGGCATTGTTGGCAAAGGATAATTTACTTGACATACTATTTTATTAATTTTTCTGAAATCGATGCAGAATCTAATTTCACCACTCTTTTTACGGACTAAGACCACTGGAGAAGCCCACATAGATGTAGAATTTTCGATTATATTCGCTTTCAACATTGCCTCAATTTGCTTATCGATTTCTTTATTTGCTGTAGGCGAATGACGGTATGGACGCTGGCGAATTGGCTTTTCAGTAGTCGTTTGTATGGTAATTGGTGGAAGACTTGAGCCTTGGAGATCATCCAATGATTTGGCAAAGACGTCAAAATTATTTTCTAAAAATTTCTGCAATTGAATATTTTCTTGCTCTGTAAGCGAGTCAGAATGGTATTTTAACCCGATACTGTCTAACAAAACCGATTTAGACTTGGCATCGCATCCCGCGACTGTGCTATCTATTTCTGGCACAATCGGCGACTGTGGGGAAAATGACGGCTCTGTTTGAGTGTGTATGACTGTGTGTCGTTGTGATTCTGTAGGCTGTGGTGCCTCCGCTGAGTGTATGTTTGTGTGAGGACGTAAAGGTGTGGGTGAGGGATTAGGAGAAGAGTGAGGAGAGACAGCAGAGAGAGAAGCCGAAGATGAAATATCTGACTGATTAGATATGCAGGACTGATCAAAAATATTATAATCATCTAGCGGTTCTATAGACGCTAACGGTCTTCTCTTTGAAATCCAAACAACATCATCCGTCGGATTTAATATCCTGCAAGCTGTAAACCCAGGTTTAGCTGTCACTAAGCTACGTGCACACAGAAATTTTTGACCTGTACAATTCAACAACGGCTCTATTAAACACAACTGGTTTTTTAAATATTTAGGAATTGATGTAGGTACAATGACCTCTGAATGTGGTTTTATGGTAACTGGCTTGTTTGGAAAGATTATATTAAGAGGTTTCCTAAAGGTAGTCAGATCTGTCGCTGTCAAGTCGTCGTAAAATGTAACAACACGATTATAGAAATCAATCTGTGCTTTGGTACACTCCAAAAAATCAAGACCTAGAATCAAATTATGTGCAAGTTGAGGAAGTACCCGAAATTGGAAGGGCACGGACAAACCGTTAATTTTGACAGTAATTTCTGCCCTACCCATCACATTAATCGTCTTGCCATCGGCTAAAGCCAACTGTCTGACCTCTTCATGTTCCAATTTTATCAGAGGCAGATTTAATTTTGTCAGAAACTGGTATGATATTATTGAATAAAAGGACCCACTGTCGACCAAAGCTAACGTTTTACAACGTTTAACTTGTACATTAATCATGTTTTGACCAAACGATTCAGTTACTAATTTAGCATGCGCCGACCTACCCAGTAGTTGACACTGAGTAGGTGCGCGCCCCTAGTGGTTAGGTGAAAATTTTTGAAAGCGAGCTGCCCTGCAAACTGACTGCAAATGACCCTGTCGTCCACAAAAATAGCAAATCTTCTCTCTGGCAGGACACGAAGAAGGATTATAATGTGTTCTACCTCCGCATTTCTGGCATCTTGAAGACGACGTTGTTGATCCTTGCTGCTGCTGATTCGTTCGATAGCTGCGACTTTGTCTCGGGACCGTGGCTGTCGATTGCTGCCAGCGAGGCACATTGAATGCCTGCTGATTGAAATTTGTAGGAGGACCGTCCTGGAAGTGAACCCTTTTCGGTGGAACGACAGCCTCGAGCGATGGTGAAGCAGCTCGTGGTTGTGGAAGGATTGAATCGATGCGCAATTTCCGGATTTCATCTTTCAATTCCGAAAGCTCCCGCGCAGTGTTTTCAAAAGGCGTGTCGTCAACGGCATTGTCTTTTAATGACAACTCCGTAATGCGTCCCCAACGTCTTAGATCCTCCAGATCCGAGAGTGGATGCTGGATCACATGCTGTCGAATTATTGGGCGTAGTCCATTCAAGGCAATCGAGTAAATTTGCCTCTCATCTACCCCTATTTTTCTGCCCGCCTTGACAACAGAAGTTACATAGTCGTCGACCGATTGATTTTTCTCTTGTCGAAGCAGCCACAAATCGGCGGTTAATTTCCAGGAATGAGTCTCTTGTGGCCCATAGCGATTCATCAATGCTTGTCGGAGGTCGTCGTACGAATGGCGAATAGACTCGGATTGTGTAAGATACCAAGCTTTGGCACCATCTTTTAGCAGAAGTGGAAGTGCTGCTGTTCTGGCTTCGTGGTCGGCATGACGATACGTAGCCCAGAGTTCAAAATTAACGAGAAAGTCTGAAATATCTTCATCTGCTTTACCACCGAATGGGCTCGGAGTAAGGGAATTCGATCCTTCTGCCATATTTTGTTGTTCGTAAGAGTATTGCGATCGATAGCGGTAAGTATTACTGTCTGAAACTCTCGAATTCTGTAAATCGTAATGCTGAAATGTCATATGCCTCACCGGTTCTCGTTGTTCCGAAATGCCTGGTTGTTCGCTTACTGAAGTTTCTGACTCTGCGGCGGTACAGCAGGAATCTGAAGTGCCGACTGGGGCGACTGGAGCGTCTCGAGTCGTTGTTAAATGTTGAATTTCGTCTCCTGCTGCAGTCGATTCGTTCTCTGCGCGGAGAATTGTTCCACTCCTGAGTTGTATTTGGCCCTGCGCCACGTTATCGGCTTGGGACATCGAGTCGAGTTGAAATAACAACGTAGACGGTCGGGCGGCGGTGGGGATGCGGAGGAAAACTCTGTCCGATTTTCATTAGGCCTAATGAAACTCCAGACGAAATGTTCGACGATACGAGAGGCTTTTAAACGAGGGGTTTTTCGTACCCCGGTTCTCCACCAAATATAGTAAACGGGAGTTTAGGCCCGTCTACTACCTGGGGAACCAACTCACACGAGAGTCTTATGATGATGGAATTGACTGCTCGGTTCGCCGTGCTATCCTCTGACCCCGTGTAATATTCTCAATGTCTGATGTCGCAAACGAGTCAGAGGAAAGCCGTCAGCTGCCCCGAACTTAGTCTTTTATTATAGATAACATCCAATAAGAAATCAGCTAATAACATTACAGCCAATCCCTATCTACTATATCTAACAGACATGCGGTGAATAATGATAATAATTATGAAGGCGATTATTAAGGTCCGCCTCTGCACTTCTTTACTATAGATATATCTATAAACTAGACCTATTTCAAACTATATCTGCGTGACACAGGGCTTCTAAAATTGTTATTAGAATTAAATTTGTACCACGAGCAGTTAAATTTCAAGAGATGATGATGGAAGGCAGTAATTACTATTGATTGGCTCATATGCATATATATATGCATATATATATATATATACCTATGTCACCACAAAAGGTTAAATACTAGAACAGCCTCAGCATATAGAATTGATTTCAAGAACTACTAGAATTATACTCAACTAAATTTTAATTTCTTATTAATTTCTTATACGCAAAACGTTTTGACCTTTCTTTTGGCACGAAGCAACGACACTGCAAAGTACAGCAACCGAAAGATGAGACTGAAGCATGGCATACCAGTCGACCATTCTGGCTGAGTTAGTTTATTCATGAAGCCACTGGCTGTATGAACGCACCTAAGAGACGTATACATTTCCACGGGGTGTCGGTAGTACGTTATCGGCGAATCTTCTGAATCAGCGGTTCTCAACCTGTGGGTCGCGACCCCCAAGGGGGTCGAATGACGATTTGCCAGGGGTCGCCCGAGACCATCAGAAATATGGGGTTGTCTCTTGTCTTGTTATTGTACAAAGTTTCCTCAGTGGTAGTTACGACGTATTAGTTGTTTTACTATAATTGTCTTTCGAGGATAGACATGGAGACAATTAAATAACGATTTCGAACATTTTTATTGTCGTAGCATTATTATTTTTAGCAGTTGACATTGTGGACGAAAATAATTTAACCGTTGGGGGTCGCCACATCATGGGTATCGAATTAAAAGGGTCGCGGCACTATAAAGGTTGAGAACCGCTGTTCTGAATGAATCGAGTTACTCTTACAGATCGGGCCGCCGCTGTTGCTTGCTTGGTGGATTTGTTTGCCAGTTGGCACGCAAAGCCTAAATTGAAAAGTCGTCTAAACCGACAATAACTCGCCAAATAATAGAAACATTTTAGCGAGCATTGAGATCTAATGAAAACCCTGCGAAAGAGGATATGTCGGTGGAGTGTCACGTCGTTCGCTGTTCTTTGGACAACAATTCTGCCTTTCGCAGGTATGACTGCGATTTAAAACTGATATACAAATGACCTACTATATTAGAAACATGAAATTTGACATTTAAATTTTAAGCTATTCTTCGTTAAATAATAATAATAATAATAATAATAATAATAATAATAATAATAATAATAATAATAATAATAATCGTCATCATGAACTGATTATGGTGACATATCGTACAATTAATACTAGGACACCTTGCAATTAAAAATACAGTATATCTTAAAGGGTTAATATAAGCTCTAAGGTCACAATCTTTCGTTGTTTCAAAGCACTCAAGAAGCATCCATTTCAATGACTGTTCGAAGGAAAGACCAGAGTCAAAGCCTTCTACTGACATACAATATATACATATATATACATGGCATATATATGTAGTTTGATATATATACAGTATATATATAGACCCTAAGCAATTAGAATAGAATTGAGTTCATTTACCAATTCATTACGTTGACCTTGGCCTCTGGATTACGCCAGGCATTACATTAAAGTCGTAGGCAAGGTTTTGCTATTATAGCCTAAATGCGTAGTTTTTCCGTCTACACTACACCCCACCCTCACCCCCACCCCCCAAAAAGTAGGCTACGTTACAAGTCTACGATTAGTCTAGAAGAAAATCAATCATTTTACAATTTCTGAAATAATTTTTTCAGCTTCAACATAGCTTCAAGTGCAGTAAGCTCGGATGAAGTGTGCTGTGTTATACGAAACCAGCTCAAAAACTTTCGCATTTAGCCCCAGTAGTTTCAAATCGAAGTATTCTGGTGAGATTAGTGATGAACCGCCAGACATTACATTAAAGTCGTCAGTAAAGCCTTGCTATTATAAATGCGTATTTTTGCGTTATAGCTTTTCAGAAATATGCGCGGTTTGCTTTGCAATGCAACCCCCTCTTCCACCCCATCCAGTGGCGGCTCTAGGATTTGGCAAGTGGGGGTGGGGCCGTTGGGGGGGCAACTTCTAATCATGGGGGCCAACCATTTGTTGTTTAATGTATGTAGCATTAAGTATAGGGTCCCAACTGGGGGGCCACTGGGGGGGCAGGCTCTCAATAGGGGGCACGGGCCCCCTGGTCCCCCGGTGGAGCCGCCACTGACCCCACCCCACCCCCGGATCACCAAAAACGATATCTTCAGCTAGCCATTTATCTTGTTTAAAATGAAGATTTAAGTGCAGCGTAAGAACAACACGCACTCATAAAGTCGTGTTCTTGGAGGCAATCGGAACTTTTGTTTTCAGTGCATTTCTGAATCAATTCGGACATGTATCAATCGGTCAGTGAATCAACTTATATACAGTATATATACACCTGTATATATATAATATTTTAGTCGATCAACCAATCAATCCATCGATTACTCAATTAGTCAATCAATCAACTATCGACGACACTATCATAATAGCTATGGCATCAGTTCAGTGCCGTTTGTGCCAATTGCAGTTCAATCGTGCGAGCACCATTACCTGAGCACAGTCAGGACAGAAGGAAACTTCAGCAGTCCGGGATATCCGGACAATTATCCGTTGCTTATCAGCTGTCGTTACGTCTTCCAAGGAACGCCGGACGAACAGATCCGAATAACGTTCCTCGAATTCGAACTTGAACCGGGATCTAAGGCTGGGTACCAGTGTTGTTCTGAATATTATTATTATTATTATTATTATTATTATTATTATTATTATTATTATTATTATTATTATTATTATTATTATTATTATTATTATCTTTGACAATTTATATAGCGCTATGCACAAGGCAATGCCTAAGTCGAGAGCGCTTAAATAATTCATTTATTAGTTGGCATTTCTAAGAATAAGCCGCTACTACGTATACGGTACTACTCTCAGAAGCGCTATAAAAATCCACGAGATTCCACTTACTTGTCTGCATTATCAATGCTAAATAATTAATTGGGTGAATCGGCGTTTTATCCAAACTCCAGGCCTTTGAGAGAGGGGATGGAAATCGACTTGGCTTGGCTGGAGGGGAAGAGAGAAGGCTCAAGATTTTGTGGTTTGGAAGGGAGCGGAAATTCCCCCCCCCCTATCAGGCCCGTTTGAAACATTTGGGTGACTGGAGAGCGATTTTCGTATGGTTTGAGTCTTTGTCGTGAGCTATGACTCGATGATAAATGGTAGTAAAAAGCAATTCTCAACTAGTCTATCTTCTCTCGTTTCATCTTTCATTCATCGACACAGGGATAGAGTCAATCATGTCTGGACAAGTGGACATCTTTAAATGAATTGCAAGTCCTCCCTTTCCTCGTTCTCCTTCTCCTCACTTTTCTTTCCCTCCTCCTCCTCCTCCTCTTCCTCATTATCGTCGTCGTCGTCGTCAACGGTGGCACTGGTAGAGTTGGTAAACAAATGATACCGTTTATCAGATCCTTAACAGTTTCATTTTCCCATTGACTTTTCTCACGACCCACGACCCATACATATACTGCATTCATTCAAACTGGCGTTTGAAGTGCAATATAGTTTTATTGTTAGCGTTAATTTAGATGTTCGTTTGTTTCATGCGTTCTCTTGTCTGTCTGTGCAACTGTCTGTGTCCCTTTCGCTGACCGTTCGTTTCGATTCTTTTCATCATAAGCATTAATCTCTCTGACAGATCACGCACACACACATGGATTACGGACTATGGATTACGCACTATGGATTATGGACTATGGATTACGGACCATGGATTTACCTAGAATGAGCGCTCTTGAATAAGCTGATGCGCTGCGCCAAGCTTTCGGGCAGCGCTATAGAAATTTCGTGTTTACTTACTTACTTTTACTTACACACACATGCGCGCGCACACACACATACTCAAAATGACCTATAATGACGCCATTTGTGAGGATGTGACCGCATCTGTCTGAATGAAGTCGGGCAATGTCCACAATCTGGAGAGTTTTTTCTCTAACGACTTGAAGGTTATCGTCTTTCGAAGAGCAAACGAAACTCGCCTTTGCCACAACTAATCGGTTTAGGGAAATTATGTAGCGCCAAGCTGAATTTCAAATTGTGGGCATAGTAATAGATAGCCATGCCAAGATTCAGGTAACGTTTTCCTTATTCGATTATCTGTAGTTCAGCTTTTTGTACATTTCTTTGGACCTGTATATGCTTCACGTATAGCGAAAGGAAATACTAAACAAATTCTGCAATCAAAGAGAAAACGAAATCACTTCGTTCGGCAAAGGGTCAAATTGACATCGGTTCAAAGGTTAATGTGCTAATTCTATGCAGGCAGCATGAGTGATAGGACATTTAGTAACAATGAGATTTGATGACTTGTTGAAATTCTAGACAGGACTTTGGTACTTGTGACCCGTAGCCAACGTATGTTAAAGGATAGAACGCCAAGAGTACAGTATGCTTAAAGAATTTTTAATATCAGTTTAGAAAGTAACTCTTTAGACATCGACAGACAAAACGTGCCGTGAAAATTTTTATTATTTTTTACCTCCAACATCCACTAAAGTTTAGTGTAAAAAGTACGCAATCACGAAAATAAGTGCATACAGTAGTCAAGAATTGTACGTTCTTAGTTCATCACAGTTTAACACATTTTTTCTTGTTACTCTCCTACGGAAAGTGGCTTCTGTGTATGAATAAGAAACACTCGCATGCGATATTTTACATAAAATGAAGATTATTCTTTCGAATTTTTGTCATGCTTTGTCAAAAACTAAATAAAATTTATTTGTCAGATGAAAGTATTTACAATGATACACAACAATTGAGGCAGACAGTAACTAAGTCCTTCAAATATCTGCATTAGCCACAATAGTCATGTTCAACCTACAACCGGTTTCGCTGCTCCAAGACGCGTACTAACATCATCGATTGCACTAAACGTGGCAAATTTGACGATGCAAATTTTGTTGAGAAATCACATTTTCCACATTACTTGAAGGCACGCCCGTCGAGAGAAATTCCGGACCACTGAGCAGAGCAGTCACGCCCCTCTCCCCCAATTTTTTATAGATAATTTGTGAAACGTTTGTAAGTCCTCGCCAGTTCTACAATTTCTGAAAAATATGCAAGGCAGATATGAGAAAGTAATGTTGATCTTTTTGCTTGTCAGTCTTTTCATGACGTTAAAGTACACGCAATGTCGTGGACTCTCGGGCCCTCATTGCGCCCACAGTGTGTTCACAGTAATAAGTAATAAGTAATATTGCTGCATGACTGCATAGAATTAGTAGATTACATTATCGCGGATTCACCCGGGCCCCCTAGAGATCGTCGGGCCCCTGGGCATTTGCCCTCCCCTGCATACCCCTCTCGGCGGGCCTGCCTGAAGGGACCCGCCTTTATCAGTTGCAATGGAGAATCATACTAATTAATTATTCACAAAAATGGATGAAACGAAGTCTTTCAAACTCGAACTGATTTCGGCGTTTTCAGTTGCCTGTTCGACTACATCGACATCTTCACGATCGATTTGGAAATGATGCAGAATCTCGAACACCGAGTCTGTGGAAAAGAGATTCCGAAACCATTCGTCTCAATCCACCGGCGCCTCGAACTCTTCTTTAAGTCGGACTACGCAGGTTCCAGGAAAGGATTCTACGGCCACTACGAATTTATGAACGAAAGTGAGCGACCGAACATTATTATTATTATTATTATTATTATTATTATTATTAAACTGATAATTTATTGTGCGCCATATTACCAAAATGTCGGGAGCAAGGGCACATTACAGAGTCCAATAAAAATAAATAAAATAACAGTAATAATAATAAAAAAATTAATGGAAAACATTCTAAGACAGAAGAGAATAAGATTTTCTAAACAAACAAGTCTTTAGATTTTTCTTAAAGGATGTCAGAGAACAGGATGATTTCACAATTATCGGTAGATCGTTCCATGTCTTTGGCCCTGACACTGCAAATGACCTGGAACCGAGTGATGTTTTACAGTGAGCTATCTTCAATGCTTCATAAGCATTGTCATGCATGAGTTCGTTTCACTCATCCATGACAATGCTTATGAAAGTACAGTTAACCGACAGTTCAGCAGTGATGTTAACAAGGACCGACCCCCCAAGGACGAGGATAAGGACAAGGACCGACCCCTCAAGGACGAGGATAAGGACAAGGACCGAACCCCCAAGGACGAGGATAAGGACAAGGACCGGCCCTCCAAGGACAAGGACAAGGACGAGGACTTACCCCGCAAGCACAAGGACCACAAGGACTGACCCCCAAGGACAAGGATCAAGGACAAGGACCAACTTCTGTCAGACAAAAAAGTCAGAAAGGAAAAACCAAACACAATTTCAATTCGAATCACAAAATTAGAAAAGGAAAAAAAGAATGTTGTAAAACATAGTCTAGTCAACAGCAATGCTGCATTTCAAATGCGCCTTTGACTTTAGCCACCTAGCTATGTTACTGCGCTTAAGAAATTGTCAAGTTTAATAATAATAATAATAATAATAATAATAATAATAATAATAATAATAATAATAATAATAATAATAATAATAATAATAATAAATGAACAAGTGTTTCCAGCAGCTGATCAGTCATGCACACACGGTGAGGTTTAATTATGAGACCACTTTGCGAACACTCGTTCAACTGGAGCCGACGTCACTGGGCAACAAAGAATTCTGCTAAAGAATCAACTCCTCAACTGGTATTATGAAGGAAACAATGACTAAACATTTTATAGTAACTCAAAGCAAGTATGTAGCCTAAATATAAATCCACATACTACTCTTACCTTGGAACATAATTATCAGTACAATTGAAAATGGTATACAAGTAATTTGGTCCTTATAAGGACTTTTCAAGGACTAAGTTACAAGGACCAGGACAAGGACCGATCTGCAAGGACGAGGATAAGGACGAGGACTGACTCCCCAAGGACGAGGACAAGGACAAGGACTTCAAATTGGTCCTTAAGGAGTCCTTAAGGACAAGGACCAGGACAAGGATTAACATCACTGCAGTTCAGTAGTTGACCATGTTGACAATAACGAGTGAATGCGCCATATTGAATATCACGAGTCATTTTAAGTGTTACCTGACAGGACAAGGGCATAATTGGACCAATAACTTCTTTCTTCCTCTGAAATCTGCCAATCAAAATTAACCTGCCGCACCAAATGGCGACAATGACGGTCTAATGCACATAACAGCCGATGACTTTATTGCGCAAACGAGAAATTGTATACATTGACACAATCACTGTCCCATCTATCTCCTTAACCCCTTAACTGGGCGCCCCGAGTCACGCTCGTCCATTTTACATGGAGTTACAAATAGTTGCCCAGTTAAGGGGTTAAACCCTGCTTCCGGTCAGAAACATTCGAAAAAATGTAGAGCACATTACTGGCGCTAAATTAAACGCCAACGCTGTCTTTCGGGTCATCGGAATAATTAATTGATTTGAGAGCATAAAAAATGGGAAAATGAAAAATGTTCACGCAAGTCGAAATAATATTATTGCTTTTGTTTTGTTTTTAACTTGAGAGTGGAAACCGTTTCCCTCTTCGTCCGTCGATTGCAGATCGGACTTCCATACCGGATACGGAGGCGTCATAACGTCACCACAGTATCCGGATCCGTATCCTTCCGGATCAGAGTGTACCTGGACGATACGTGTGGACGCCTATCAACGAGTCCTTCTGAAATTTCTACAGCTCGATTTCGGTGCAAATGGTAATCCTGGAACATTTCCCCGAAAACCTTTCTAGAGTCCGAACACATTCGCATCTATAGAAGTATAAATTATGTCACTGCAGAAGTGGACTCTGCATTCTTAAAATCGCCACCTACCGGCTCCGCTTGTCTCTCCACTAATGCGTTTGTTCAGTGGCAGTTCCAAGAACTCTTACTGGGGATGTAGGCCTAATGAATTTCTAGAAAGATTCCGCCAATATTATTGTCAAAGGAATTATATGTAAACGGTTTTGAAGAAATCTTTAGATTTGATTTATGAAATTTAAAAAATGTTCAGAGTTGACAATGAATAAAAGCCATTTCAGCCTGGTTGTACAAAAACATAGCGCAAAATCGAGTTTTCTATTGTTGGAAGCGAATTTGTCGATGATATTGTCTATAGATATATCCATATCTTTGTGGATATACATCAAGGCCAATCCGTTACGGTTAGACGATCATCTTCCATTGAAGACGCATTTTGGTGGGCCGGTGGGGGATGCATCCCCAGTCATCCCCAACGTGGAACCGCCCCTGCGTTTGTTGTAGACAAATGAGTAAGAAACTTGAAAATTGCATGCATGTCGTGTGCAGAAATTGTGCCGGCAGAAAGTGAATAAGCTTATGCAATGCGCTATGCAATGCGCTAAGCTTCGAGTAGCGCTATAAAAACTCGGTTGACTTACTTACTTAGTTCTATGCTTGTACGCCTTCCAGAGCTTGTGCAAATGCTTTTGAAAACTATTTTGAGCTTTTTTCTGGCATTGTCTCCCATAATTTCGTAAGGGCTTACCTGCATATCTCTAGCTATGTGTAAATAATTATAATATAAATGAAGATGAGCAAAGACATTTGTTTAATTGTACCGTGTTCCTCTTTAACAGTTCACTGCGACGTTACGTACGTCGCCATTTATAACGGATTCGCCAGTTTATCAAAACCTCCGGCGGAAAAACTGTGCAAGGTGAAGGAGAAGGAACAAAGAGAATTCAAATCGAAGCAATTCAGAGTCGTCATCAGGTACGTCCTACCTGGAATTTATCGATTAAATCGACAAAACTGAATTGTGGCTCATTAGCGAATAATAATACAGACACATGCCTTTGAACATCAGTCACGTGTCAGCAGCTGAGGTACTGTAAAAGTCAACGTCAAAAACCAGCCTCAACTCGCACCAGAGCCTTGAAACCGGCGCTGATCTCTGATTCAGGCAAGCAGCGATGTAGGTGGCTTACGACAATGATCTGAGGTGAGTTTGCCAAGGTTTCTCGCTGACTCGGATATTTGAATATCAGGTTTTCCAAAAGAGAATAACAGCGGAGAATTGACTTTCTTGAGTTGTCGTGGCATTCCCAGCTGTAGAAATTTTGGTCGAAACACCTTAATTTGGTATTGATAGGCCTATATGAATGAGTTATCACGTACAGTCTGTGTCCATTCTATAATTATCGACAACTTCTGCATTGGTTCTGCTTAGATATCAGTCGGGAGTGAACGAGTTTTCCAGCAGAGGTTTTCAGATCGTATGGACGGCAATCTGGGTGCCAAAAGAAGACTCAGGTGTTAATCGCAAACTACAATTATCTACCTAAGCAACCTTTTAAGATAAAAATACTGTAACTGCTGTTGACATTCGAGTCTTAACTCAAACTTCTCTAAGTCATGTGAATAAAATTAGCGACTCAGTCAATTTGAAATGATTGTCGATAATACAGGGTGGCACAAAACACCGGACTATATTAAAAGCAAACCTGAATTTGACTTATCCGTTTGCTTTGCGCCACCCTGAATAATATAATCAACGTGTAAATAGTGTTGAATATCGCCTTTGTACGTGTTTCATCGTAGTTGTAACATTATTTTCTAAGTCGGTTTTTTCGTTTTGCTGCGGGGGGAGAGGGCGAGGGGGTAAATTGCGGTTGGTGATGCATTGCAGGTGATCAGTGTGGAAGCGAAGGTTTTTATTGTAAAGGCGGCGAATACTGCATCGATACGTCTAGTCGACTGTGCAATCCAACGCAGCGCCTTTGCGTTGCTCGGTCTCTGCGCTGTAACTCACTGCCCAACTGTATCGGAAAGGATCTGAGCGACGAAGACGGCTGTAAGCGCTGAATTCAATCAATCAATCAATCGATCAAAATCAATCAATCAATTAAGCTGTAAACGCGATGATCATCCTTCTACGCCGTAGGCCAACAAAATTCCAACCGCTTTCATGTTACGAACTCGAATTTGCTAAGTTTTGTTTCGTGGAATCTCGAACAGTTCGTCCGGAATTGAATTTGCATCGTTTCGCCTGCCACGGTTGAAAAAGTCGGTGTTACAGATACAGAAATTCGTGGTTCTTTATGCCTGAAATTGCATATATGTATATTGTATATATATATATATGTACCTGTATATGTAATAATTAAATATATTGTAAGGCGGGACTCAGAGCGCTTTCTTCATTTTTTCTTCACTCTAGGTTTCACTGTGGCGTCTCTTGTAACCATGGTGCTAGCAACGGTCTCCTTCGGCGCGGTGCTCATGGCAACCGTTACCATCCTCCATCTGCATAGAAAGTCAAGACGACGAGAGGATGTCAACGACGGTCAACAGAAGCAACCGCTTCAGCCCCAGCTCCAGCCTCAGCATCATCAGCAACCGAGGTCCGATGCGTCCGGCGGCTGGGGACTCTGTCGGAATAGTCCTGCTCCTCCTCCTCCTCCTCCTGCTCCTCTCCAGAGAAGGAAGTCCCGCCGGGCGAACGGCGCCGCGTCGATCGAGCCTCGGCAACGGGTGCTGCGACCGACGGGCACCGCTAGTCCGCAGTCAGAGCGAGCAGCGACCGCCGGAGAGCGACGGACGTTACGGCCAACAACAGGACCCCCTCCTCTTCCTCCTCCTCGACCGGCGACGGTCCTGCTCCGGCGGAAGGTGGCGATCGACCGTACAGCAGCAGCAGCAGCAGCAGCAGGACGTCCTAGTTCTGAAGAATCCGGTCTCCGGGTCGACGAAAGACTTCCCTCAGAGCCAGTCGGCCAACGACTTCTTTCAGCGTCAGACGACTCGCTACTGGACGATCGACCGACGCAGCGGGACGATGTCGTTACGTGGCCCGCCGGTGACCCTCAGCCACCGGGACGCTGAAGAAAGTGTTCTCGGTGGTCCGTCTCTGACCGCTGATAGTGGCCTTAGTCGCTGTGGAGCCAGATCTCCAGTTCCTTGGCCATACACAAACCGCCAAACAATGAGCAACAACAGCTGCCAACGTATTGGATCAGTCAGAAACTCACTCGATAAAGCGTCTTCAGATGTTTAACAAAATTTGATATAAGTCTGTCAAATTGAAAATGTTGAATGTCTCAGACTCGTAATGTGTGAAACCCCAAAAGGACGCACTGAGCCAAAGATACATCGATATTAAAGTCGAGTTAATCATAGATGTAAAAAACATAAATATTAAAATTAAAAACATGAAAAAACAAGATTTTTAAAAGAAAACTATAAAAAACATTAAAAAGCATTGGCCTCGTTTACAGTCCTTTATTTACCGTCCATTCACGCGTGACTTTGACATATTATATTGAAATAATATTGACTGACATGAATATGTGATCCCTTGCTAAGTTGCTATACATTAGGTCTGCAGCATCACCAAGAAGATGAGCCCGAATTCGCTCAGATTGAATTGATAACAAAATTTGAGGAAACTCAGGACTAGGAAACTGATATAAATTGATATGCAGGAAATAAGATAAAAAACACAAGGAACTAAAAAACATTAAAACATGTTTTTAAGAAAAAAATAAGAAACATAAAAACGTTTTTTACATCTATGGCGTTAATAAATTCGTTGTAATAAAACAAGCGTCTGGCCGCAATGTTTGTTTTCAATTGCTTGCTGATTAGATGTTCAGCCGTAGTCTTACGATTTCCTTACAAAGTTCAATTGCTCAGCTAACTACAAATTTATGGCGGCCTTTTCCTCATCAGTTTCGAGAAATATTCGAGGTAACAAATGTTTCCAAGACTTGTTTGACTGACCAACTAGATTATTTCAACTGAAATGCCATTTGCTGTCCAAATTCTAACGATAGTTTTTACCATGTCCGTCTCTTTGGGACTCATCAGAATGTCTCAGGAGAAACTGGTCATTTAAATACAGGTGAATATAACTGCGTGTCCGCAGCATCATAGAAAGATATACAATATAATTTTAAAACAATTATAGAGACACCCAAGATTCGACTGTACGTTGCGTCCACAAATAAAATACGCGTATTATACGTATTTTATGTCCAAAAATGAAATACGCGTATCGTAACTAAGAATGCGTTGACGATTATGTCATAATTTGACATACTTCCATGGTTCCCTATTATCTATACAGCTGTTTGGTAAAGTTGTGTGATGCAAGCAAGGTGTTGTTGTTACAATAATAATGATTTGCGGTTAGAGGTTGCCATGTTCTGCCAGCGACACAGAGGCTGTTGATAGACTGCAGGTGGCCTAACCATTTCGTAAAAGCGAAATAACAGCTGTTTCATGATTTGACTTTTTCGCCATGCATGTGCATGAGACTCTGATCGAATCGCATTTTTCAACCGTTCCTATTCTAAACGTCTTCTGTAAAATGCCATCAGAGCAGACGGACGTTGTTATATGAGGCAACGTATTTTAACCTACGTCAATTTTACCGTAACGTACGATATGTATTTTTAAATCGAAAATGAAATACGTTTTGTAACGTACGGTCAAATCATGCAGACACCGGAAAGCTAACGTAAAACGTAATTTTTACTGCCCACAAAGAGAACATTGTTCAGTATGCCATCAAACTGGTAGCAGAATTGTATCATATAGACGAGTGTTAAAGTAGGCGTAAGTGAATAAAAGTCTGTTTCAAATGACGATACAAATGAAATAAGTGCAGCAAGTGCGTTGCGAAACTAAACGTGAAAGCCGCGTTATATACGACAACGGTGACTCTACATGTATACGCTCTGTTAGAAAAACACTCCCGACTAATATCTGTCCTAAGTGTTTCGATACACAAGGCTCTTTGAATGTCGTTCATACACCAATCTAGAACACTGAGTGTATATCTGTGCATCTTTTTCTACGTGAATGCCGCCTCCCTTGTGGCCTCAACTGCCTTGCAACTCTCAGGAATGACCGACACACGTTGGATTTTCCACGATTTTAATCAAAATAAAAATTCTTATTAAAATGTTCAATACTCAAAGAACGTGGCGACAACGACAACCCTTACTCTATCTCCATCCCCGAGATCTATTTACTGTATTTTTCATTATTTGTTTTATTGTATTTCCTGTATTTTTTTTGAATTTCCTGCATTTTTATATCGTCCAAAACTGTCTACTCTAGTCCAACCTTTTAATTTTTATTAGAAGACGCCTAAAGACATTCTGACACTGAGCATATGTAGCTATTTTTTAAACTACGATTACAGTATATTATCGATGGGGCATATTAATAGATAAAACGCGCGTTAGCGTCAGAAATAAAAATTGCGTACGATACTTTGGATGTTGTTCATTTGCAATGCATGCACCCAAATACTTGACCTTTTACATTTTAGTTTCGTTCTTAATGCCCTAGAGCAGTGGTTCTCAACCCGTGGTCCACGGACCAAAAGTGGTCCGCGAGAGGGGTCTATCAGTCCGCGGCAAATTCTGAAAAGGCGTTAATAATACAATTGCGTAAGGTGACGACCTTTTTTGCTTGTCAGGGCACTGGCGAGGGACGAAGATCATACGCGAAGACCCTTTTTTTGCTTGTCATGATTTTTATCAATTTTCAGGTGGTCCGCGAGAAATTTGTGATCTTCAAAAGTGGTCCGCGAGGCAAAGGGGTCTGAGAACCACTGCCATAGAGTCGTGCTGTAGACGTATGCCTACCTACTTTTTAATAGATGCAGTGCAGTATCTGCAGAGGAATGGGATAAATAATTCTTGGTCATTGCTTACTTACTTGTCTACTCTTTAAATAGCAAGTGAAGGTGAACTTCAGAAGTGACATCCCCGCTTGCTATGTGACATGAAAGATATAACGTCAACAGTGGAGCTAATACAACCTACAAGCGACAGAGAAGTCGGGCACTGTACAGTGTACGACTGTAATAGCATCTGCGAACAACTGCGCCACCTAGCGAATGTGAACTCAACGATAAGTGATACCATTTACAGTAATTGAACGCAAAATGTATATCCTTAGCAGTTATCAGGGCTTCTAACTTGCCCCAGTCGTTTTGGGACGCGCAGCCAATCTGTGTAGTCCCAGACGCGATATCAGCGCCAACTAATCTAATCTGTGCATCAACTTCGATAGCGCCATTTTATAAAAGTATGGCAGCGTCAGCCTATGGCAGTCACGCCAGATCACAATCGCACCAAAAAGGAAAACCAAATCCAGAATATCACGTTGAAGACCAAAGACCTAACATATGAAAATCAGAAAGTGGGCGATCCGAAGACGAATGTGGGGAGATTGGATAGCCTGGCCCCAATGCGTTTTTGAAAATTTCATTATCTTCTCCTTGTTCCCTCGTGAACAGAAGTTGAGGTGACAGCATGAATTTCCTTTCTTCAGAAATGTCGATCCCGTGTCTTGTCGACTGCTTCTGACATTAAGAAGCCCTCTCCACTCTTCCACGTCATCCGTCCATCTTCTCCTTGGTCGCCCTCTTTGTCTTGTTCCTGGCATCATTTCTTACTGGAGTGTCCTCACCGGTCTTAAGTTAGCGTTGCTGTTCCCCTGTACAGTGTACATGTCCAAAGTATTGCAGCTTCCTTCTTTTGCACATGTTGACGAGTTTAAAATCTAGCTCTGGTATAATTATTTGCTCCATTTGTTACAACCACCACAGACATCCCTCCCGCACAACTTCCTACCCCAGCGTCATGGTTACCCATTTCTCTAAAATCGCCTCCGTTTTTCCAGACCGGATTCCCCCTGGAGACGAACACGCGAAGGATTATCCGTCGAGCGTTCCGTGACTTCGACCCCGAGATCATCTCAGATTCCGCGGACATGGTCATGGAACCCCTCGAAACGCTAAACGACCCCCCGAACGGGAGGGGCTCTCGACAACTGGCCTCACAATTATCGACTGCTCACGGGAGCTAATGCCGCGCACCCCTTGGGACCAATAGCTCCGGTTGACAACGGATAGAGGGATTCGAAGATGAAAACGAAGGGATTAACGATGGGCAGCACACACGAAGACCAGTAAAAGGCGGATTTCCGTTGAAACAAGAATTACGGCGGCTCATTAGCGTCAATGACAAAACGACCAAAAAGAGAGCAAATAATTGCACGACAACGGACATTCTATGCTCTGTTCTGAACAACGTCGGAAAAGTTTACAATGCAACTTAGTTCTAGTTAATAACCTGTCTCGGTCTGTCTGTCTGTCTGTCTCTGTCCCTGTCTGTCTGTGTCTGTATCTATTCTTCCCAGTTGTACAGTGAGGCGTTGATGGCGGGTTTCTTTCCAAACGTGATGAGCGGGTGGTCTGTATCTCTGTGAAATCATCATCAACATCATCATCATCATCATCATAATCATCATCATCATTATCATCATCATTATTATCATCATCATCATCATCATCATCATCATCATCATCATCATCATCAACATCATCATCATCATCATCATTATTATTATTATTATTATTATTATTATTATCATCATCATCATCGTCATCGTCACCGTCGTCGTCGTCATCATCACCACCACCAGCAGCAGCAGCAGCACATCATTAGTAGAAATTTGCTGGTAAAATCTAGAATGGCGGCTGGGATGTGCCTTGGAATAGTTACATTTTAAGCCGCAAAGATTTTAGAAGTGAGTTTTGGGATAAATCGGCAGTGGCTATTTAATAGACACGTCATGACGGATGACTTCATCGATTTGGGGACTATAGCCTATATATCCATTCGGAAACATGCAAATCCAATACTACAGAATATGGTCGAAAGCCATAAGTGGACATCGATATTGCAACGTATCTCTTTTCTGTTGAGCTAGGAAGGGGAGCATCTTTACGAAAATCGCTCATTCTATAGAATGGCCATCGCAAACACAGTAACATTTGTACGAAATTGTGGTCGCGAAAAACACATTATACGCAGGGACGTCATTTGGGAGGGGGCCGTTGACCTCCCTGATTTTTAGGGAAAATTTTTTCCCGCCAATGATTTTGTTATTTAGTCTTTAAACGTAAATTGGCTAAATAATAGGTAAAAAGCAAATAAAAGGTCAGGAGGGTGTTTGATTCGCACAAAATGACCGACAAGGTAAAAAGGTAATTAGCCTAACTTTTTCGCAAACTTGTCGGATCGAAAGTGTCTCCCCCCCTGAAAAAAAGTGAAATTACGTCTCTTATTATACGTCTTGACGTACCAGCCACAGCCTAAGAAGTCTAATACAACGCTTTGTGCATTGTGACGTTTCTTTGACCATTTATCCAGGGCTTAACAATTTCTCTTTTGTCCGTACTCACTTTACGCACGAATTCTTATAGGCCCTTATTATTGTCATATAATAGTGCATAATTTAAGATCGAAATTCGGATTAGATGACGAAAGTTAACTTTCATTTATTTCGATTGTCAAACGTCTTACCAATTGCAAAATAACTTTTAGCAGCTTCATTAACTTTTGGCGCTTTAGTTGGCGTCATGACAAGAGCCTTAATATAGTAAATACTGAGTACCAAGAGTGAATATAAGAAGCCTGTGTTTAGCCCTCGCACTGCAATAGAAGGGTGCACGGTCGCCATCCGTTCGGCTTTCCGAATTTTTCTGAGACCTGTTGAGATATCTTCAAGCGCTTTAGATACCTGTATGGCAGTGTATGGTGCACATTTTCACATATTTTCAAATATCTTCTGATCGTTTTGCTACGGGGATGACTAAGCTACACCCATTTTACCATTTTATCGAAGGTACCCAGAGTAGTGGATACGGACCCTTGAATGTGTACTTATTGTGTGTTTATCTTAATTAGACAGTGGTGTAGCGTGACTTTTGGGGGCCCGGGGGGCATCTTTGACATGGGGGCCCCAGAGTTTCAAGCTGACGAGCAAATAAAGGTCCTCACCACATCATTTCCATCATTTCTAGGGTCTAGGGTTCTAGGGTTAGGGTTAAGTTTAAGTTAGGGTTAGCCCTAACCTAACCCTAGCTTAGACCCCTCTTCGGAGGCCCCCGCCCGGGGCCCGGGGGCAGTCAACAAAGTGCCCCCGGGCACTCTCTTCACGTAGACATCTGGACATGCTCTATATTCAGTGTTCTACGGTAAAGAAGGACTGGGGTGGTTACACTCCCGTTCGTGCTGGTTAAAGGCGACCTCCAATGGTGCATCTAGAATTTTATCTGTAGCCATTCTGCAGCGCATCATTGGTATTGGCGAATTTTGGTTTTGGAGTACTGTACAGTCGGACTCCATTAAGCTTATTGAGAATATCAACCCTCGCATTGGTATGCTTCTTCCCCAACGTCTTCTGCTTACTACAGTGCTTCGAGAGTGGTTACCGCCCCCGTAAATCTCGGCTCAGCCGATGAAAATTGTACATTGGTAGCCTATATGCTTTAATTTTATTTGGCTTACTTTCAAGCATGTCATGATTTTCATTTTGATAGGGGTCTATTACATCTTGAGATTGAAATTATTGGTTCAAATCGGGTTTTGGCTCAGTTGCTGTAGGCTACTCAAAATACCCAAAACTGCTCTTATTGGATGTTCCGCTATGCTAGAATTAGGGTTAGGTTCAACGACATTGATCTAATTACAGTGGCGTAACTAGGGGGCGGGGGGCACTTTACCGTACCGTAGAACACTGAATATAGAGCATGTCCAGATGTCTACGTGAAGAGATATAGCTAACAATGAACAACGGCACATGATACACATGATACATGACGCGTCTTGTCTTGTTAAGACACTAAGCGGAATATGAAGGAAGTCAGTCGTCTTTCCTTCGAGTGCTGGATCTGGAGACACCTGTAGAGCGCCGTTCGCATGACCGAAGCCTACGAAGCACACGACGAAGAAGGCGTTGTGGGAGGAAATTCATCGATCCGGGTTAGAGTAACTATAGCCAATATACGACAATGCACCACCATCACACGATGCGCGACGAATATCATCGATCAAAAGTTAAAGGGAAGAAAGAGGAAGAAAGATCCGCCAAACACGACAACAAGAAACAATATCGATTCCAAGTGCTATAAACGCAGGGGGAAACAAGGAAGAGAGAGAGAGAAGAGAGAAGAGAGAGAGAGAGAGAGAGAGAAAGACAATGTATATACTACATATACATGGAGCGGGATATAGAGGCGTCAGCGTCGACCGAACAAAGCGGCAACTAAGACATTGTCTGCGGATTTCGGGGTTAAAGACGTCTATTGCGTCGTCGCTAGTGGAACGATGGAGAGAGAGAGAGAGAGAGAGAGAGAGAGAGAGAGAGAGACAGACAGACAGACAGACAGACAGACAGACAGACAGACAGACAGACAGAGGGGAGAGAGAGGGAGAGAGAGGGAGAGAGAGAGAGGGAGACGGAGGGAGAGAGTGGGCGACCCTTGAGAACGGTTCCTGTGACAGGTGCCGCGACCGACTCCGACAATGCAAACTGATCGCGACATCGATTTGTAAACATAATTAGCAGTTGTGGCGCCATCTATGGAGTGGCGGACGCCGTCGACGGGACAAAGATCCGACTACAGAGACCGATGGCGATGGGCAGATGGGAGCGTCGACCGAGGGACGCCCGTGCGTCCGACTCGGCGTGCGTTCGGCCGTCCACCGACCGCTCGAACGAGGACTTAGGACGGGGCGCCCGGCGCTGGCAAACCGTGACGACGGCCGAGGGACGATGGGTGGCTTAGGGAAGAGTAAACACCCGCGAATTGCGCTCCGTACGACGGGAAAATAATAGACCGGTATAGGGTCTAACAGCGGGATTGAATTCTAGCGTCGGAACAATTGGGTTCGATTTATGGCACTTGGGAAATATAATCTCGAACGGCACGAAATTCGGTGGAAAATGTGACAGATTCAAGCAATTACGAACTGTTACAATCCTAGTCGAATATTGCAATGTTTGTAAGATATCTCCTATGAATATTAAGACTTTAATATATTAAGATTTGCTATTCGTAACTGTACGCAAATTGAATTGAGCAAAAGAGAGAGAACTTTTGTATTATGTCCCCTTTATAGCTAGGTCCTTATGTTTTTAAAAAATTAATCATTTATTTGGCTAAACGGATGTGCCATCCAACTCTTGACTACGTATACGGCATCAATTTGCTTCAAGACACAAGTTGGGTTGAGGAGCCCATTAAATAGACCTACAACATCAACCATCTTCTAAACACACACATCCACACACACACTCACACGCGCGCGCGCACACACACACACACATCTTCTGTATATACTGTATACAACAAATGGAAGTTAACGCATTCGTATTCGTCTTTGGCTTGAATGTTTCATATGCCTGAGTCGTTGAACTGCGTATATACGATCATCCATGGTGGACTCTGTTGCCGCCATATATGAGGACACGTGCCAGCTTCAATACTAGACCGCCGTTGTTAGCATGCAGAAGCGAGTTCTGTTATAGGAATATTATAGAAACCGTTTCGCAAGGAAGCGATGACTCTTTGTCTACTACAGTATAACTGAATCTGCCAATCGCTAATGGACGCATGACTGTTGCACAAGTATAAGCTTAGACCTAATCATGCTGAGCATCCGTAGTACATTCTGACTACATGTAGGCCCTATATCTGTTTCTGGAAGATATATTATAACATTTAGAAAATTAATAACTAGATTTTAAAATAGAGACCTATTTAATAATGCGGTGACAGTTTTCTTAATTGAAATATTTCGTCGACTGAGTGTTTCCTATTATATACTGCAGAGCAACCTGAAGAGAACGAGAGTTTTGACTCTTGGCTGTAGGTCTATTTGAATCACTTGCAGCTGCAGCAAAATCCCCGCTAACATGGACTCTAAAAACATCGTACATCGGTTGTCACAGACCGTTTTAATCCTACTCGACTCAACGTGGACGTACCCTGAGCCAAAACGAAGTCTTTTCCCCGTCCGTTGAGAAGCCCGAGTTATATCGAGATTATTCTGTACACATAAGATTGGGTAAATGGACAAATGGAACAGTTTGGATGAGGTGAGAGTGACAGTTGAAACAGTGAACGGATTCAAAGGCTATCTCAGAAAATTAGGCTAATGAATGTGTAGAGATACTACATTGGTTTTCACACAGGCTTAATTAGCCTCCTAAGCCATTTTAAATCACATAATAATAATAATAATAATAATAATAATAATAATTATTATTATTATTATTATTATTAGTAGTAGTAGTAGTAGTAGTAGTAGTAGTAGTAGTAGTAGTAGTAGTAGTAGTAGTAGTAGTAGTAGTAGTAGTAGTAGTAGTAGTAGTAGTAGTAGTAGTAGTAGTAGTAGTATTAGTATTATTAGTATTATTATTATTAGTCTTTAAAACGATATGCACTAAAATGACGCACACACTCATATAGGGCCTATATTTTATACATATATCAACATCAGACAAGTAGAATCAGGAATTTGTTATTTTGCTCTATAGACGTCACTACTATGCTGATGATCATCTATCTGGAGAAAGACTAGTCAAAGAGTTTTCAAAGGCATGGCGTCTACAACAAAGATCTTCAGAAGGAGATTAAAGTCTTGGAAAGAAGGTAGGCGTTGCTCTTTCATGCACCTCATCTTTTGTAAACAGTGACGTAGTCAAGAGCTTAATCGGGAGCGATGACCACATCCTCCGCTCAGGATTTGGCGCTATTTTTATTGATTCGTCACCATCAGCGTTATAGTTGCTCAACATTTGTAGAAAAGCTCGAGACTTTTTCTCATTTGTGATTTTGTTCTTTCGAAAGGCAAATAATCTGCTGATAAATAATTGTAATAATTGTTGCCTTTTTTAAAATTTTCGAGGTCAGATTTTCCAGGTTCCTCCTCTACGCCTGTAGCTGCTGTTTCAGTTGTGAATCAAGCCAGACGTTGGAATGGGTTGGGTCTACCCATGGGTTCGATCAAAATTTCTATATCTATGGTGGGTTAGAGATGTCCATGGGTCCATTTTTTAGAACCCAGCCCAACTCATCAAATCCCCAACCCACCCAATCCATGTCGGCAATAGCATTCCTTGACCTAACCCACTGTAATACATTGCAATTTCTTAAACCATGACTTATTTTCTGACCCAACCCAACCCAACCCAACCACCATGAAAATGAAAAATTCTGACCCGATCCAACCCAATCCAACCCATGGCCATCTCTGTGGTGGGTTGGTAAGAAAATAAATCATGGTTTAAGAAATTGTAATGTATTTCGGTGGGTTGGGTCAAGTAGCCCTATTACTTTCGTGGGTTGGGTTCAATGGGCTTGATTCATGATGGGTTTCAAAAATGGACCCATATCCGTGTCTGAAGCCATCTATACTGCGAAGCACGTGCGCTGCAAATATTGGCTTTAAAATGCGTCATTCAGTATATATGCTGTTCGTTTATAGGAATTGCCATGCTTTTGGTGCAAAAGAAATTCCACGGGACATTAAAAATAATTAATCGTAGGTCTATACTGTGGATCAGAGGTGGACATGTTACATGAGTACATTTTTAAAGCCCAACCCAACCCATCACTATTCAAATCCAATCAACCCACGAAATTAAATAGCTGGGTTACTTGACCCAAAATAAACCCAACCCATACATAAACATTTCTTAAATCCTCCTTCATTTCATAGACCAACGGGAATGTATTCCATTTGGCAGATGAATCATAATTCTGGATGCCTTTAACTTGTATTTTCCGGTTGCTCCTGTGAAAAGGCATCAAAACAGATTAAGGGCAATTTGTAGTAATTTTTAAAAAATCATTAATATGTACACATTTGTACAATATAACACAACAACCTGGCAACCCAACCCACCATAAAATGAAAATGTCGGACTCAACCCAACCCAACCCGACCCATGGGTGGACCCAACCCATGTCCATGTCTGCTGTGGATAGGCCTATGTGCACGGTCACAAGTAAACCAATGAAATCTTTTATTTTTTAAAAGGATTTAGCTCGCTTTGGGGCCAATTAAAGGTCGCGTTTTAAGGACACGTTAAATCTACAGTAGGGTATACCACACTATTTGACTTTTAAGCTGCCTCCCTTTATCCTACATAATCATTCAGAGGCCACTTTATAGAAGCCATATATGATGGTATCAGCTGTTTATTCGTTAAGTAGGCCTACCCTAAAGGTTAAAGCAATCGAAAGTAGTTAGGCCTACTATATGTCATCCATATCTGCTGCGCTTAGCATTCTTATTGAAAGTACAGCAAATCTGGACTGGAAATACTTCGAAAACAAGACGAATGGTTTTGTTATCATCAGTCATTCATCAGTATCATCTTACACCTGCGTCGACGTCCGATGCCACACGTCGACCAAATTAGAGTCCCTGGGTCGACTTTCTTTCGCTGAATATACGTAGTAATTAGTTGTGATCACAGGCCGTATACACTGGGTCGCGGAAGTGGCACAGAAAGCTCTTTTCGTCGAAAACACAAAAAACCCAAATAGAACAAAAACGCGTCCATCTGTCGCCAGCCAGCCAACGGCAGCCGTCTGGCTGGCCGTCCGGCGCTGCGGGAAACCGATTACTAACAAAACGCGTCCGAGAGGAACATTGAGTTTCCAGCGCTGGCGTCAATGACCCGGATGGAGTCCTTTATCTAGCGCTGCCATTCACGGCGCTAACAGATTAGACGGAAATTGGAGGAAGTCGCGGTTTTCGGACCGAATGGGCCGCGCCGCTGGGCCGAATAGAACCAGCGATGCGTGGAGGCGACGATGACTTCATAATTCTACAGGATGTCTCTGCGATGAAATCTCGAGGTATACGGACCGTGTACATAACCAACATTCATAGACCCTAGAACCACGAGACGACGACAGGCGAAAAAGAATCGAGATAAAACGGTTTCGGGGAGCGGGCATATTGCATTAAAGAACCAGTTTTAACAATGTAAGGAAAAGAAATGTCGAAATAAGTATGGCATCATCATCATCATCATCATCATCATCATCATCATCATCATTGCCATCATCATCATCGTCATCATCATTGCCATCATCATCATCATCACCACCACCACCATCATCATCATCATCATCACCATCATCATCATCATCATCATCATCATCATCGTCATCGTTATCATCTTCAGTTCAAAGTCTCCTCAGGAACCGTCGAGACCAGTAGCATGTTGAACGATTCTTTTCCAATTTTCCCGGTCTTGTGCCGCATGAATCGCCTCTCTAATATTTAACCCTGTCCACTTTTATGTCGTCAAACCATCGTCTTCTCGGCCTTCTCTGAGGGCGTGTTTCCTCCATTGCTCTCTCCAGGGCAACGTTCAAAATTCTCTTTTCTTCCATGCGACTGATGCGACCAAACATCCGAAGTTTTTGTTTGTGATTGTTTATCGTGACTACCACGATCAAATGAGTATGTATCAAAACAAAAATAAGTAAGATCAATATCGTCAGTCTCGTGAATTTTGCGTTTGCATTAAGTATAGGCATAATACGTTCTTGTTCGTTGCTCTTTGTCGATTTCGCGTAATTGCGGCAAAGCGTCGTTAAGTAAATCGTCATCGTTTCCGTTTCTCGTTCGGGTTAACTGCTAATCTTTTCCACTGCGAGAGAGAGAGAGACTCGCATTAATCTCTTAATAATTTGCCCAAAAGCGACCATCTTTCTTTGTCCGGCGCTGCCCACGCCTGCGTCACTTCCGCTGGTCCTCTCTTGCGGTGCGTTCGCCGTCTTTTGTCCGCCGTCAGACCTCAACGCTGCCGCGACTCCGACACTCCAAGTGACCGATCGAACAGCAGCACACTTTGCCCGTAAGGGCTTGCAGCTGACATGACAGCCAAAGTACACTGAAAGATCGACGGTGATTTTAGCGCCATATCAATGCTGATTAGCAACAGATTGCACCCCGGCATATCACAAAACGGAAGCGCATAATCGCATCGGGTCTCGTAAGAAATTTGAACGCCGTTGCGCGGATAACATGATTAGCAATAATGATAATTTACTAGTCTAATTGGAATGCGTTTTGAAACTTTGTCTGTAGATTTAAAAGGAGATATAGCTTTAATGTGACAGAATAAACTTTGAGCAACAGCGAAAATTATACTATTTCATATGTATGTGCACGTTTTGTTGGCTCGCAGTTGCTGCGTTTGGCGTATTTTTCATCCAGGTTTTCTGTATAATAGTTGACTCATCGGCCCGACCCCTCCCCTCCCCAACTGGAATAGAAAGCCAGATATTCGATGATTCACGGTTTCTCAATTGTGTTTACTCGCTTCTTCCCTGGCTGGTCCTCAGCTGGCACACTCCCGATGCCAAGACGAGGTTCTTGACACGCATAAGTGTCGATTCGTGGCACTGACATTTCATAAACAGACCAACGCAATTATTACAGTTTCTTAGCACTTTACACGGTTCGCGCACTCTAGAAGCAAATCGTGCCGAATCATATCTAGAAATGTCCCAATACGTAGACGGAAAAAATTAACTAACGAAAGCTGTACGTTTGCTTAAATAAATTGCGTATTCGATAAGTTTCCGTGATTTAAGTTATGCTTTTCTGGTTTTGATATATATGCTTCGATTTTCAAATGGTTCAGAATGTCGCTCTGTCCAGTGCAGTAGCGTGCATAGGGTGGCGGTGGGGCGGTGACCCCGGGCATCCACCAGATTGGGGGCATCCAAATGAGTGGTCAAGCATGGGTGGGTGTATATAAATTTATAAACCGTTGCGAATTGTAAGATAAAAGTTTAAAGTAAGCTCAAGAGCTGAAGAGCTGGCTTGTTTGACTCGGAAACTTTCTTTTGCTCGTCAACACTTGTTTTACATTAAAACCTTACACAAATTATCGCCTTGGCCCGAGCATCCACCAGTCTCTGCACGGGCCCAGTGTTTTATCCAGACTTAAGGCCTTGGAGGGATTGACTTGGCTTGAGGGGAAGAGACACAGTTCAATGCACAAGTTTTGTCAGTGCTGGAATTTGGGGGATTTTTGTGGCTTTGGAGAGGGGGATTTTCGCCTATCAGGCCTGTATAAAGCACTGGCTCTGTCACATTCTCACTGCTACATTCGGGATTCCATAAGATAATTGTTTTAGGTATTAATTCTCATGTTTCTCTAATAAACACCAGTAGCCGGTAACGGTTTAATGCAAATATTAACCGCGGTTCCATGCGCTCTATTTTCCCTCAAAACCAGACACAGAAGGTGGAGTTGTGTAGCACTTTTTCGAGTGGTCTGCTCTTGGCTATTTGCAACCTGTTACAATATGGAAGTCTTACACGGAAAATAGTTAGGCCTATCTCTCTTGGGACTCTATGCTTCTTTGTATTTACGGAATCTGACAGACATGTAGTGCATGGCTGATTCGTCGGTTTTGCGGTGAGTTCATAGGTCATTGCCATCGTGCAATTGCAGCAGTAACAGCGGATGAGCATCTGCCATTGAACTCTCTGGCCACGCCTTCATTATCGCAATCTTCGTTACCGTTATTCAGTCCCGAGGGCGGGCACTTGCAATAGAACCAATGATGAGCACTGTCTTAACCTAATGTGGGGGCGTAGCTAAAAATAACTTCTGCATCTCCCACGTGTCAGTTAGGATAGCGGTGAACTAATTTCGACCTAAGTAAGACATCGTGAACAAGAACACAAGTTATAATATAAAAATTGAAGTGCATGTCTAGATGCGATAGCAGTGATGGACATATTTACAAGAGAATCTCTCGCGAGTTGCTTGAATAATAATAATAGGCTATATGCTGCATTGTACGCTATTCTAGTCGTTGATTAATAATGATGACTTTCAACTAGATTAATTAAGAACAGTATTCCCAAGTGAACGAAAAGGTCTGAGGATCAAAGACACGAGCGGATTAGCTTTAGCGACATGACTAAGACGATCGAAAAGAGTCGTCAACATTATATTGTCTTAACGCTGCGGTGACGTCATTCGGTTAAATCATTCTCATTATGTCTTGTGAAGCAACCGAGTCTCAGTGTTCGATCATTATGCCGTCGTGTTCAGCAACTCATGCGCATTTTTTGAAAGAAAGTTGCATTCAATCGTCCAACGTTGAAGACTGCACTCTTGCTTTTTCGGATTTGTTGGCAGCAGAAGCATCGCTGACCCAAGAACACACCGGATTAAGCGACTACGAGAAAGGACAGTTGGTCACTACAGGAAGTCCGGATCTTATCTGTTCAGCGTTGCCCAACCACTGGCGGTCGAATAAGTCGCTGCCTCTGACTTTTAGAGTGATCGCTCTCACTGAGGTCAAGGACGGAACAAAGGTCACAGTCTCTACCGGAAATGACGAAAACTTTTGCGGCGAACTGCGCAACTCGGTGGCTTACATGGCGGGCCAGGTGGCAAAATTCACAGACCTGAGATTTGTCGGAAAGAGTGGAAGAGGTATTTATTCAGTCGATTTATCAAATAGCTCTTCATTGGTATATGAAGTCAGCTACAATCATATATTAATTACAAATTGTTCACTAACTCTCAACTTTTCATAAACACAGTGATAGACATTGTGCTTAATGGCATCGGTGTATGCATACAGTGTATGCACTGCATGTTTATCAAAGATTGAGCCTTGAACACTATATCAAATTTTACACTATATTCTGTAAATGATGCTAACGTAAACACAAGACAATGTTACAAATGGCAAGCAATCAATTATTGATCGTTAATATGGAAAATGACGAGAAAAGTGCTGAAACAATGACTGATGAACGATTCATATTTAAAGCAATAATTTATGATATTAAATGTGAAAACATGAGAAGTTCAAGGCCTCGTCCCCCAATGATTAACTTGTATTGTGATAATAAAGGTAAAGGTAGTCCCGTACTCGAACGAGCGTAGGGTTTCCGGCGCTGATCTCCGGTACTAGGCAAGCAGCGACGCAGGTGGCTTACGCCATTAATCTAGAGTAGGTTGCCATTACTTTCTCTAGACCTGCGTTTTACCTTCGCAGCTTAGCGCTGCTACCAATTTATCGACGCCTAAGCGATGAACGGCTTGGTTGGCCGCCGGCACCACGATTAGATCCTGGGATGGTCACTCATCCAAGTACTAACCGCGCTCAACGTTGCTTAACTTCGGTGTTCTGACGAGAACAGGTCGCACAACGCCAAATAGGCCGGGTATTGTGATAATACGGTGTTCAAAATAACATTAAATGCAGGCGAATAAAATGTGCAAGTAGTAGCAAGAACATGAGTGCATTAGTAATATATTATTACTGATAATTCATGCATTCTAGTTTTGCGTCAGGATTATCAAATAGTATTAGTATATAATATATTAGGGGTGCGCGATGGAACAGTGGTTGGCGCACTGGTCTGCCAATCTTGAGGTCCGTGGTTCAACTTCCGGCCGCGACAGAAACTTTTCGGTTGTTTCTGTCCCCAAGCGCCCCAGTCGACTCAGCTGCGGATGAGTACGTCTGGTACTAACTCGGTGGAAGGAAGGGCGGCGAGGGAAAGGCTGGCAATCCGCCCTCATTCAACCGTTGCCATGTATAACTGAAGGCGCTAACCCTTCGGTTCCCGACGGGTCCGCGATGAATAACAATGAACCGTTTGGTTCCTTAACGAGAGCAGGAATTTACTTTTTGTTTCAAATGGTTGAAGCGCATATTGCTATAACTAATGCACAGTAAACATCGAAAGTTTATCCGCCGATCGTGTTTGCAATATTATTCATACATTCTAATTCATATGACATATTACGCATCCATTACGAATAAAGTTGCTGTCTTCAGTCTCCATTTCAAAACATCTGGCGCCGCTATTATGGTACATGTAAATGAAGATTATTCATCATTTTCTTCGTAGATGCCGCTTGTAATGTCACGTCCACCTTTCGACATCTTCATTTGTCATCGAAATAGAAATATCGTGATTATGCAAATGCCCAGATATTTTATTATTATTATTATAATTATTTCATTACTGCTGACTATATACTGTAGGTTTGGATTTGACGAAACTTTATGTGTTAGGCTCCGAATGTCTTGAATATTAATCGATATATGCTATCATGCTCTAGGGAAGAGTTTTACGTTGACGATAACTCTCTTCACTTGTCCGCCCCAAGTAGCCACTTACCAGAAGGCGATCAAAGTTACCGTGGATGGTCCAAGAGAACCCAGAAGCAAGACAAGTGAGTATGAAGACTATTGGTACTTACAGAAGACAAGACCTGTCTTAAACGTCTTGAGGCTAAGGCTGGGCAATTTGAATTCGAAGATGATTAATACGTTGCTAAAGATGCGTACGTTTTATTATTCTTTGTCTGGTTTGCCATATACAAGGAAGCGTTGCGTTCTGTCGCTCTCTAATATTAAATATCGTAATGTCTATGGGACGCCTTAGGTGAAATAATATCCATTCTCGACAACTTCCAGACAAGGTAAACAGAACTCTTAAAGAAACAGGCGATGACTATATCCTATGACCTATTCGTTCCACGGTGTGGTCTGGCCTGTTGAGAGAGCATGTTGAGCGTGCAAACAAACTGACGAATACTCGTAATGTTATATCTCGCTACAAACCACAGGGCTTTGGTGAAACAAGAGACGACGATATCAGATAGCAGATGTAGACTCTACATTTAACAGACCTCTAATCGTCACACGGGTGGCCAAAACAAGCCTGTTGGAGCAAGCTACATGACTCTATGTTAGCCAGCGTTTTATCCAGACTCTAGGTCTTTGAGAGGAAATTAACTTGGCCGGAGCGGAAGAGGCGCAGTTCAATGCAAACATTTTTGTAGCGCTGCGATTTTGGGAGTGAATTTCGAGGGTTTTGGAGGGGGTATACCATCCTAATAGGCCTGTATAAAACACTGTATGTTAGCAATTCATTATCCTTTTAGGTTTCGGTACAAAATGATAATGGAATTTTAGGACTTGAAGCAAATTCTGAGTAATAAAAATGCACCTAGAAACAATCCTTTGAAGAGTCGCTTCTATAACAACGATCCCTCCTCTACTGTATTCCGTCATTCTTCTCTGGGATCGGATTCAATCACACTTATTGTCGACTAAAATTGAATAGAAGTTTCACAAAACACTAATCATTTTAAAATAGGCTGTGTATGAAGGATTCGGGCATATACATTTCTTAAACATAAACCTACTTGCAACTTTCGAGGCTTGTGACATTGTGGTATTGGTTAGAAAATTACATTTTTGAATATAATTTCGCGCTACACCGCGACCCACTAGACCGACCCCTACGACCCACTTTTGGGTTGCGACCCACAGTTTGGAAAAAAACTGCACTAATTTACGGCATGGAGCGATGCTGTTGGCCTAAGTTTCCATAACTGTGTGGGCAACGGTTGATTTTTCAGAAAAGCAATAGTAATGACAATAGAATTGTATTAATTGGTCGATTGACTGATTTTATCAATTGTTTGATAAATCCTCTTAATAGATGGGGCAAAATTTCGTTTTAAGCACCTTTTATCCAGTCGTGCTGAGAAAGAAAGTATTTATTTCGAGTTTGAAACCGTTTGGCTAACAAATTTGACTGATGCAATTAAGGTCAAATATGAGACATAAATAGATTGCGCTTAATTAATTGCGTTATTTTCAGCATCGTTATAAACCGACAAAAGTTGCCACCCATCAGTTTGACCGATTTATCGGAAGCTCCGCTAGTCTCTCTTCTGGAGAAATTTTAGTTAGTCTAGTAGATTAATTTTTCAGATTGAAACGAACTGCCGACCTTAGCCTATGGCTGTGACACGTCTGCAACTCCATCATTATTTTCTAGCAATGGCTTTCAAGACCTGATAATAAGTCAATGATTGCGAAGTCTCCGGACTCGATTGAGGCCCTGTCCCGCTGTGTTAAGCCGGAAATATTTTCCCCGGGTGACTTGGTCACAGAAAAGAATGCATTCTCTGTTCCCTCAATATATACTGACTTATTATCAGGTCTTGAAAGCCATTGCTAGAAATATATATATATATAATAAATATATATATATATATATATATAACGCAATATATATATATATATATATATATATATATATATATATATATATATATATATATATATATGTATATATATCCTCTTGCGTTGAATGCAACCGAACGTTCGCTGGAAATTCTATAATGCAAGTCATTTGCCGCCTATCGACGTTCTGTGTATAACCAGACGCAATTATCTCACTCTGATTCGACAGATGGCGCCAGATTGGCGATATGCTCGACAGGAATTTGTAAATTTTGCACAAATTGCGTAGGTCGTACAGCGTGGGCGATTAAATAAGGTATAATACAAGTGCCAAACTATTAGGTACAGTGGCGGTTCCACGCGGGGGATGAGTGGGGATGCATCCCCCACCGGACTTTTTTGCTCGAGAAACCTATTGCTGAGTAAAAGTCTAGTAAAAATACGAGGAAAACTGCGGATGACCTTTTTTGCTTGTCAACCTATTTTTCGGTAAAAAGTGTAGTAACATTAAGAATTGTAGTAATTGTAGTAAGAATAAAATTCCATTTTGTCAGCCTTTTTCGGTAAAGTTTATTGATTTTTCTTCTATTTTCATCCTCCACCAACTTCCTATGAATGCATTCATCCCCTCCCCAACAAGAAATCCTGGAACTGCCACTGATTAAGTAGAAGTTCTTAAGTGAACAATCAGATGTACTTGTGAATAAATGTTAATGAGGAAACTCGTTGCGACTATTTTCTTCCAAATACGAGCAGCGTCTTTGAAATGACCGATATATCAATCGTAGTAAAGTCTAATTAATTGACTGCAGTTGCCATGCCAACCGAAAATAAATTGACTGTAACTCTGCTGTTACTCAGACGTCGCATAGCCTACATAGCAACTGTAACTTAACAGGTAACTGAAACTGTAAATGAAACGCCAAACTGAAATCTCACTTAAATTTAGTTATATTATGGTACTCATATTAAATTCAGTTATATTATGAAATTTAGTTATATTATGATAACGACATGATAGTTATATCATGATGGCGTGTGCGCCATTCAGTGGTAATAGTTATTTTCGGATAACGAATGTCAGATAAAAATTTCCTAACTCCAAATTTAACATTCGTTTCGGAATGTATTGTTTTCTTGTTGTATTTTACAAGATATTGCAATGTCAAGGTATCATGGACAATGTATTTGACATTGACAAATTCAATACTACCTCTTTTTCTCTTCCATAGAACTCGGACTGTTAGTTCGCGATGAAATTCTGGGTCATCATCATCATCGCCAGCACATTCAAGCTGTTCATGAATGCAGAGGCGAATGCCATCCGGGTAAAGCGTGGTCTCGTTACCATGGTCGCCACCTACCGTCAAAGTTGGAAACTGTTAAACACCGACTACCAATTGAAAGCGCATCTTACGACGAAAGAAAGAAACAGAGAACCGTTCTTACGACGCCATCATTTGGTAAATATTTGGCAGAAAATGCTTCATGAATATAATGAGGACTTGTGGATTTGTCATTAGGCTTGTAATGCTTCTCAAATGCGCCATTGGTAATTACTAATACCGGATACGTTGGGCCTAACTGATAGTGAGGTCCAATCTAATCCAATTCAAATGATTATTTATATTGCGCCTGTGGATAACGTTTCCAAGAGCATTACGTCGCTGACAAATCAATGTAGAACGGAAGATGTTAATAGAAAAACCCACTCTGATGGTACGAAAGAGTTTTCTGCAGTGGCTAAATCGGACGGTTAACCCCTAATTGAGAAGCCGGTCTTCCGCAAGAATTCAGGGTTATTTTTAGGATTATCAATTTGGGGGTGTCAGTCTCAAATTGGGCGGGGGGTGCTGGAGGGTGTTATAGGTGCATCTCAGGCTCTGATTTGGGGATAATTGGTGGGGGTGTCGGTCTCAAATTGGGAGGGTGTTGGGGTGTTAGGGGGGGGGTGTAAACTATTCCTGGTCCCATTGAAGAGTCAGCGAAACGCAGAAGAAAGGGTGTTGAAGGCCGCATAGATGTTGAGCTAAATTTACATGTCGAATATGTAGTAGTTCAGTTCGACATATTTACTTACTCTAACGTAATTGAGATTTGTTTTCAGACTAAAATCACTCTATGGTTCAACATTGATAGAAAAATTAAGTGCATTCCATTCTAAAACGGTGAATGAATAGAATATTATGGTCTGTCACCTGAAGCAATTGTATTACCATGAATACGAAGTTCTCGATGACCTATTTATAAAGAGCCGTACACATGCAAATGCTAAAAACTGACATCTAAATTGACTTCTGTTTTGTTTCTCCAGGTGAACCATTGATCTGGAAGCTTCCTCCTATTAGAGGTGGGCGCGCAGAGGCAAAACGCTGGAAAATTCCACGCGGTCAGAACAGAGAACGAGAACTGACCGGAAGTCATCCTCACCCGACGGAAACCGAAGGTCAGTCGATGACCCAGTCGATGACCCAGTCGATGACCCAGTCGATGACCCAGTCGTCTGTTCCGGAAACGAGACGTCCGAAGACAAGTTCCGCCGCCTCCGCCGCCGGCGCCGCCGCGGAAACTGTCCGCGGAAAGCGAGGATGCGCGTCGTCTTCGTGGCCGCCATTCGACACGGAAACGAAGACCGTGGAATCAAAGGAAGCGACCGGCAGACGATACCTCGACCCAGAGCAGCAGCAGCAGCAGCAACAGGTGTTCCCAAGCGACCGAGGCGCTAATCGAAAACGATCGTCTGGTCTTGGAATCGGTTGCGATCGATCGACGGAGAAAGGGACCGACAGCAGACGTCTACCGGTGAGACCCACGGCTGTTGGTTGGATGGAGATGAGACGCGGACTGGAAGACGCAAGTACCCGTTCTGCGTTCGCCCTGTCGCAGACCCGCGGCGGTGGTGGTGGTGCAGCCGCTGCTCAACCGCTCTGGTCTCTCTTTCCACCGCTCTTCGACCTTCCGTCAAAGACGTTGATCGACTCGTGTCATCATCATCATCATCAGCAGCAGCAGCATCCGCTGACTTCCTTCGCTGTTCACGATTTCGCCAAAGGTCGATTCCTATTCGGAAGAGATATCCTTGGCTGCATCGGCTCCCCGTTTGGTCTTTCGCTGCACGGTTCCAGCGTGGCGTCGACCTTTGTCGTGCCTCCAGCCACCGGACTCCAGTATTCTTCGCCGTCTTCCTTTCCACTACAACCGGGATTTTCCCGCGAATCGGAACCAGGCGTTTCATGCAAGTCATCGAAATGGAAGAAAACTGGACCTGTGGCTGGACCATCATCATCCGTAGACGACACGCAGATCAGTCAGATAAGATCAGTCGAGGTTCAAGGAAGAGGAAAAGAAACTGAAGGGAAGAAGCGACAGAACAGCGAATCGGAAGTTTCGGGAACGAGGAAAGAGAATGGTGTCTGGAGACCCTATTAGAGTTTTGCCATTCTTTTTTGCCGTGACATTCTACTACGTTTTCATTCTAAAGCAAAATATTCATAGACTACGCTTTTTACGTATTTTCAAACTGTACTTTTTCACACTACAGTATTATTCCTATATTCGCATAGTTTGCACATGTTGTAACATATCATATAAATTAGTAGTTGCATTCGCTTTCTCCGTCACATATTATAGGCTTGCATTGAGTTCTTTGGTATCAAATAATTATACTATTACTGGCTATATTGATAATTTAGTTGCATATTTTGTCCCTTTCTCCCGCTTTCCATTACCATCCATTTCAAATCCATTAAATCCGCCGCCATTTGAGTAAAAATACAGCATTAGCTTTGTAATGCTTTTATGTTAGATTTATTTCATTATTAATTTTTAATTTATTTTATTGCTATATTGTCAAATGGTTAGTTTTACTGGCTATCGTAATATTAACTTGTTTAGTCCTGTATAAATTATATTGGAGATAATATTACAAATTATTACAGTTAATTATTACAGTTAATATTAAATATTACACTTAAATATTGCATTTAATATAACGACGTGACTTCAAGGGAGCGCGACATAAACCGCAAGTAGACCTGCACAGGGCCGGAGCTAGCCAATCCGGCGCCCTCTGAAACACTGACAGACTGTTAACTCGCGGATACACCTAAACTTCATAAATCTATTGGCAATATAAACTCAATATAAACTATCTTCGAAACGATCTGCACACATAACGAACTTCTTCGCTATAATACAATATAATAATAATAATAATAATAATAATAATAATAATAATAATAATAATAATAATAATAATAATAATAATACAATATCTTTATTTCACTTAGAAAAAATGCAGCTACTACAACTGTGCTTTAGGCCAACGGGCTTTCATGTTAGCAAATCTCTCTTTTAGTTCAGTTACAGTATGTCTAAATTAGAACATATAGGCCTACATCGTTTTCTATTGCAACTAGGCAGTGGCGGCTCCACAGGGGGGCCCGGGGGCTCGTGCCCCTCCTATTGAGTTCCTGGCCCCCAGTGAACCCTCTGTTGGGACCCTATACCTAATACTACATACCTAACAGCAAATGTTTGCTCTCCCTATGATTAGAAGTTGCCACCCCAACGGCCTCCCCCACTTGTCAAATCCTGGAGTCGCCACTGCAACTAGGGCCAGGCCTAAAAGTCTTTCATGGGCGATAGTTGATCTCAAATAAATTTTCATTAATTTTAATCTGAAAAATGATCGTTTTCCACTGACCACACTGACAGGAAGTGTAAGCAAGATCCGTAAAGCAACGGTCATGTTGGGGACAGTGAGATGGTTTAAATGACTAAACTTTAGAGTTTCATGTGGATTAAGAAACTGATTAGACTCCGATTTAAATAAAACTCTAAATGATGAGATTTCCTCAAATAATTCTAGTCCCGTTACATCTTTTTAATTATCTGTTAAAAGGACCTTCAGATCCAGGCAATTTCAACAGTAGCTGCCTTTCGCTTTCTATTTGCTGCACCGAAGAGTTTCTTTTTGGAATCCCACTATTAAATTAATAATCACAATTTAGAAATGATTACTCTAATACTCTGAATATTTCTTTATATGTCTAGAACGAATTTAATATAGCTTTATTACATAACGTAGTTGAATTCGTTTACCTAATCCCAGTAAATTCACGCATTTAGTAATTACTATTGAGATAATCTCTCTCCTATCGGGCGATCGAATTGAATCAATGCAATAATCTTGGCCTGATTTGCCAGCGTATTAAATTAATGCAATATATATATATATATATATATATATATATATATATATATATATAATGCATTCGAGTGAACGGTCAAAATCTAGCCATCGTCTTTATTTAAGTTAACCTAAACGTCCAGGGTACGGCCGCCGGCGTGACGGCGGTTTTCGGATGACAGAATTGTCAAAACAAAAGGAGCTTAAATGCGATGTGTTCATCTCAATGGATTACACAAATGTGAACACAATATTCTAACTTCGTTAACAAAGAGCTACCCGTGCTACCGCGAGTATAGATGAATATTCATAACAGCAGTCAGGTCACGTGTGACAAATAGCCTAACTAGGCGCCGGTTCATAAATATTCATAAGCCCTCTGCTCGTCTTGTTTAAATAATATATGTATTATAGTTCAATTCTATGTAAAGAACAGTATAGTAGATTGAAGTAGCTGATCATCTGTGTTAGTGACTTAACAGAGCGTCATCTCAATAATTGATCACTTCGAAAATTTGGCGCCCCTCAAAAGCTTGCGCCCCTCTGCCTCGCGGAGTGGGTCGCTCAGGCCCTGGACCTACAAGTCTGGTTGTCAAAAACGCTATGGACAGGTGAGTCGAGGTGACGCTCAGGTGAGCTCAGGTGAACGATCATTCAGCAAGCTGAAACTGAACTTTGCTCTTGATAGAGTCTCCTTATCGCCCTCTGTTCGCTGTTCTGAACATTTTGCTGGTCGAAAGTTACTGCGTAAGTATAAATTATTGATCTTAAATTGTCACGTTTAGGACTTATACAGTATCTTCTGTCAAATGCGTCCTTCTGTGACGAAAATAATAACGGTGTGGTTAAAAGTATGACTGGATGATTCTGTTACCACTGTTGTGTAAGAACATTTCAACGGTGTTTTTTGACTGGGACACAAAATATGTCTGTTTTACGGTTGCCCAAAGGTTGTCTTTGAACTGTGGTTGTCTAGGTGACTTCAAGCTTCGGGTAACGCTATTGGATACAATTTCGTTCCTTTAATTACCACTTAAGCATTAGCTTACAAACTGCTTCGACGATTAATTAATTAATGAAACAATCAATCCTAAGAGTGGATAAAATTGTACTCAGTTACCTATGGCCAATAGGGTCTTAATAAGGGAATTTGATTTCAATTTCAGAGCAAATGTTAGATTGCTTCAGTAAGTTTTTCACAAAATGGTCTATTTGATGCCATCTGTATGAAGGAGCAATGTGAATTCGTGTCAGTGGCGTAGCCAGGGTTCAGAAATAGGGGAGCGTCGACATATTTGGGTTAAAGTATCCGACGAGCGAAAAAGGACATCAGGAAGTTCTCTGAATAATTGTTACAGTCAAAACGTGTAATTAGTCATTACACGAAATGACTAAAAGTTTCAGTCATTGTGTGTAATGACCAATAGTGTCAATCATTTCATGCATTAGCACAGCCTGAGATGCGGAAATCGCAGTCTTGTAGGATTATATTAATTAACGAATATAGCGGCCAGTCAAAGCATAAAACAAATAATTGGAAAAGTTAGTCATTTAGCTTGCATGATATGACTGGTCATTTTAGCCATTGCATGCAATGATTGACCCTACTGGACATTACACACAATGACTGAAACTTTTAGTCAATTCGTGTAATGACTAATTACACGTTTTGACAGGCCCGCCGGAAAGAATTTTCATCAGGGGGTGCAGATTTTCTCCAGATAAAAGCAGTAGCATCATTTCACACTTTTCTTTGGGGCAAGATAATTGTTTGCAAATTTTCGGCAAATTTTGGCAATTTTATGGCCAATTTTAGCAATTTTTGGCTAATTTTAGCAAATTTTGGCGATGTTTTGCACATTTTTTGCAAATGTTGGCAATTTTGTACAAATTTTAGCAAATTTTGGAAATTTTTGGGCCAGTTTTAGCAAATTTTGGCAATTTTTGACGAATTTTAGCTGAAAGGGGTGCAGAGAGGGTGCAGCCCATCTTCTTTTCAGGGGGTGCATTGCACCCCTACATTTTTCCAGGGGGTGCAGCTGCACCCCCTGCACCCCCACTTGCGGTGGGCCTGCGTTTTGACTAACATATTCACACATTCTCTTTGAACATAATAATATAACAAGGTTTAAAGTGGTTCAGTAGGGACTGCCCTGTGTGAGAACCTGTTGTTCCCGTCCAATCTAATATCCTAAACTACTGAGGTTTATTTTGAACTCGTTTACAGTTGTAGCCATTACTATCCTCTCATCCAGTTCATTTAATCTGTCCACCACTCTTGCACTAAAAATGCTGTTTATGTCTCCCAACCCGTTTCTTGGACAGTTTCATGCTGTGTCCTCTGGTTCGATCATACTGCTTCATTGTAAAGAATCTTTCTCTTGGCATTTCCACTTTGTTTGTTAGTATTTTGTATGTCTCGATCACATCCCCTCTCTCTTTTTTTCCAGGGCTGTGAATCCACAGTGATTTAGCATTTCCTCAAGGTTAGTTTATGATATCATCAACATGCAACATCCCCCACGCTTCTCAACGATTTTGACTTTTTACCCACCACCGGCCTCAGTCACAATATGGGGTCCACCCGCTTGTCCCTGCGCTGCGATCCAATCATTCATGCGTAGCTGTACTATTTGACAAAGAGCATGCATAAATAAAACCACACGTAGGCCTATATGCAGCATGCCTACTACACCTGCAAGAGCCAACTCTTCAGAAAGGCTATGCACAATATTCCCTCTAATTTTTTTTAATACGTGCGGAAAAGTATAGTGCCTGAGCGGCACACTTTCACGCCTGAGCACCTGAATTTTTTTCACATATGTCACCCAAGACCAGTGATATATTACTGAACTGAAATAGAAATTAAAAGTAAAATTATTTGCATTCAGTTCAGTAAAACTGAAATAGGAAGTAAAATATAGGAAGTAAATTATTTGCATTCAGTTCAGTAAAACTGAAATAGGAAGTAAAATATAGTTTTGAACTGAAATAGAAAGTAGAAGTAAATATAATAAGGATGCCAAAAATGAATTAAAAGCAAAAGTAGTAATTATTTGGTGAAGTAAAATTGTTAACATTTTCTCCCATTTTATTTTAAATTTATGTTCATGCCTGACTGTTGTTTAGGCAGAGCGTACTGTTTGTACTTCTACCGTCTTTCGGTTTATTCTTACAAACATTATCATTCATCTCAACTCTCGAGTGTCTAAATAGAAAAGTATGAGCTTATCTAGACAGTTTGCTGGTAGAAAAAGGGAGAGTGATACTGTATTTGACAGTTTTTTAATGAAACAGGCTCACAAAAAGTCTTGAGATGCGTGTCTTCATGAAGCTCAACAGCAGCATTGCGTATTTAATCATTTCCAGTTGATTGCAGACTTGCAGTCATTACATTCATATTTTGAATTTGTTCCTGTCTGAGTGTCTGACAGTGGCAGCTTAGGTATTACACTAAATGTTTCTGTGCATGCAATGGCAAGTGGCAGTCGTTCGTATTCGTTATATGTTGCACTGTATATTAATGCTGTGCATTCAGCATACTAGCCCAGTGACTGACTGTTACTGCGGTTAAATTAAATAAATTAATTAAGTGGAAGCCTGGAAGGTATTACATATATAAAACTGTAATTAAAAGTAAAAGTAAAAGTGAAAGTAATTTTATTTTGGAAAAGTAAAAGTAAAATTAACAATTATTTACAAAGTAAAATTAGAACTGAAATAGAAATTAAATGATATTAAAAACTGTAATTGAAAGTGAAAGTCAAACAAGGAAGCCAAAACTAAATTAAAAGTAAAAGTAGTAATTATTTGTCGAAGTAAAATATCACTGCCCAAGACAACAACAAAATCAGTGTTAGGCCTATTTGAAACTCACATAAACTGCGCAGCGGCTGGAAATTGCTGCGAGGCGTTTTCTTGTCATGTGCGCGGCCGCGCAGGCGCGCAGCCTAGAGGGAACATTGGCTATGCATATATGATAATGACATGCCCTGTATCGTAAACAGTTCAACAGCTCCAATCGCACGTGCTATATACCTGAACGAGAGCTAAGTCCGTTGGTTCAAAGGCTAATATAGATTAAAGTGGTTTGCAGGGGAAAGTACTTTAACTTACCTGTGTCAATTCAGCTTCCGTTTTCACTTTAATAACCATCAATATCATTACTGTAGACGTAGCTAAGTTTTCACTGTTATCCATATGCAAAATAATGAAGGCACTCTCTTAATATAAACTTCGTATGACATTTAATTTTATGATACAAGCTTGCGCACATAAGCATATGCTTTTTCAAAATATTATACTGTAAGTATCGCAATGCAATACTTTTTCAGACAAAGCTTCTAGTAAGCCATAAATCAGCTGAATTTACATAAAACAACTTGGATTGATTATTGTTAGCGCCTACTTTACTAAAACTCAGTTGCTTTAATACTATAAGGTATAGTGTTTTTGGGTACGATTAAGTTAGGGCAGAATTTTGGCTAAACTTGGTACTGTAAGTGCAAAGAGGATCCTGGGATAGACTACTATTAGACTGAAGCGAATGAGTCGTATTCGTTCCATCAAAGTATGACAGAAAGCTATTAAGAGTAAATTAGCGGACACCATGCCTTCGATCATTAACACATTCCTGCATGCTTTGTTCCTTGCCAATTTACGAAGTTCTTTGAAAGATGTCATCGTTGGAGCAGTGGCGTAAACCTGGCGTCAACATTGTGGGGGGGGGGTAGAATTGTATTTAAAGTCAGGTCAGACCCACTTTTTGTCTCCCAAAAAGTCTTGATGAGCAAAAAACTTCATCCATATATTTTTCTCTGTCCAAAAATCCTGACGAGCAAAGAAAAAAAGGTCATGCGAAATGAGTGATTTTACCATAAGGCACAAAACATTGGAGGAGAGAGAGTTGATACTCTGTCCCCTCTTACTACTTATTGGGGGACCGTCCACCGCCGTCCCTCCGTGTTTTACGCCCTTGCGTTGGAGAAGATATTAGCTGATTCAGCGTGTTATACAGGGTGAACAAGTAAAAACTGGACCCCTTTATGATATTTAATATCTCGGCCGCGTGTGCAGCGATTTAAATGAAATTTATAGATCATATACCTAGGAATGTTTCTGATGCAATTACCAAATTTCATGCTGATATCTTTAGTGCTTGCTGAAATATGGTCAAAAATTAAAGAGACCCACAGTTTTAAATTGATATTGGAATATAACGTCATAATAAAATGTATCGTTTTTAACTCTAAAAATTGCGTCGTTTTCATCGCGCCAGACAATGTCAAGGTTACTTACGGCCAACAGGTAAACACATCAGCATTATAATTGGCTGCAGGACTGTCATTATTTGCTAGGAGAAGATTTTATATTCCAGCAAGACGGAGCACCTGCCCACTCTGCTCTCAAAACCCAGGATTTTCTGGAGCAAAATTGTCCAGATTTCATCAAGATGACTGGCCACCCAACTCCCCAGATATCAATCCACTTGACTTCTACGTCTGGGGAATCATGCTCGACAGATATCAAAAGTATCAGTCAAAGCCACAGAACATCACGGAGTTGAAGACGGTGCTGAAGAATATCTGGGAGCGTTTGCCTGAGAACCAGATCAAGAAGTCGATACTGTCAGTGAAGAAGCGCTTGTGTCGGCATGTGTGAAGGCTGAGGGGGCATTTTGAGCACCTGCTCCCGTAGCAAATAATCTGAAACCCCCTTTAAAACGGCCCTTTTCAGGGCCAACATATGAAAAAATAATTTTATCACTTTATTATGACGTTATATTCCAATGTCAATTTCAAAATGTGGGTCTCTAGTTTTTTGGCCATATTTCAGCAAATACTAAAGATATCAGCATGAAATTTGGCGATTACATTTAAATCGCTACACACGCGGCCGAGATATTAAATATCATAAAGGGGCCAGTTTTTACTTGTTTGCTCTGTATAGGGGCCGTCCATAAATGGCGTCACGCGATTTTGGCAATTTTTTACTCCCCCTCATCACACGTCATCACAAAAGTCAGACCCCTCAAATATGGCGTCACAAAGCGTTAACACCCCTCCGTCATCGTGTCAACTTTCCAATGTCAAAATTAATGTTTCGTTTGAAAATATTCATTATTATAATTATTATAGTTGAAGCAATATTATTCAGAAACTTTTCAAATTCTTTTTTTAAACGAAGTATAATGATTATAAGTATCAATTTTGCGGTAACATAGCATTACGTGACGTCACATTTCTGGAAACTCCCTCCCTCCTTCGTCACACATCGTCACAAATGTTTGACCCCCACACCCAAGTCCGTGACGTCATTTATGGACAGCCCCTAGGAATAGGCCGTCGACGGGACGGATCCTGGATCTACATTGTATGTAGGTTGTTTAGCCGAGCGGTGCAAGGGCGCTGGCAAATGTCGCAAGCGTATACACCCAATCGCTGTCAGTGTGTTATTATCAGTGATATTTTACTTCGAAATATAATTACTACTTTTACTTTTAATTTAGATTTTGCTTCCTTACTTGACTTTCACTTTCAATTACAGTTTTTAATGTCATTTAATTTCTATTTCAGTTCTAATTTTACTTTGTAAATAATTGTTAATTTTACTTTGACTTTTCCAAAATAAAATTACTTTCACTTTTACTTTTAATTACAGTTTTATATTATATATATCATACCTTCCAGGCTTCCACTTAATTTATTTCATTTAACAGCAGTAACAGTCAGTCACTGGCAGGGCCGCCGAGAGAAATTCCGGGCCCCGGAACAAAAAAATTTGCGGGCCCTTAAGAAAAATTTATCAAGTCTCCGAAAAACCTGACAAGCAAAAAAACCTTATCAACTCTCCAAAACAGCCTGACAAGCCAAAAAAACGTTGTTGTCAATTCTCAAAAACACCCTGGCAAGCAAAAAAACCTGATCGACACCGGATCTGGGCCCCTGAAAACTCCATGGGTACAATGTACCGGCTGCACCCCCCTCTCCTCAGGCCTGGTCACTGGGCTAGTATGCTGAATGCACAGCATTAATATACAGTGCAACATATAACGAATACGAACGACTGACACTTGCCATTGCATGCACAGAAACATTTAGTGTAACACCTAAGCTGTCACTGCCAGACAAGAACAAATTCAAAATATGAGTGCAATGACTGCAAGTCTGCAATCAACTGGAAATGATTAAATACGCAATGCTGCTGTTGAGCTTCATGAAGGCACGCATCTCAAGACTTTTGTGAGCCTGTTTCATTAAAAACTGCCAAATACAGTATCACTCTCCCTTTTTCTACCAGCAAACTGTCTAGATAAACTCATACTTTTCTATTTAGACACTCGAGAGTCGAGATGAATGATAATGTTTGTAAGAATAAACCGAAAGACGGCAGAAGTACAAACAGTACGCTCTGCTTATAAACAACAGTCAGGCATGAACATAAATTTAAAAATAAAATGGGAGAAAATGTTAACAATTTTACTTCACCAAATTACTACTTTTACTTTTAATTCATTTTTGGCGTCCTTATTTTACTTCTACTTTCTATTTCAGTTCAAAACTATATTTTACTTCCTATTTCAGTTTTACTGAACTGAATGCAAATAATTTTACTTTTAATTTCTATTTCAGTTCAGTAGTATATCACTGGTTATTATTAGATTATATTTTAATCATGGCTCTGTTTAGTGTTTAATAATCTAGACTCCTGGACTCCGGGGGGGGGACTGAAAAAGCCGAAGGGGAAAACTGACAAAACCGGGGGGAAATTCTGCTAGGGGCCGCTATTAGTCCATATAGTATTCCAAAATTTCTGGGGAATTTGAAATTTCCGGAAGAAGGGCAATTTTCCCCCGGAAACGGCCTAGATTAAACACTGGCTCTGTTTTAAACCAATGTCGTGTTATGGAGCATTTGACTTGATAATGTCGCGCTTTCTGAACCAGACTTGCTCATGAGTTGGTTTGGGTCCAGTTTATGAAAACATTAATGGACTGAGTTGCGTTTGGTTGGGTTTTGCGATTCTATACCAGTTAACCGCGTTAAATATAGGCTTTCTGTTTGCTGCTTTGAAAATAACCATAGATGCTTGTGCTATGTCATATTAAATGAATGCACCTAATGGCGCCATGCACTAGTCTAGATTTAGGGTTATTTCTAGATTATAAATTTGGGGGGTGTCGGTATATTTTGGGGGTCCATTCTTGCCGAAAAAGCTTGACAAGCCAAAAAGGTCATCACAGGCTCAGATGGGGTTTTGGCCCGGTCATTAGCAGGCTCAAGGGAGTCAGGATGCCGGGTGCTGTTCGTTGCAAACTTAAAGGCGGGCGACCCGAGGCGCCGGGTCGGGCGGGGAGGCCCGGCGCCCGATCGACAGGGACTGGCAGACAGCTTTCGAAATACAGTAAGTGAGTTCCATATGTCAGTGTCTTTTTGCATCTCATTTGTATTTTGTCTCGAGTAGCACTTATGCAATAACTCATATTTGTTGAATATACAGTGATGGGCATTGGGCAACTAACTAAAAAACATTAGTTTAACTACAACTAAATTTAAACTAGAAATAAGTAGCTAAACTTTTAGTTGCAAACTAACTTTCTAAAATAGTTAACTAAACTAAAAAATATATAGTTGAACTTTTTGCAACTAATTTTACAAATATTTCTTAGGTATCAGGTAGGTGTTCATGAAATATAGGTGATGCTTGCAACATGAACATGTCAGTCAATGAACCATTGAATTCATTAATCATTGTCTATATAATATTTAGGCCTATGTCTTACAGTAGTCTAGACTGCAGGAACACAAGTTTGTTTGGAAAAAATGACCCAGTAAGGAAGAGATACAAAAGGTACTGTTATTGAGAATTCGGAACACCAACTAAAAAGTTTTAGTTAAACTATTCAGTTATTAACTAGAATATTTCAGTTAAACTAAAAGTTTAACTAAACTATTTATATTCAATTAAACTATGAAGATAACTAAAAAAATTAGTTAAACTTATGGTTAGTAACTAATTAGTTAACTAGTTGCTCATCATTGTGAATATAGTGCTGCAATGTTCCTTGTATTTTAACCATTAAGTATTCCCATTGATATACTGCTTCAGCAGGGTATAACTAGAATGACATTTCATTTCAGTTTTCTTTGAAGGATACGCTTGAGATGGAGATAAAGTTCCAGTTGTACTATTTAATCCTGTTTCTTCTTCTACATTTTACGAAAAATGGTTAGTGGAACTTGTAACTTAATTGAGTTTGTCAAAGATTGTATCTAATTGTTGAAATTTTAAAATACTACGTCTAAAATATATTGAACAACTAAATGCTTTAATCCTCGGTCCATCGCGCCGCTCAATGAGTGGTTGTCGCCCCTCAATTTCATCAAAATTTCTATGAGACGCTATATGAAATTTTCAAGCGGTTTTAAATTCCTAGAGAGGTAAATTTGCACACGTTTTGACAAAGGCCTATCCTGTAAGTTTTGCCTGCTGTGGTTACTAAGCAATACCAGGTATCCAGGGGTGGAAACCGACCCCTTGAAACCACCTATTGAGTGTTTATCTTAGTTAACTTACAATACATGTCTTTAAACTTGATCCTAACTCTAGTATAGTAGAGCATCCAATAGGAACAGTTTAAGTCTCAAGACAACCAAGTAACATTAACAGGGCCATAAGCCCACTTTGAACTAGAAACTTCTAAAAAGGCCTGAGGCCAAGTACAATAAAAGTAAAGTAAATATACGATGCAAATGCTGCAAAATAGTCTGCAACCCTCCATGCATACGTTATGTGAAGGAATTGCATTGTACAGTGCCCAATGACAAAAGAGATGTGATTGACAAGACTAGCTTTTTTAATACTTTTGGGGATTTATCTTGCATTATGCATTAATATATGTAATGTGGAAAAAGGTTGATGTTATTCCTTTTTCAACATCATGGTGGTAGCGGTGTTATGTTTCATGGTCGACGGTCCTTGATTTCGCGCTCTTCGAGAGCTCGCGATGGGATTCTTTTAATTCGCCAACATCGTCCAACTGGTTTTTTATAGGTTTAATATTAATGAAACAGATCGTACATGAATATTCCAAACTAGGTGTTAACAAATCGTCTCTTCTCTAAAAGTTCAATCACAAACTTCACTTAGGCCTATCTTTCTGATATTAACTTTTATTTCTTCAGTGACTCTGCTCCGCCGTTCAAATATTTTAGTTCTTGCTTACCGGCGTTCTACAAGCTAGAGTGACGAATCACTCTCCTTCCTCACTTTATCTATCTTAGCTATCTGTCAATCAGGCCCCGCCTCTTTTGCATCGGCTTCCTCTGATTCGCAGATAGCTTCAAACTCTACTTGTTCGCTTTCTATATTCATCGTGTTTCTAGCAGACAGCTATCATAATATATGTAATGAGGTTTTATACAGTTATTATGTTATATATCTATTTATAAAGTTACATTTTATGTTAAAAAGCCTATTATTTATCTTTTCCGGGAGAAATACACTACAAAAGTGTGTTTTTAGTCGCCATTTCCTTAAATGGCCGTCGCCTAATTGTCATAACAGTATATAACTGACATCGATTGCTTGAAGTATGAGTGTAATAGTAAGGAAACACAGGCCTATATTAATTGTTCTTTTAATATATCATATATGTTGTAGTCAAATAACCAACGGTCGTAAAATATCTCTATGGTGTTTATGTTTGATCGGTTTGATGGTTAAATATGTACTATAGGTAATAAAATCAACAACCTACCTTAATTATCAGTTTTTTAAGGTCTTTGAATGCTGAATATATAGATGTACAGTATAACACTAGTTAATTTTCACCGACTGGGCTTAGAAGCCCGTGACAGACGGGTGGTAACTGTAAGTAACCAACATCTTCAGAACAGAATATTTTTGTTTTGTCTGTGCTTCTCTAGCGGAATCGTTGCTTATTGTGAAACCAGCCACATCCGAGGCTGTGATTGGAGAAAAGGCAATTTTCAACTGTTCCACTAATGGAAAATCCGACGGGATTCAATGGTTTCACTATCCAAAAACCAATCCAGACAGACAAATCGTCTACGGCTTTAACCTGATTTATGACGCTTATAAAAGGTTTCGCATTGAGATGTACAACAACACTGGTGCATTAAACCTCATCATTCCTTCGGTTGCGTCGACTGACGCTGGAAAATACGAATGTCAGGATGAGTATGGCAGAGGAGACAAGAGCTTTGCAGAACTGATAGTACTAAGTAAATATGACATAAACCTGCTGTATTTTATAGCCCAAAGAAATCCAACTCCATAATCTCCGTCGAATTCCGTTGACCTTCCAATAACTGCAACTCATTTACCATTCGCCTGGTGTTTTCTTTTAAGATTTACAACTGTCGTATTGCTCTATTTGCGATACATTCTTCTTCATTTTCATTTCATTCATTCATTCATAACTGACAACTTATATAGCGCAGTATGCATGACAAAATGTCAAAATCAAGAGCACTTTACAGCAAATAAAATATCTCAACTGTACGAAATATTAAACAAGTGTGTTTTGAGTCTTCTGGCGAACATTTCAGGAGAAGTCGCTTCTGTCACGTCGTCCGGCAGTGCATTCCATAGAGCCGGATTCCCGCGAGACACCGATCTCTCCCCGAATATCGCAGTCTTGGCCGGAGGTGGTATGAACAGCCGAGCTCTACCGCTCGATCGGAGTCGTGAACGCACCTCGGTCGTCGTAGGCACGCGTATCAGCGCCGTTAGATAGTCCGGGCAGGTGGGATCACGGAGCATTCGATACGTCAACCAGCATCGTTTGTACTTGATCCTTTGCGGAATCCGCAGCCAGTGGAGCCGGTCTCTCAGTATAGGTGTTACGTGCTCATTCCACTTGACACCAAAGATCACTCGAGCAGCCGCATTGAGAACTGACTGCAGCCGATTCAACTGACAATCCGAGAACCCAAGCAAAATACTGTTGCAATAGTCTAGTCGTGATAAGATGGACGTCCTGACTAGTTGTATCGTAGCATCGATTGTGAGGTAGCGACGGATCTTCACGATCTTTCGAAGATGATAGTAGCATGACCTTGTCACGTTGCTAATGTGACCAGTGAGCGTCAGTGATTCATCAAGGGTGAAGCGACTAAAGAAGCGCCTAAAGACAGGCTCTGACTTCTTGGACTTGACAGCAGCCTTTGATACGGTTTGGCATGCCGGTTTACGTTACAAACTCTCGATGAATTTCCAACCATGGTTCGTTCGTATCGTGGATTTACTTCTCCGTGACCGACAGTTTCGAGTACATATGGGAGATGACATAAGTTCATGGAGATGTCAGAGAAATGGCCTTCCACAGGGCTCAGTTTTAGCTCCTATATTATTCAGTCTGTATCTAAATGATATACCTGACACAGTTAGCAGGAAATACGGCTACGCCGACGACATCGGCCTTGCCGTTCAAGCCCAGACATTCAAGGAACTTGAAGAACAGCTAACTATCGACACACAGTGGATCTCAGACTACTGCAAAAAATGGCGGCTTAAACCAAATGCCAATAAAACTGTGTCGAGTGTATTTCATTTGAACAAGAGAAAAGCAAAATACGAGCTAAAAATTCATATGGATGGGAAACAATTGAAGCACGATCCATTTCCTGTATATCTTGGCGTTACTCTTGATCGAACTTTAAGCTTCGAAACACATCTTTCAAAGTTGGCCGGCAAAGTCAGAACCCGGACAAACCTCCTGTCAAAATTAGCCGGTTCCTCCTGGGGAGCAAACGTCGCTACTCTGAGACAGTCTGCACTTTCACTTTGCTATTCAGCCGCGGAATACTGCTGTCCCGCCTGGTATCGCTCCTCGCACACAAAGGCGGTGGACACGCAGCTGCACTCAGCCATGAGACTTGTCTCCGGAACCCTGCGTCCAACAGCGCTCCAATGGCTGCCAGTTCTGTCAAATATCCAACCACCATACTTACGACGGGAAGCTGCAGTGGACAGATTTCTATCAAAGATAGCAGACCGTGAGGACCTGCCACTCTTCGAGGACCTGTCCAACCCTCCTAATCACCGATTGAAATCACGCCATCCTCTGCAGCTTAACAAGGTTCCCTCAGATGTCGATAGACAGTGGAGACTTGACTGGGAGTTGGCTCAGGTGATCAACTGCCAATTGGTCGAAGATCCCGCTATCCGACAGACCGACAACCAGGCTTTGACACGCTGCCTCGTCACCTGTGGTGCCTGTTAAACCGTTTTCGAACTGAACAGGGACACTGCAATTACTGTCATCAGAAATAGGGATTGACTGACTCGAACCTGTGCCCCTGCGGTGTCATTCTAACAATGTCGCACCTAGCTGACTCTTGCCCTATAACCAGGCTAGAGGACGGTGGATTACAAACTTTACACACAGCTGATAATGTCGCAATCAAATGGCTGACATCATTTAGCACATTAAGCATTCGATAATAGCATCAAGGGTGACTCCCAATAAGCGCAATTCTTTTACTGGGGCAACCTCAGTGCCCTCGATCAGGAACTGGATCCGGGGAATCATGCACACCCTCCTGGGGTGCTGACCCAGAGGAGCTCAGTCTTATCGGGATTCAAGGCTAATCTATTCACTGCAGTCCATTGGTTTACCGCAGAGATACAGTAAACCAATGGACTTCTTCTTCTTCTTCTTCTTCTTCTTCTTCTTCTTCTTCTTCTTCTTCTTCTTCTTCTTCGCGTGCCATGTATTGCTACGTCGGCGACCATGGATTTCCACCCTTCTCTATTTCTGGCTTTCCTTATCAATTCGATGTTGTCTTTAGTTCTTGTTGCTTCTCTTAGGCTTTTTGTATTCTTTATTATTTGTATTCTAAACACTACTTTACATGAATTTATGCAGTAGACGTATGTTTAAATATGCCGCTAGAGTCGTTCTTTCTAACTTTCTACACAGCGGGATAGGCCTAGGCCTACTCATAAAAGTACTAAATTTGTTAAATGCCATTCCGGCACTCAAGGACTGTCTTTTGACGCCCTTCTGTACGTTGTTTTATAGTATGTGATGTATAATCACAGACAATAGATTATATCAACATCAATCAAAGATTCAGAAGCTCAGTTATGCAATCCAATTCATGTCAAGAAGCAGACTGCGAAAGTGATCACACGCCAGTAATTACACTAATCAGTAAGACACGGACTGAAGGTATCAACGTCAAAATCTAATCAAGCAAAATATATGATTGCCAAGCGCTAGATGAAGGTGATACATATGACCACAATTTCACGGAACGCATAACAGAAGGGTTCGGAGCACTAGATGAGGCAAAAGACATAGATGAAAAGGGGGTTATACACAAAGAAGCTATGAATAAAGTAACAGAAGAGACTTCCAAATATAAAACGTAAAGAAAAAGAACAACGGATGACACAGGAAATATAATAGATCTCATGGAAGAAAAAGAAGTCAAGCAAAAACAAGAGACACCTCAAAACATCACAGACTAAATGAAACCATAAAAGACGAATGGAGGAAGGCAAAAGGAAAATGGCTATGTATAGAATGCCAAGAAATCGAGAGCAGCAGAAGCAAAACGAACATACACCATAAGATTGAGGAACTTTGGGGAAGGAAAAGAAAGAATGCTACCAGCAGCTGTGTAAAGTAACAAACAAAGCAGGTAAAATACTGACAGAGAAGGAGGAGGTGGGATTAGAAGCAGATGGGAGGAATGCATAGAAGAACTGTACAATCACCAAAGACTTACAAAACCAGTCTTGGGGCTGTCCATAAACGACGTCATTGGGGCGGGTCCAAATATTTGTGACGATGTGTGACGTCGAGGAGAGGGGTTCCAGAAATGTGACGCTGAATATTGTTATTAATATACATCAACGACATCGATGATGATATAATGTCAAAAATTTCAAAATTCGCTGATGACACAAAACTGTGTTGACAGAGTGATAGTGAAGCAGAAGCAAAAATTTTACAACAAGACCTTAATAGACTATCCCAGTGGTCGGCAGATTGGCAAATGCTTTTTAATACAGATAAATGCTCGGTGACGCACATTGGGAAGAAGGGAACAGATCACGAATTTAAGTTATGTGGGAAGGGACTAAAAGTTACAAACGAGGAGAAAAATCTAGGGGTCATCATGCATAACAGCTTAAAGCCATCTAGGCAATGTGCAGAGGCAGCTAATAAGGCCAACAAAATTCTAGGCATGATCAAAAGAACGATAGTGAGCAGAGAGAAGGATGTAATAATAAGACTTTACAAAACATTGGTACGCCCACATTTAGAGTATTGTGTTCAAGCATGGTGTCCATTCCTGAAGAAAGACATAGACACCTTAGAAAGAGTGCAACACAGAGCAACAAAGATGATTAAGGGATATCATAAACTAACCTATGAGGAAAGGCTAAGTCACTGTGGAATGTGTGGATTGACAACCCTGGAAAAAAGAAGAGAGAGAGGGGATTTGATCGAGACATACAAAATACTAACAAACAAAGCGGAAATGCCAAGAGAAAGATTTTTTACAATGAAGCAGTATGATCGAACCAGAGGACACAGCATGAAACTGTTCAAGAAACGGATTGGGAGACATAAACAGCATTTTTTAGTGCAAGAGTGGTGGACAGATGGAATGAACTGGATGAGGGGATAGTAACGGCTACAACTGTAAACGAGTTCAAAATAAACCTCAGTAGTTTAGGATATTAGATTGGACGGAACAACAGTGGTTCTCACACAGGGCAGTCCCTACTGAACCACTTTAAACCTTGTGATATATTATTATACCGCATATTATGGTCTAATAACGTTGATTTGCATGATACGTTTTATTGATGTCTTGCAAAATGACCTCTGATAGTAAGTTAATACCGACATATTCTTATTAGTTCACCTAAATTATGTCATATCAAATATCTAGATTTGCCCTTAAAAATAAAGCATCATTTAAAGCTTTTTTGTATCTTATGCCAAACATGTAGTGACAGCTCCAGTCTGCCAATCGGACACTGATATAAATAAAGTCGTAGGCGAGAACAACTGTGGCATTCCACCAGACAAATTACTCCTTTCGTGCATCGTTCAGTACAGTGGAAACGAGCGTCCGGTAATGAACTGGAAAACTGTTGGAGGAGGAAACACAAATGGTGTCGTCTTGCCTCCGACGGTTCAGAGTGACAGAGTCATGTATAACATCAGTCTGTTTGGAGATTCACTTGTGAATCGGTCTTCATACGAATGTTTTGCATCACGAGGCTCATCGCCAAAATCCAGCTGTCGGTTGGGAGATATGACCATCATAAGCAAATGTAGGAAATGCAAATTTATTTTTCTATTAAACGTTTTAACAGACGGTTACTAACGCAATAGAGGTAGCAGAATATTTGAGTATCCAGTATTTGTACCGTTTTGATACTAATGCACAGCATGGGCGTTAGCTTAAAGGTCTTACTCTTACCTCAGTAATGTTTACTTCGCGCAGGTCACGCAGAAATACACAACCCTGCAAAAATTCTGTAGAGAAATATTATTAAACTAAAAATTATAGGGCCAAAATTAGATAGCTCACAGAAAGACACAGCAATATAAATAATATGATATTGAATGTTAAAAGTTACTACAGTAGTTTTTCATACAGGCTTACTTAGCCTCCTAAACCACTTTAAATCACATTATTATTATTATTATTATTATTATTATTATTATTATTATTATTATACTGCTTTAATAAACGAAAATTATTTTCATTTTTGCAACAAGAGAGCAATACATGAGAAATACTACTAAACCTCTTACAATCCAGTTATTATTATTATTATTATTATTATTATTATTATTATTATTATTATTATTATTATTATTATGTCCATAATATGGGGCCGTCCATAAAAAAACGTAATGCTACTTTGTTAGAAATCTTCAAATCTTTACATTTAACAGCATTGTTGCTTGCTTTTAACTGTGTCTTAGACCGCTTATTACATTGTGAAGCTGCATTCCTTCAGCCCCTGAAGTAAGGTACCTTAGACATTTAGCTGTCCACTTCATCTAAGGTAATTGTCTATGGATGGGATCACGATCTTCGCGGGATACGCTATTATAGAGGGCAATTTTGATGTGGGCAAGGTATATGAAACCCTCATCAACTAGTCTAAGGCAACGTGTTGCAAATAAGGCACATCGCGGGGCATTGGCGGCTCCACATGAGGGCCCGGGGGCCCGTGACCCCTTATTGAATGCCCAGTGACTTCCTGTTTGTTCATATACTTACTACTACCGGTACTTACCTAGTAACAAATAATTAATTTGCCCCATGCTTAGAAGTTGTAACCTCAGCGTCCCCCCACTTGCAAAATCCTGGAGCCGCCACTGTCTCGGGGAATCGTGGTTGAAATGTATTTGAGTTGAGTCTAAGGCGGCGTGTAGCAGGCTTGGTGGGAGCCATCTTGATTGTGAGGTCAGAATTAAAGAGATAGAAATAAGTAAAAAAACCACAACCCACCCGTGTCCGGTTGTCGCCGCACGCTATAACACAGGGGTGCACAACCTTTTAAGGACGAAGGGCCACAGTTTTCGGTTCCAAGACTCCGCGGGCCACATGCGCTTTTTCTAATGCAGAAGTGGTACGTTGACAGTAACCGTTAACAGTGGTGGCTCCACAGGGAGGGCCGGGAAGCCCGTACCCCCCATTGAGTGCCTGCCCCCCATTTGGGACCCTATACTTAATACTACATATCTAACAACAAATGGTTGGTCCCCATAATTAGAAGTTGCCACCCCAAAGGCCCTCCATTTGCCAAATCCTGAAGCCGCCACTGACCGTTAATAGCAATATTTAATACGGTTATGGATAAAATTTAATTCGACAGGAGTAATGGAATTAACAGAATCTCTGATGAATACAATCAATCCAGTAGGAACAAGTGAAATTTAAATGCTTAGTGCTGTAATTTAAATGTAGAATTAAAGGTTAAGGCCTTGTTAATAAAAAATACTATGACTATGTTCAATTATTAATTCATAATATTTAAAAAACCAAAGCTCAATCGCCTTTTTATACCCAGTGGAGTTGTTGGGACTGAACGTCTTTAACAATCTTATTCATATTTTGTGGCAGTTCACTTGTTGTAACTTTCAAAACCGAGCACTCAACCTGAACCTTAGAACATTTCTGTTCAACTTCATTATAGAAAATGTTTCTTCGCACAAGTATGTGCTTCTAAACAGTCGCGGAGGCTTTAAAGTGCCCCGAAGGCTTTCTTGCTTTCATATTAGCGCTACTAGGGAGTCATTCGTTCCAAGGGTCTAAGTCACCACCAATTCAAGTTATTTATAGAAGAGACTGGAGCCTCTTACCATGACATACCACATTCACAGATGTGAGAGAGCAGAGGACGAATTTTAGAATTCTTTGTTGAACTGATAGCAGAAATTCGTGAATTTGTAACAGCAAGGGCATAGTAATAAATAATAATAATAATAACAAGGTGTAAAGTGTAGCGCTAATATGAAAGCAAGAAAACCTTTGGGGCCACTTTCCATTAAAATCCTGGAAACGTCCGCGGGCCACAAAAAATCGCCGGCGGGCCACCAGTGGCCCGCGGGCCACGGGTTGTACACCCCTGCTATAACACGTAATCCCTAATAGCCAGCGCATTCATTTCAATCTACGTACAACCGTCTGACCGCAAATATCACTGTTCAACAGGTAAAAAGTTTTGGGCTTAAAAATAGCTAATCTTACATAATTTTGGGGTGATACAAACGAAAATGACAATAACAAATGTTGATTGGCTCTAGTTTCCATGATATATGCAGCCATACAATGACGTAAGCCAATGAAAATTATTATGCAACTTATGCTATGATCCCAATGACTGGAGGCTGTTTGTTGATGCTTCTAAGTCGAGTCTTAAAGCTGTATTGCTGCATAATGGCAATCAGCTGCCGTCAGTTCCAGTGGCTTACGCAGTTTCAATGAAAGAAACATATGAAACTTGAAAGAGCTTTTAAGGTGCATCGACTATGATCAACATCAATGGGCGAATTGTGGTGACCTGAAGGTGATTGCTATCCTACTTGGTCTTCAAGGTGGATATACTAAGTACTGCTGCTTCAACTGTGAGTGGGACAGTCGTGCGAGAGAAATGCACTATGCCAAAAGAGACTGGCCATTACGGCAGTCATTGCAGCCTGGATCAAAAAATGTTAACCATCCAGCACTTGTAGATAGCAAGAAGATCATATTACCTCCATAGCGCATCAAGTTGGGATTAATGAAAAACTTTGTGAAGGCATTGGACAAGAATAAACCAAATTAAGTAAATTTCCAGCACTTAGTACTGCAAAAATAAATGAAGGAGTCTTTGTTGGGCCACAGATTCGTGAACTTATTCGTGATGACGAGTTTCTTTCTCTGTTGCGTGGAAAGGAAAAGGCTGCTTGGACAGCATTTGTATCAGGGACATCAAATTTTCTTGGAAACAATAAGGCACCAAACTACAAGGAAGTAGTAGAACAACTCAAGACTTACAGAAATCTTGGTTGTAACATGTCCCTAAAAATTCATTTTCTACATTCTCATCTGGATTTCTTCACACAAAACTGTGGAGCAGTGAGTGACGAACACGGCGAGCGCTTCCGCCAAGACATTGCAGCTATGGAAAGAAGATATCAAGGTAAATGGAGCCCATCAATGCTTGCTGACTATTGCTAGACAGTTGTAAGAGATCGCTCCTTCCTCGAATACAAGAGAAAAACCAAGAGAAGTAAAACCGACACAAACTGAAGACAAAACTAGTGAAAAAACTAAGTATTAAAATGTTTCAACTAAGCCTATGGCCATAATTTTTATGGGTAAACCGATGCAATATATTATGCCATGCAGGCTTTGTTATATTTTCAATATCAATTGCTTTATATTTGTGGCAAGATATATCTCTCTATGTAATTATTGTGCATTATGTAGTCATAACGCCTAACGCCTATATTAGAGAACTTTACTTTTACAGAAAAACTATAGCCAATTGACACATTTCATTGCTATATTTGAACTCAGAAAGTGAAATTCATTAAGAAATGGAACCCTTTGTTTTCAAAACTGACAAAAAATTAAAATTTGTTGCACAGTGTATCTTTCAAGAGTACCGAACCATTGAAGCACTCAAGTAGCAGTTTCATAACCGACCATTGGGAATATAATCAATTCTTCTAGGGCATGTCTGTGAACTGCAGGGCGAGATTTGTAGGGTGAAGGGGGGATTCTCCCCTCCACTGCCCAACTGCATCCCCATACTGCTACATCCCCACCACTACATCCCCACTGCTACACTTCCCCAACAACTACATCCCTCAAGCTCGACATATCCCCCCCCCCACTGCTCCAGGTCACAAATCGCACCCTGGTGAACTGTGAATAAGTTTCTTTTACTGACGTTCCATATCAAACTCCTGTTAAATTATTTTATCAGAAATTTATTCGTGATATGAAATACTGAATCATTTCTTTGCAGCTGTGTCCTGCCAGGATTCCTGCCAAGACAGCAGTAATGCCGTAATTGCGCTTGTCATCATATTCGTCATTATTCCTATAGTTGCTGGTGTAACGGCTTCGCTTGTTCATTATTTTCTCGTTTATAGACCAAAATCAACAAGTAAGTTTTAGAAATCTTGAAACTACCTCTCAGGTAATTTAGATCAGGTAATAATATCGGGAATGTGTGACACTTTACGAATTGTCCTTTTTCCAATGTGGCAATGGGTAACTTAATATATCAAAAGTCATTTGTCAAATGGATCATCAATACTTGATGGAGATATTAATCAATAGGTCTTGATATATGACCCGTCAAATTTTTAGCACTTTGTGTGAGAATCTATGATGCAACTCTTAGTAGTAATTTCTTCAATAAAAATTTGTTAGATTAAAATCACTAAATCATCGTTATCTGTATCAGACTCTTGAGTGCAGCATAAGAAATGCTCGAGATTGACTATTTCTTCAATAAAAATTTGTTAGATTAAAATCACTAAATCATCGTTATCTGTATCAGACTCTTGAGTGCAGCATAAGAAATGCTCGAGATTGACATATCTTCATAGGGGCAGAAATCGAAAATAATGACGATAGTCACGATTAGAGTTGTAACTTTTCGGAAAAATAGATTGGCCGGAATTTTTCCGGAAAGATTCCGAAAACTTTCTAGCATCATTATTGTTAGAGGTTAACATACAGCAGTGGACAAAAGTAATTACCACAGCTAAAATACGAAGTTTTATTGTAGGTTTTGACACATATCAGTAAAAACACAATTATTAAATAAACCGCCAAAATCTGTTACCAAGGTGCCTTAGCAACTAATCTATACCGATTCCTGATACAAAAATTAAAAACGTTTTATAAGTTGACCATGGTATGAAATTTCATGAATTTCATACTGGAGCAATTACTTTTGACTGCTACTGTAAGCTCATGTATGCAGTTAATTACACTGGTCAACGAATTTTATGCAAGTTTTTGTTTCTTCTACAAATTTTGGTGAAACTAATAGATTTTGACTTGCTGAACACAAATATGTAATTAGAATTTCTGTATCACGTAAGGTTTTTAAGAAATCAACAATTTAGCATTTAGTATTGTAACGTCTTCTGCAACATAATCCTACAGAAGGATCTAGGCAATAATGACAAGACATGAGAAAATTAGAAATGTTTTGCTGTAGATTTTCCCTTGTATTCACTGTCCTGTGCTTCACGTATCAGTGACCAACTCCGAGCATAGACGGACTCCACTTTCCCTGGTAGCGTTTCTCGATGCTGGCAATGTCTTTGTGAAATCTTTCACCATGTTCATCACTGACAGCGCCGAGATTGTCCGGGAGAAAGTCAAGTGAGAATGAAGGAAGTGTATCTTCAGTGACATGTTGCATTTCATTGCCTTGTAAGCTTGTAGCAGATTTCCAACTTGTTCAACATAGTTTGGCGCCTTGTAGTTGCCCAGAAAGTTAGCAACAACATCCCTGAAGGCTGTCCAGGCCACATGCTCGGCACCCTGCAGAAGGCCCTCAAAGTGACTGTCCTTGAGCATCTCTCGAATCTGTGGGCCAACAAAAACGCCTTCTTTTATTTTAGCATCACTGGTGCGTGGAAACCTCTGTCGTAAGTATGTAAAGGCTTCACTTTCTTTGTTCATTGCTTTGACAAAATTTTTCATTAACCCAAGTGTGATGTGCAAAGGTGGGAGATAAATGTTCTTCGGATCAACGAGAGGATCACGTTTAACGTTCTTCTGTCCTGGAACCAAGACCCTGCGAGGTGGCCAGACCTTTCTCACATAATGTGAATCTCTAGCTCGGCTGTCCCACTCGCAAAGAAAGCAGCAGTACTTGGTGTAGCCTAGCTGCAGACCGAGTAGAATTGCAGCAACTTTCAGATCTCCACATATATTCCAGTTGTATCTCGAGTATTCTATGTGTTTCAATAGCAGCTGCATGTTCTTATATGTTTCCTTCATGTAAGCAGCATGTCCAATGGGTACTGAAGGGTATGAATTGCCATTGTGCAGCAAAACAGCCTTTAAACTTAACAGCGAAGAGTCAACAAAAAGTCGCCATTCGGATGGATTGTGCTTACAGCCGAAAGCAGAAAGCAATCCATCAATGTCAATGCAAAAAGTAAGACTGTCGATTTTTTTGAAGAATCGAGTAAAGTCTTCATGCCGTTTACGAAATACTGAAATTTTTGTACCTGGAGAGAGCAGATTCCATCCTTGCAACCTAGATCCAAGCAATTCTGCTTGATTTTTGGCAAATCTTAGTATCTGACCAGATCATTGAGCTCTGCCTAAGAAATCAAATGAGGATTGCTGGATGTCGATGGCTCAAACTCTGGGTCTTCCGTAGCTGAATCATCAACTATCTGCAGCATTTCATCTGTCTCTGCATGCTCGTCCTCGTCCTCCAGTGTCCAAAACTCGGGGGGTTTGGAACAGGAAGACTCTCGTCGTGTGGAACTGGTCTCATTGCCGAGGCAAGGTTAGGATACTCAATATACTTCCTATTCTTTGAAGGAATTTTCCTGTAACATTCGTCATGCAGAAATAGCAACATGATTATTCTGCTCCCTCCATATAATTGGTATGGCGAATGGCATGAATGGACGCTTACCTGCCAGCCAAGCTCGCAGACTGGTAGCACAAGATGAACAACATATATGAGGTGCCCATACTTTGTCCTGGTCGCCAATTTTGCATCAAAGTATAACTCATATCCTTTCTTTATGATTGCTGTCATACTCCGCTTCTGTGATTTCAACGTAAACTCTCCATAGATGTAGCAGAACGTGTCACTGCTATTGCGACATCGACGCGACATTTCAGAAACTTTAATTAAATTAGTTAATATATTTAATTCACAGCCTTTAACTAAACAGTTATATCTCATCAAATAGAAAGACTGCAGCTGCTTCCTAGTGTTGCTTGGTATTTATATAGGACTGCGTAACCATAGCAACAATACATGCTAGGCATGTAGTCTTGAAGACAGGTTTGTTCGCGTCTGGGCATGTCTGGACATGCCTAATTATAATAATTTTCAAAATCCATGTAGTTAAGTGAGCCAGCAGTGCATATTACATCTGTTATGGCGGTCACAAAAGATTCTTGCCTAACCTGAATACCCATAACTCAGATAACTCTCGAAACCCACGATTTAAAAATTCTTATAATTTTAAAATAATTTTAAATCAGCTTTTTCTCAAAAAACTTACGTGATAGGAAAATTTCAAAATTATTCCTGTAATCAGCATGACAAAATCTACCTGGAACACCAGAAATTGCACAGGAAACAAAAACCTTGTTGACCAGTGTTAGCGCTCACATCAGTAAAATAGGTGACATTACGAAAAAAATGAATAAAAGCATTATTTTTGCAGCTACTGACAATGCTGCCTACAATTTTAGCTTTGTTATTAACAAAGGTCTAACAATTGAATAGTAATAAAAGTGATTGTAATAATAAATAATAATAATAATAGTAATAGTAATAAATAATAATAATAATAATAATAATAATAATAATAATAATAATAATAATAATAATAATAATAATAATAATAATAATAATAAATAGTAATAAACTTTTCCGGAATTTTTCTGGAAAAGTACCGCTATTTTTCCAGAAATTTTTTGCTGAATTTTTCCGGAATTTTCCGAACTCACAACCCTAGTCAAGATTGAGTGTCATAAATCTGTGAGTGAATATGCAGATAAATCGAAAGATAATCTAAAAGTTCACTTCTCCATAATCGATTGTTCTAAATGTCTACAATATCGATAAACCGTCTTCTGATAAACATTTTACTGAACCACTTGAGGCATAAATTCGAAATGTTTGCGTCATTGAATTATACAACAAGGCTAGAAGATCGTGGCCATTAGCGGTCAAAGCGTACACAGGTAAACAAAGAGCAGATATTTAGCTGAACGTCAGGCTGAGCATAAATGGACGTCATTCGTCGCTTCTCTTCTAATCACTAGCTGATTGATTGCACGCTAAAAATGACGGTGGAGCTTTCCTGTTTTTCTACACGATTTTTTAAAACTGTGCCACCATTTTGCCCAATGACTTGTCCTTAACCGGAACATGGCTCGAGCAGTTTAATGTAGAGACGTATATGAGGGCGGAATAATCGAATATCTGAATAATGTCGGTCACTGATATCCAGGTTGTGTGGAATAGTATGGGGAGGCGAGGGAAAGGGAAGGAGGGAGAAGAGAGGATGGAGATAGGAATAGGATGGGATTGGAAAGGAGAGAGTTGAGAAGGGAGATAGAGGAATGAGAGAGAGAGCAGTGGGTAGGGCGAAGAAAATGGAGGGGAAAAGAAGGGGCGCAGAGAGAGATGGGGAAGGTATAAGGGATAGAGAAGCAGAATGAACGGAAAGTGGGGGGTATCTGTTTGAGGAGTAGTATGAACGCGTTGGAATGGAAACGAGGGAAGGAGAAATGAGGATGACGAGTTGGTAGGGAATTAGATAGAGGATTGAGAGGGGGAGGAGAGGAAAGGGACAGAGAGGGGAGAATTTGGAAAAAGAGGACAAATACATGCGCACGAAAAGGTACCTATACAGGCAACGTTAAAACAGCGGTTTAGTGGATAGGTCAGCGTGGGACCATCGGAGAACAGAAGGATAAACGCCTTCAGTTTTATATTGCAAAACCTTTCCCTCACCACCTTTCCATCCACCTAGTTAACGCCCATTCACAGCTGAGTCGACTGGGGCGCCTAAGACATAAACAAAAAGTTTAGTTTCTCCTGCTGCGGGACTTCAACCAAGGACAGGCCAGTCGCTGCTCCACCGCGCACCCATATCAAGAACGTCCAGCCAAGTAGGATGACGTCTTCATGCTTCGCCCATTTGGTTGCTCCGCCCATTGATGCTCTTGGTTGCCAAGCAACGATTATAAAATGACAGCAGCATAAGAACGTGGCTACACAAAAGCCACACAGGCAGACTTTGGGATTTATATAGCCTACTGTATATAATTCCTAACGTATCATTTCTTTCCTTGACGCCTAATGACATTGTCTGGGCACATGCAAATTTCTTTCGATAACTCCCAAGTCTTACTCTTCTACCATATATAGTCTACTGAGTATGGTTACAGTTCCCACTCGTTCTCGAAATTGTCTCTCATCGTTGCTGGACTTATTATAGGTAGTCTTCAGTTTTAAATCGGAAATATGACGGGCGCTGTCTAATATTTTAACAGTAACAATAGCCACACTGCATATACTTTAGTCGAGTTGGATAATTATAATCTACAGTAACTAGACTTCTGTTAAAACTCTGCTAGAGTTTGGAGATAGCGTGCTTGGAAAGAAATACATCGATGCCATCTTGCTCGTTACTTTGCTACTGCTGCCTTTCTATCTTGGACTTATCGCTATCTTAGCCAAATACCTTATTGCTCACTTGGAGAAAAGAAGACAACAGAAAAGTACCGGTAAGAAACTGATGATTGAATTATTTTCGCTCGTGTATAATTAATGATGGGCGGGAAGTTAGCAGAGTGGTAACAACGTTGAATGATGGAGCAGGAGGTCGCGGGTTCGAGTTCCGCAGGAGCCCTAAAGGTCGACTCAGCCATTTTCGTGATGGTAAAATGAGTAGCAATGGCAACATTGCGAAGGTAACCATAGGATGGGCGGAATGACTGGCCACCGTCCGCTGATGAATGGCTTAGCCACCTATGGGCTGATGGTCATGAAACCGGAGATCAGCACCGGCACCTACGGGCACAGCGCCTATGGATGAACTTTATCTACCTTTATAATTAATGATATTTGAAGTTAAGATGTGCAATCGGGGACGTCCAAAGAATTTATTGCTGTCATTCGCTTCGCCGCATACCCATACCCGTACGAACAGTGTTTGTTCTAGGCCTGTTTTTTGGGGGGGATTTCCCCCCAAAGTTTGAAAATTCCCCCTCACAAATTTCTATATGTTGCATTGGGGATGGAAATTTCCTCCCAAAAGTGTGACGAAAAGGGTTTTTTTAAATTTGGAAGAAAGATAAAAGGAAAGGTAAGGAAGAATATGATGACCTTTTTTGCTTGTCGCCACATCCGAGCGAGACAGCACATAATAACAGGATGACCTTTTTTGCTCGGTTTTTTTGGGCAGAAAAAACATCTCACCCCCAAACATGTAAAACTCCCCCCAATGTCAAGGTGGCTAGAATAAACACTGCGTACAAATTACCCGATAAATTTAAACATGTATGAAAATGCATGAAATTCAAAGCGTAAATTATATGCTTCATAATGTTTCGATCATGTTGACATCGATATGAAGGGTCAGACCCAGGGCGCTATTTGTAGGATGGAAGCAGTGGCGACTCCACCGGAGGGGCCAGGGGGCCCGTGCCCCCTACTGAGATACTGCCCCCCAGTGGCCCCCCTTGTTGAGACCCTTTACTATATATATATATATATTATATATATATATATATATACTATATATATATATACTATACTATATATAAAAATTTACCAAAAATATTTAACAATTACAAATTTGCCAAAATTGGCCCAAATATTGCCAAAATTGCAAACAAAATTGCAAAATTTGCCTAAAATTTGCAAAAATTTGCCTAAAATTTTCACAAATTGCCTAAAATTTGCCTAAAATTTGGCAAAAAATTTTCTTGCCCCAAGAAAAGTGTGAAACGACGCTACTGTACTTAATACTACATACCTAACAACAAATGGTTGGCCCCCATGATTAGAAGTTGCCACCCCAACGGCCCCCCACTTGCCAAATCCTGGAGCCGCCACTGGGTGGAAGTGGGGAATCTTCCCCCACTGCCCATCTACATCCCCCCACTGAAGTGGCTACTGACATCCCAGCCAGGGAAGTCAATCTTACCCCTACTGTGACAGGAAAATGTATTCACCGTCAGTATAGAGGGGGAAAATTTTTTCCTCGCTTTGCGCCGAGCATAAGTAAAAGAATGAAACTTGATGTTCGGTGGTATATGGGGACAGAATTACAGTATCTTAATCTTTTATTTAAAAAATTACCTGTGCTGCTGTTTAAACCATCTATACATCGTCATGGCCAGACAATAAAATTGACAGATCACATTTGGTGAAAGTGCAATAGTTTACCTGGCAGAATTGCGCTAAGTAGATCCTTCACAAGCCTTGGATCAGTTCCAGCAGTATACAAGGAGAACAACATGAAAGTAATCGGCAATGTGCTTGCTTCAGTATTCAGTAGAATTCAAATTCTGCCTATCTCTTCAGCCGAATGTGACACCGACTACCGGACCGACGCAGTAGAGTAGGCCTACTGAGCTAATTGCTACTGAGTACCTATGCGCAATAGAGTACTGAGCAAATTGCTCGGTACTCTATTGCGCATTCCCAGGAGTCGGTGTCAATAGTGTCGATTTAAGATGAGCTGGTGTCTGCACACAAATTGATAACCTCAGTTTTATGCACTCTTAATGTAGAAACTTTAGCTATCTTTCTGTGTTTCTTCTATCGCTTTCCTCTTAGTTTACATGCTAATTCTTTTGCTCTTGGACGACCTGTGCAACCAATCACCATTTTCCTCGTCCTTCTTTGACCAATAAGAAATTCTAGTTCTTATACAGGCACTTTCTTATCTTTGGCATATTTTTAAAATTTTGCATCGGGACATTTAAAACTTGTAATATCAAAGAGAGTCTGTCGGGCTTCGGATCTGAAATTTTGAACCTATTGCTGATATTGTTAAATACGCCTAGACTTGGGACGATTACGGTGATAAATGTCGTGGTGAAATCACTGTCATGGTGAAATCGAACAAGCTTCAGAATCTGAATAGTTGAAAAGTTGGAATAGATGAATGCCTCCAAATGTATTTTACTCTATTTGTCAAAGCAACAGAAATCTCTTAAACGGCTGGTTCTTTTTTTGCGAGTTCACAAACCTAGTCTAACCCATTGGTAGGCTACTCCATAAGGAAGTCTTCAACAGTAGGCAGCATATTCAGAATTATTCCCTTTGGCCGACCAAAGATAGGACAATGCTCTGGCTTTCGCGCAAGCCTTTTACACCGGTCAGCCATATTAACACAATGACTTACAGTATATTGCCTAAAAATCGATAAATTACACTGTTTATAAATATTTTAAAGCTCAAATACATCTAACACAATAAATACCAATGTGCATTATATTCATAACTTAACTGAAGCTCGTATAGTAGGCCCTACACAATAATATAACTTACGGAACAATTTGGCGACATTGCAACTGCAACATAAGCAAAAGAGCATAATATACCGCTGACGTCACAAAAGCTCTGGTAGGTGGCAGAAGATATTAAGTCTCAGAGGTCATATTTTTCATATAAGTTATGTAATGCCCAAGACAACTTATGATAACTAGCGCTTTTGAGAATTGAAGCAAAATGTTTCTTCTCTCTACCAGGGACGTCATTGGGGGAGGGGCAGGGGGGCCGTTGACCTCTGATTTTGAGGGGAAAAAGTTTTCACCAATGTTTGTGTTTTTAGTTTTTAAATGTAAAAATTGGCTGGCTAAATAAGTAAAAACACTGAACAACAAAAACAGGTCGTCAACTTTTTCGCAAATTTGTCATGCCGAAAGTGTCTTGCCCCCTGAAAAACATTGAAATGACGTCTCTGCTCTCTACACTAGTTTTCATTTTACTAGTTTAAAAAAGGAGACAGAATTTTCAGTTGAAACCGAGAGAAGCAGTGGAATCTTATAAGCTTCTATATAATCGGAGCAAGCAAAGCAGCTGGCGTAGCTTCATTCAATAACCGGTCTTGGATCGTAGTGGAAACGAGGCACGACTATTGCCATCCAATCACAGAGAAGCAACAGTTTCATATGTAAATACGTCACCACGGCGACAGTCTAAAAGCAAAAGCAAAATGGCAGCCAGCGGCTAATCATCAATATTAATCCATCAATGCAAGGCGTCCTTTTTAAGGACACTTTGTATGACCAAGTGCTATCGTAAAATTTTTAAATATCATGAACTTTTAAACTACTCTGTAGGGCCTGTACACTCCCATGATATAGTTTTAATGGACTGAACCCAATTATATGACATCATGCTTGTTTTATAGGCCCTATGTCTGATTAATACTGATTTCTGAAGTTATTCAAAGTTTTCTGAATTTTTAAAGGTTCAATGTGAAAAGTACGTTCGACAAGTTTTGTGCATATTTTATTAACACCTTTGTGCTAGACAGTCTGTAAATATATCTTACTTGCTACTTTAGCCAAGCAATGTGCCAGGAAGTTTGTCAGTTTTGATGCAAAGCATTTTTTGTTGTCCTTAAAAAAGGATGCCATGCGCCACAGGGTGCCTGTGCGTAACTTAAAACGTAAAGAGTGCAGTAAACACATAATTTTGTGCATGTTTTCTGCATGTTTTCTGCAAATGTGACGACTGAATTTTTATTTTCTACTCCGCATATCTACCTAGTCTTAGACCAGACAACGTGGCAGTGGCGGCTCCAGGTTTTTTAGCAAGTGGGGGACGTTGGGGTGGCAGCTTCTATGCATGGGCCAACCATTTGTTGATAGGTATGTAGTAGTAAACATAGGGTCCAAAGGGGCCACTGGAGGGCCAGGCATTCAATAGGGGGCACGGGCACCCCGGACCCCATGTAGAGCCGCCACTGCTAGGTGTACCACGTTATGCACGCTTGTTACTTACTTGCACATACTTGTAATTGTTTCACTCTATTTGTATTACGAAATTTAACAGACTTAGATTAGATTAGATACTATTAGCTGCACAAATTATCAAGAAATATGACATACTGGTGTTTGAAATGTAATTTTAGGAGAGAAGACGTTGAGCACACAGGAAAAATCTTTGATCCTAGGTGAGTTCTTTCTGAAAATGTTGTCCTACTTTTAAAACAAAACGTTGGCCTACAGTCCCACACAATATACATAACGTTGGTCTACATTTTGTTAGAGGCTCGGAGCGTGGTGTTGTATTATTAATTGAAATTTGGTTGATTTAAAAGATTTTATTATCGCAAAGGTCCATAATCAACAACAACCGAAACGGAAGACTTCAAGACAGAGTCCAGCCAAAGACTCTAAAATTCTAGATGCAAGATAAGTAAGAAAGTAATCGATATACAGCAAATCACAACAATTTGAAAAGCAATTTTCTGGTGACCTAGATATTTTTGCTGATTTTACATAAATGAAAGGTGCTGATTCCAGCTATGAAGTAAAAAATATGCAATACGCCAAATTTTTCGCAAATAAGGAATGCTTTATTAAAGGCGCTAAAGTCAATTATCAGGGATAATAAGAAAATATGAAGGAGCGATAACGCGTAATACATTTTATTCAAGCAAAAATCGAGTCTGTCGTCTAACCAACAGGGCAAAAAAGCAATAGCTAGTTTTTGAATTTTAATTTTGAGTAGGGAATCTTCTCTTTTTGTATGTTCTGGTATAGTTATGATCACAGTTGTCACGCTGTAAATACCAGCCATCATGCCATCATGTTTGAGTTCTATCTGTCTTGATATCTACGTATCATGACCTTGATGTCTTGATGGAAACCTTCTCCTTGTTCTTCACTCATAGCTCCAAGATTTTGAAGGAAGTAGTTCAGGTGGCTATGAAGGAAATGCAACTTGACAGTCATGTTTGCTCCCAGTCTTTGAAAAGCAATCGACAAATTTTGAACTAAAAGGTCATAATTCTCGGCTCCGAAGTTGCCAAGAAAGTCAGCATTGAGGTCGGAAAGAGCAGACCAAGCATCTTTTTCTATAATCTTCATGGTATTAAGGAATTCTTTGCCTCTGGTAAGAAGCCCAATTTGCGAGCCATCAAACATGCCAGCTTTCAACTTCTTGTTTTAAAGAGCAGGAAATTGTGCACAGATGTACTTGAAGCATTCGCCATCCCGATCCAAAGCCCTAACGAACTGTTTCATGAGTCGCAAATGTGCAATAGTGGAAGTAACACTTTACGAAGATTAACAAGTGGCCCATTCACGATACTGTTTTCACTGACCTTGAATTTCTCTCTAACTGGCTGTTCTTTCATTGCATAATGTTCTGCCTTTGATCGACTATCCCAAATGATACTAATTGGGAGCTTGAAGTAGCATGGTGACTCGTGAGCTCTCTGAACGGGAATTGGCCCTCACCGAAAATTTTTAGGGCAATATTAGATTCAAAGCATTAGCCGATAAATTCTAATGTGATATTAGATTTTAAGCCTCCGCTTAAAATTTACGGTATTGTTATAGGCTATTCCTATAATGTTATTGCTGGATAACTTCCGTGCGATGATACTTTTCCATTTCGATTTCTGCTTTTTCGATCTACCATTCTTACGGAGTATATGAAGTGAAATGAAGCAATGAAATTTGGCGTATCCGCCTTGTTGTCCTAGAAGCAAGGATATAAACTTCAAGTCGCCACATGAAGTCCAGCACTGATCATTATATTTGATTTTTTGGAGAATGGTTCTAATGGATTCATAAGTTTCGTTCAGATTTACTGAGTGAGCAATAGGCATGGGAGCTAATTTATTTCCATTGCGAAGTAACACACACTTTAGACTTCTCTTTGAACAGTCAATAAAAAGCCTCCATTCTTCAGCTATATAATAATCACATCCCATTGATTCAATAAGTCCTTTGACGTTGATGCAGTTTACAAGCTCCTCCTCCATATGGATATTTCAGAAGATCTCTCTCTTGCCACACCATTGGAACTCCAAAGCTAAGACTTTTTCTCTGACTTTTAGTCCACTGTCTGAGGTTTTCAGCGCATGTTCCGCACACTTTATGTAGTGTTCAAGGCTTCTCCTGGCCACCCAATTTAACTTCGAAATATGCATGATAAGCTTTATGCACAAATTCAGGCATATCTATAATCTCTCCTTTGTTTAAGTTTTGTAAAACAACCACAAATGTAGCAAAATTTGTCGGGATCATTACTGCACCGTCTACGAAGTGTTCGAGTGCTGGATGACATATTCCACAGAAAACTATTTAAAAGTTAAATTTGCTGCTACTGCTAAGCCTAAGCCTCAGGAATGACTGAATGCTGCCGTCGCTTTCACACTGCATACTTAGGCCTATATAGGCCTATGGCCATAAAATGCTGACGTCTGCAGATTAAAATTGCCTATTAAACTGCAGCACTATTAGAGTTATACCCACTGCATATTCGGCATATCTTTTTGCACATCCTTATCTTTTTGCATATTCAGCAAGGCTAAATAAATATAATACATAATGCTACGTTTTTACTGTAATAGTTTATCAGTAAACAGCGTTTTGCAGAAAAACTGTTATCTTCAAGTCAGCAAAATTGACGTAGACCACTGTATAATTATCAATATGGTGCAGAAATCTACTCTGTCAAATTGTTCAAGATAACTTAAAAAGTAAAAAACTCAACGAAGTGAACAGTATCGTTTTAAGAGTAATTTTTGCAAGCAGCGACTTTGTAGAATTCAATGCTAGGTTTAGTTGTAATTTAGGTCTTTAAATCTTGCGTGGAGCAACAGAGTAATGGCTAGATTTACTCCTACATATTTCAGCAGCGACAGACTTTTATAATTGAGTTCATGATTCATTGTCATAATTATTATGGTTAATTAATATGCAAGCAAATTTAATGATATTATAAACTTTGACAACTTTATAACGATTGTTCACAATGCAGGGGACGAAGATGCCGTAGAGAAGAGAGCAATCGATGAGTCGAAAATCATTGATCCCGAGTCAAATCAAAGAACAAAGGCACCTGTGGTAAAGAAAGAGGGCCCAGGGAAGGATCAGCTGAGTGAGAGAAAAGTTGATAAACTGACGAAAGAGATTCGCCAATGGAAAGAGACACATGGAAAAAGTATTCCGGAAGGGTCAGAGCTTGACAAAGCAATCGAGCAATTACATTTTGACAAAGCAGAACTCAAAAAGAAAAGCCAGCACATACAAAGTGAGAAAGAAGGACTCGATTTCAAAATCCAACAATTAAAAGCTGAAAATGAAACACTCAAAAGCAAAGTGAAAGAACTTGAACAGCACCTTTACCATGCAGGTAAACATACGATTTTGATATGTCAACCACTCACGTAGAAATTCGATAAGAATTTATGTGAACAATTTGATCCAAAAATACTGTCTTATTACATTAATTATATATGGGACAACGTCTGAAGATAGTGATATTGGGCACAATTTCAATTTTAAAACTTAGGTAGGCCTAAAGAATCATTTTCGAAATTGAATCTTAGGATGCAAGCATAAATAAGCCTAACTTACCTCAGTCCGCTGTCGGCTCTTTTGATCACTCTCATATCTTATTGCCTTTTTTGAGGACTCAGTACCATACCTGCATGAATTCTTAATTCCTTCGATGATCACTGATGTGTTTCTATCGTTCTCTGTAGTGGCTAGAACGTATCTTTCAAAAATGCATTTTCTGCCATGGTTAGATTTTCTAACCTCCATTGCTGAGCATTTATTTATATTTGAAGGCATCTGTCAGTTCATTGACAATTGGAATAATTTCTTTACATCTTCCTGTAAAATTTAATCATCAGTTGCAGTCAATGTGGCTGCATTTCAGTTTGTCATCAGCAGGCTTGAATATACTGGAAAGCAATCCCTCACCAATAGCTTTTAGATTATAATAGAAAAAGCAACGTTACAAGCTCTGAATATGGAGACTCTTCTGATTCTATGTACATTTCAGTAGTGACTTCTGACCATTCTAGGAATGCATGCCCCTTATGTCGGTCTTTTGTAGTCTACCCATCGTCCAGTTAACCGGGTTTTACTTATTCATGTAGAGAGTATTACTTCTATTTCACAGCACTTTAACTTTAAAGTCAAGACACTTTGTCAGCGGTTCTCGCAAAGATTCAAATATGGGGCTGCTCATTAATTACGTCAACAATTTTTGGGCAATTTTGACCCCTTTGTCAACAACTGTCAGCTTTCAGTGAACCTCTATAATTATGTCAGAAACTTTTGACCCCCACTAAGATCAGTGACGAGTCCCCTAAACAGTTTAGAAGGTCATTATTTTTGCGGCGATAAGAATATTTTTCCATTTCTTTTGTTCATCAAGTGTCATAATATGGTAGTGATGACCTTTTTTTGTTTGTCAGGCTTTTTCCGTTGTAATAAATAGTAGTCCATGAAATTTTCTATTTTTTATCATTTGTAAAAAATGAAATTGTTGGCGTTAACTTCTCTTGACCCTTCCCCTGTCATCAGCTGTAAATTTTTTTGAAACCTCCGCCCCTATTTTGTTGACGTAATTAATGGACAGCCACTATGCCCATTGCCTTGTCATCATCTAGCTTCTCGTAAACCTTCGTTTTGTGGTCTCTATCAATTTCCACTTTGGCTGCTTCTCAGCGGCGTAGCCAGGGTTCCGGAGTAGATGAGCACCAAGGCTTCTACAGACTTGGAACTTGAGGGACCTTGGTGACTCGTGAGCTCTTTGAACGGGGTCTCGGGCACCAGCCGATAAATTGTAGAGCAATATTAGATTCAAAGCAAAAGCCGAGATAATCTACTGTGATAGGTCTATTAGATTTTAAGCCTCAGCCTAAAAATTGCACAGCAATGTTATATTACTATAATGCTATTGCTGGATCATTTCAGTGCGTTGATACTTATCCATTTCGATTTCTGCTGGTTTTTGATCTGTCATTCTTTGGTATATATATATATATATATATATATATATATATATATATATTATATATATACAGTATAATATATACGGATATATATATATATATATAATCTATTGGATGCAGCATCGTGCACACTTCCCCAGTGTTTATTCTAACCACCTAGACATTGGGGGAAATTTAACATGTTTGGAGGGGCAAAGTTTGACATGTTTGGCAAGAAAAAAGGTCATCCCTATATTTTATTTTTTCCACACGAAATGCCTGAAAAGCAAAAAAAGATCATCCTCATATTTTCCCTCTCGAAATGCCTTGCCTGACAAGCAAAGAATGTCTGACAAAGAAAAAAAGGTCATCCTTATATTTTCCCTCTCCAAGTGCAAAAAACCCCGTCGTCATATTGTTTGGGAGAAATTTCACCTCTAGCCAAAATATTAAAAAAATGGAGAAATTTCTAACTTGAGGGGAATCCCCCAGAGGAGGTCTAGAATAAACACTGCACTTCCCCATTAAAAGGAACAAATCCAATCTAAACATATAAGTTAGATAAATATATAAATATACATAGCCTATATATTGTGTGATAAACTTTAACGTTTTGAAAATAAAGATTTCAAAATGGATGACACTTCGGCGTGTTTATCTAACTCAACTGCTTGGATTGGTTTTGTTCATTTTAATCGGAAACCGTACGCGATGCTGCATGCGATAGATTCAATTGAATGCAAAGACAAATTCACTTCTACATTCCATTCATATATTTTTCTATAGATACCGTAGATTATTCTGAAAATTCTCTGCTGGTTCATACAATAACAGCCAAAGCCCATGAAAGTGAAGCGAAGGAAAATAAGGAAAATAAGAAAAATAAGGAAAATAAAGAAAATAAGGAAAATAATGCAATAACTGGAATCGCCGTTTTGGAAAAATCACTGTTCATTTCACACGCGAATACGACGGAAATTGAAGTCTACGATTCCGCGACTTATATGTACGTGCGTCAATTACCAGTTCCAAATATAGGGCCAATGGGAATTTTTGACATGGCGTCATGCGTAAAATCTTCATCATCACCAAAATTATCATGCCTAATTTTGATTGGTCAATTCAATGAAACGAGCAATTGCAGCGGAATACGACAAATTGATACAAATGGTAAAATTTTGAAGCACTGGCCCTCTGGTGGAAATGTCGGTCGTCTATCAGTACATGAGTCAAACGTCATCGTGTGTTTGTCGGATAAGCTGGTGATCAACGAGTTTAATGAAAATGGGCAATTAATTCACACGGTTAGATTGTCGCCTGCAAACGGCTTCACGAATCCCTGGCATGCTATTAAAGCTACCAGCATGCATTTCATCGTTTCCCATGGAGATAAAGGTCACACTTTACACAGAGTCTGCGTTGTTGATCTTGAAGGAAACATTCTGAAGGAGTGCAAAGAATGGAGTAAGCCTAAAGATAAGCCTACGTCGCGTTCGACATTTAACGTTCCCTTTTGTTTACTGGAAGATAGCATGAAATCAATTCTTGTGGTTGACAGAGAGCATCAGAGAGTAATTCTACTAGATTCTAGATTAAAGTGGCAACAGAAATTATTAAACACGAATGAAAAGGTAACTAAAGATAAAGATCAGTTTCCAATAAGATTATCATTTGACGAGACTGGAAGCAGACTCTTTGTGGCTGTCAACAAATTTTCATCTAAGGTATGGAAAGAAGGAAAGGTGTTAATATTCAGGGTGAAATAGACAATGAAATAACATGAGTGTCAGCTGCTGATGCGCCCTGAATAATTCAATGAAATCGGAAATAGATTATGTTGTTTGAGCTTTGTAACGGAACTTCATGACAATGTAGTATTGAAATAGTTTCAAATTTTACAAGAATTTTTGCTTAAATCATTATTAATATGAATAGAACTCATTATGAATATGTTTAGTTTAGAATTTGGCATGCGCTGTTATTGCTTGGTGTCTAGTAAAATGTATTTATAAGAAAATTTGTACGAAGACCTCATTAAGTTGTATGCGCTGTGTTAAAACTCGATAATCTAGGCTGTATTGATATTATAAGCAGAATATGCGCGTGTTTGACTCGGAGAACTTACTCTTTTAACAACACCCGACCATGATTAGACCGTTGTTATTCTCTTGTGATGTTGCTTAACGTTGTGAAATTCAAATATTTATCTCAGATAATTTTTTTCAGAATGTTGTCATAACACGATCAGCGCATATTTTTAAACTGTGCTACAGGATTTTAAACACGCGATTGAATCTAATTAACGCATTTAACCAATATTACCGTGTATTTAAATATTTAAAATAATCTGCAACCAATCATCAATATTAAATGAATTACTTGCAATAGCCTATATGGAACTAGCATAATTCACTTAAGCTACCAGAAATAATGATCAGATTAATAGGCCATTTGCCGAGACTAATAATAATTCAAAATATTTGGGTAAAGTGATTAACTGTTATTTCAATGTCTATTATTCATTTTCTTCCACCATCTGGATTTCCAATTCCATAACTCTCTCCCGACATCTTGTGGTTAACTGTATCAACGGGATTCAATTCGTCATTGATGATAATTTTCCAAACTGTATAGGCCACCAACTGCGGCGACTCTTTGGGTGACCGTGGCTCACGGTCTCGGAGCGTGGCCGGGTCTCGAGCGGCTTCCGTGATCATCTCGGACTCTAGACAGCCTTCCGCAGACTATTCTCCTGGATCGGCGACGTTTGTCTCGTTTTTCCCTCATCAAGTAGCCCCTTGTTAAATCACTCGAACGGCAGTAGTAGGCATTTACAAAGACAGTCTCCTGCAACGCACGCACGTTTTGTAATGTAATGTAATAGAAATTTTTATATAGCGCCTCTTCAGTCTTAATTAAAGGTCACTTACTGTAGATTCGTTCCCGCTGTGATTAAGTAAGTAAGTAAAATCTCGTCTATTTATATAGCGCCTTGTAAAGCAGCACAACAGTAGCTGCTTATTCTTAGGCGCTCAGCCTCTCTTAAAATAGCTACGGGGAAGGTACATTATCAGCCAGGCAATAGTCAACATCCAAAGGGCAGTGAGGCTAAGTTGTTACAGCTATGGAGGATATGATTTTAGAAAAAGGAAGGATTTAAGCTTAGACCTGAAGACTTGAGGAGATAATGCAGGAATTATAGGAAATGAGGATTCAGATTTTATTGTTTGAAAGTGTCCAAGACTGCGGAGGGAAGCTGGGATCGAGTTCCAAAGTTCAGGTGAGGCGTATGAGATGGCACGGTTGCAAATTTTCAGGGATGACTGAGTGGGCGTGACAGAGTGAGGTAAGATGATGGACTTGTGGGTCGAGGACTTGTTGACTTAGACTCATATGAATTATTCTAATCAGTCTAATGCATTAATGCAAGACGTTACAAAGTCCTGTCTTCCCAACTGTGTTAGGCGACAATAGCACAGGTCTATAGTTAAGAGAAAACCCACTGGTAACGTTTTTACAATGCAAGTACGCTCTTAGTCAAGTAATAACAGCGCTAGTAAGTCAGCTTCTATGGTACCACTATCATAATGCCTATGGAATCAGGCGATAACACACCAAATAGAATGTAAACTAAAGCCAGCTCGACCCGGAGAGGTCAGTCAGATCGGAAGAGAGTAATCTATGGGGGATAGGTCAAGCTAAACAGGTACTCCTTAAGACCGGACCTGAAGGTTGATAAAGTGCTGGTTATACGAAATGATGTTGCTAAAGAATTCCAGAACCTGGGACCGCACTCGGAAAAACAACTAGTGCCGATGACCGTACGAGAATGAGAAACAACAACTGAAAATCCTGCTGAGTATTTAGTGAAGTGACTAATAAGTCGAGAGATAAGACGTGTCTATAAGTTATGATAACTGGTTCATTGAGCCAATGAAAACGGTGAAATGACGAAACACTTTCCATAGTGAAGAAAATTAGCAATTGCATCAAAACGTAACAAATAATAATATTCAAGTGAAATTCTTGTCCGATTTGTTAATAAAGTCAGTCAACAAAATGCAAAATAATAAATATTGAAAATTTTCTTAGGATATGCTATCGAAAGAAGACTGATAAGAATTATTAGCAATATAAACTACAGTAGTATACTTCAAATCTGGTTTAGGACAATAACGTCCATAGCCAGTCACATCAAAGACGTTCTTCAAACCGGTTCACTTAGCCATAAAATGGCATCTGAAAGAACTAAAGCGCTTGTGTTCAAATTGATTCTGTGCATTCTTTCAGGCTAATGTCAGTGATGTTAATCCTTGTCCTGGTCCTTGTCCTTAAGGACTCCGCAAGGACCAATTTGAGGTTCTTGTCCTTATCCTCGTCTTTGGAGAGTCAGTCCTCGTCTTTATCCTCGTCCTTGGGGGCTAGGTCTTCGTTCTTATAATCGTCCTTGCAGATCGGTCCTTGTCCTGGTCCTTATAACTTAGTCCTTGAAAAATCCTTATAAGGACCAAATTTCGTGTATACCATTTTCAATTGCACTGATAATTATGTTCCAAGGTAAGAGTAGCATGTGGATTTATATTTACATACTTGCTTTAATTAGCTCTAAATTTGCAGCCATTGTTTCCTTTATAATACCAGTTGAGAAGTTGATTCTTTAGCAGAATTCTTTGTTTCCCTGCGACGTCGGCTCCAGTTTAACGAGTGTTTTCGCAAGCGGTCTAATAATTATACCTCATCGTGCGCGCATGACTGATCAGCTGTTGGAAACACTTGCTTATTTGAAATGCAACATTGCTGTTGACTAGATTATGTTTTACAACATTTTTCTTTGCTTTTCTAATTTTTTTGATTCGAATTGGAATTGTCTTTGATTTTTTCCATTCTGACTTTTTTGTCTGACAGATGTCGGTTCTTTCTTGTCCTTGTCCTTGATCCTTGTCCTCAGAAGTCAGTTCTTGTGCTTGGGGGTAGGTCCTCGTCCTTGTCCTCGTCCCTGGAGGGTTGGTCCTTGTCCTTATCTTCGTACTTGGGGGGTTGGTCCTTGTCCTTATCCTCGTCCTTGGTGGGTTGGTCCTTGTCATTATCCTCGTCCTTGGGGGGTTGGTCCTTGTCATTATCGTCGTCCTTGGGGGGTTGGTCCTTGCCCTTATCCTCATCTTTGGGGGGTCGATCCTTGTTAGCATCACTGGTTAATGTACGGTTAATTTGCCATGAACTCTGATTTTCTTTAAACCAGCAGTTGCAGTAGAATTCATACGATTGGCTGTTCTGTTGATCTTTTATCGCAATCTAAAATGCAAAACTACTGATGAACACTTGCTTCTAGCTGATTGAGTTTTCGCTTTGCGTTTATATCTTCCTTACTATACTCCACCTTATTTTAGACTTTGACACTGTGTATTATAATATATATATATATATATATATATATATATATATATATATATATATATATATATATATATATATATATATATATATAGAGAGAGAGAGAGAGAGAGAGAGAGAGCTAATTAATTAATCTAAGATTAATTAAGCGGTATCCGGAATATTCACCCAGGAAATTTTTCCCCGAAACCCCTCCCCGACAAATACCCCTGGAATTCCTCCATGACATTTGCCCTTTGCTATTATTCCTCCCCGCCCAGCCTAGGCAGGAAATCATCACATTTGACCGTGACAGAACAGGAGTTGCCACGAACGAACAACAGCTTAGGAGGGTGGAATAGAAAAATCCAGACAGCTATTGCTGGACATCATCCAAATTTCTGGGGGTTAATTGCAGTCCTCAAGCGCAAAAAGGTCTGTGTAACGCAATATTGGATCAACAATTGTGAGGACACGAAACACAACCAACCAAAAAAGATATAAAGATTGTAATGCTCGAATCTTAAACATTGTAAGGAACTTTGAAGAGCGCTCTAGTGACAGTTTTTTGCGCGGGATAGCCTGCAATCTGCAGTTTTAGAAGTGATCCTGTAGAATTTTATGTTCAATTAGATATAGGCATAGATACGTTGGCTTTTGTTAGAAAGGCGCGAACTCTTTATTATGAATTTGCATTACTTCTTATGGCTTCTTATGTATAAGAAAGCATGAACTCTATCTTTTTGATTCGCATAACTTCTTTCTTATGAGCCCGGTTTATGAGACCAGAGGAGTTTCTGGTGGGATTTCCCAGGGAGAGCATTGTCCTGGGGAAAAGACCGGGAAATTGTCGGTGGGAATTTTCCGGAGGGAATTGTCCCGGGAGAAAAATTTTCAAACCCAATTATTGAGCAAACAAACACGTTAATAATCGAAAACGTAAATATACAAATCTATGACCTGCGATTATACGCGTGACCTCGACTCAGAAGGAAATAGATGAATAGATTGAGAAAACATGAATATTTTCGAAGACGATGAAACGAAGAACACTTCCCTACTTTGTTCACATCACAAGGGAGTGAGACAACTGTTTAGACAAAGACATCACACAGGAAATACTGGACAGTTCTCGTTGAAATGGAAAACCAAAGAGGCGTCGGATAGTGGACATCATGTAATGGATTGAGATGTGTGAATGTATGAGACGTAAGCCTATGCAATGGACGATCAGAGGGACAAAATGCAGAATACTATGGACTGTCGGAAGCGATCTACTTTCGCAACGAGGATGGCTGTGATCAAGATAATGTTCTATTTAACGAATTAATTCCTTAAAATGAACGTAGGCCTATTGCAGATTGTTCAACCATGATAATTACTTTGAGTAGCTGCCAATATGGCTCATCTCCAGAGTCATCCTTTTTTATCCTGAAAGTAAATGCAATGACGTTTATTAGACACTAGGTGTTTACCCGTCAAAAATGACGGGGGAGATTGGCTGTTTTACCACCCGATTTTGCGCAAAAGCAAAAGCATTTTATGACGGGGGGAGATTGGCTGTTTTACCACCCGATTTTGCGCAAATGCAATAGCATTTTGCGCAATTAATTGCCCTTAACTCGCCGCCTTTTCCTTCAACCGAGTTAACGCCCATTCGCGGGAATTTTCTGAAACTTGATAGTCAACGTAAGTGTAATGATTTGGCAGTGTCGAACGACATGCAGTGCTTGATTCTCTTGTTTGCTGTGCTGCTTTTCACCCCGAGCAACAGCCTGCTCCTCATTCTCACTTGATTGTCGAAAAGCTCGTGAACGCTGGACTTTTTTTTGTTTTGCACGGACGGTTAGAAAGAGGAATAAAAAGCTAAACAATGGTGCAAATCTCATCTTCTTAGCTCTTATATAGCCTGAGATATAGCAAATTCAAAAAAAATTGGAAACTTTCTCAGAATTCAAAACTTTCACGAAATTCACCGATAATACTTATGTTCAAACATCGGGGTCATCGGGTTAGAACTGATAGATCTTTGCCAAATGTCAACCGATTTTCAAAATTTTTGGTTTATTTTGTTCCTCTGACATCCATTTACAACTTTGCCGCTGACCAAAGTGGGGTTACCGCTTAAAATATTTTGCTAGCGGGCTTTAAACAAATTTTGAGGGAGAGGGTGATATTTTAGGCCGTAAAGTGGACTCTACCCCCATATTTTTTTGTTTTGCACAGACGGTTAGAAAGAGAAATAAACAATCTAAACAATGGTGCAAACCTCATCTTTTTAGCTCCTATATAACCTGAGATATAGCAAATTTAAAACGTTACAGCAATCATTTCTGAAGAACGCTTTTCCAAAAATTAAATCCCCAGTACGGTGACAGCGTCTGAAAATTTAATCCCCACTTGAGGGGTAAAATTTTAAAAAAGGGTTTGAGGTTAGGAAAGAGTAAATATACATAATAACGGGGGGGGCAGGGCATTGGGAGAGGGAATGAAGATTTGGGAGGAGGAAAGTGGGTTGTACGGGTTTTCGGAGCAGCGTTGTGTAGGTTTGAAACGGGGTTTGGGGCCGGTGGGGTAGGGCGGAGCGCTGATGGGTTGGGGCCTGGGCGATTGGGAGAGGGATGGGTAGTTGAAGGGGATAAGGAGAGGGAAGGGGAACGGGGTTTAGGGCCGGGGCGGGAATGGGTTGGGGCTGGAATGGGTTGGGCCTGAGGCGATTGGGAGAGGGATGGGGAGAGAGAAAGGGATGGGGAGAGGAAGGGAACGGGGGTTTGGGGCCAGGGCCGGAATGGGTTGGGGCCAGGGCGATTGGGAGAAGGATGGGGAGAGGGAAAAGGGTTGGGAGACGGAAGGGGAAGAGGGGTTTGGGGGCGATTGGGAGAGGGATGGGGAGAGGGAAAAGGGTTGGGAGACGGAAGGGGAACGGGAGTTTTGGGGGCGATTGGGGGGGGATGGGGAGAGGGAAGGAGATGGGGATAGGGAAGGGGTGTGGGGCCGGGGCGGGAATGGGTTGGGGCCTGGGCGATTGGGAGAGGGATTGGGTGAGGGAAGGGGACGGGGTTTGCTGCAATTAAGACGCTTCGTTAAACGCTCCGTTTTGATTAAACAATATTTGGTTGTCAATGACAACAGCGTCTTGCAATACCCGCCGTGTTGCGGACGGACGGACGGACAGACATCGAGAATTATATAATAAGATGTTGTGGTTTAAAAGCAACCAACTAAATGAATTCAAGACAGAATAAAATTACGTCGAAACCAACCTGCATACACAAGACTTTTGAGACAATATACTTCCTTCAATTGTGTGAGAATCTACTGACACTTCGAAGGTAAGCAAGCAACCAAGCAAAACCCATATTTCTCTAGCATATAGGATATTTCTATGCGCAGTATTCGTCTGAAAACTATGATTATTGACCTGGAAGATGCTTAAGCACTTTTCGAAAAATGTTCCGAACTGAAAAACAATCTAACTGAAGTGATTTTGCTACGTGTAAGCATCATAGAAAATTTTCTGCCGCGCAGTTATAAAAACTGAGACGTTGAATTAAAACAAGAATTGTCAGCAATTCTGAAGCACTTTTAATCCAAAATAAGGAAACCATACATTGTAAGTGCAATTTCAAGCACATATTTACTGAATGCTTGAGATTTTCCCGAGATATTCTGTCGTAAGCGCCAAAGTGACCGTCTGTCCACGTTCAAAGCCATTTCCATTTGGATTGTTCAGCTGAAGAGCGCTCGATGTACCGTATTCTCCGCGTAAAGCGAGAAGCACACTAGACTTCGTCGCAGCATATTTATGGTTACCAGTCGAAACTTCGGCAGTGTAATACTCTGATAAATCGACAGAATACATCACATTGCAGTGGAATGTGCTGAAATTTTAAATAAATCATGAACTGTTCAAAGGCTTAAGGATAAGAACGCGCCAAATCTTCTGACGATAGCATTTTGCGTAAATCATTTTCAAATCATTTCTGTCATACTTAATGAAAACAGCCCTGGTTATGTGGTTTTTGTCAGTGCTACTGGGCCATTTCCTCTAGGTAATTATCTAATCTAGTCTTACTTTCAGAAGTCGTCTATGCTCAATTTGCTCAAGTCTAGTGACTCAGTCCATTCAAACTGCTGTTGAAGCACCTCGACAGTTACCACATCATCATACAACTGTTCATCGATTAAACACTGCTATTCCATCTTCGGCAGCTGTTGAGCGCCTGTTTAGCATAGCAGCCTTAACCCCTTAACCGTGTATTTAACTGTAACTCAATGTAAAATGGACGGATATATCCGGGATCCCCAGTTAAGGGGTTAACTGAGATGCCAAGAAGGAACAGGCTATCTGATGTAATGTTCGAAAAGCTGACATTGATCAAATTGAATCAAGATGCCTATTGGATTTCAGGAAATTAGCATTAATCGCTGTCCGCTGCATACCACTATAAAGAAGCAGCCTTAGTACTGCATTGTTGACTGGTTGTGCTTACTCCATTCCCATCAAACTGTCTGATAAGGATTTGCACTTAATGTGTATAAGATGGCTGTGTGCATTTTTATTAAAACAAATTGTTTGTTGTCATTATTCTTAGAGAATGGAGTGAGTCATTAACTGATTACAAGTTAGCGTTGTGATTTCAAATCATCTGTGATGTGATTTTGAATTTAATTCATTTGAAGTGCCAAAAGTTTATGATTTTGATTTTGATTTTAAAATCAACATTTTGCTGGTGATTTTGATGTTGATTTTAAACCCTTTTATGCACGATTTTACCCAAAACTGGCTATAAGATTTTAGACGTGCCCTTTCTGCAACGCAATCTCAAAAATTGTGAACACTGTCTCCCAGAAAAGTTTGGATAATGCCTTATTACCTCAGATTTGCAGTTTGGGTTTAAGTCTTGGGTTGGATGTGCAGATGCTATATACACTCTGAGGAGAGCTATAAGATATTTGAGTCAGAACAATTCTACAGCTATTATGTCTGCTCTGGACGTATCTAAGGCGTTTGTCAAAGTTTGTCATCACGGTCTATTTCTAAAGCTGGCAGAGAGAGGAGCACCGCGGTGCTTTGTTGATATCTTTTTGGATTGGTACTCTAAATGTCATGTCAATGTTCGATGGGGTAATGCTCTCTCAGAGTCCATTCAATCTTATGGCTGGGGTGCGTCAAGGTGGGATACTCTCAACTGCAGACATAATAGCTGTAGAATTGTTCTGACTCAAATATCTTATAGCTCTCCTCAGAGTGTATATAGCATCTGCACTCTCAATCTTTTCTCTGTATATATATTAATGACATAATTATTGCATTGCAGAATTCTGGCTATGGTTGTCATATCGATGGACTCTTTTGAGGTGTCTGATGTATGCAGATGGCATTTAGTTAATTTCGCATTCTATTAATGGGGTTTCAGCATATGCTAGATATATGTACTACTGAGTCCTATGATACGGATCTTAAATTTAACACTAAGAAATCGATGGTTATGCGACCTGGAAAACGTCATGCATGATTGCGTGTGCCTCTGATATTAGGTGGTGCTGATTAGCCTTATGTAGGCCTACATGAGGTTAGATATTTGGGTGTTGTGCTGCTACTTCAAAACTTCCATTTCAGAAGTTAAGTTGAAATTGTGTAAACCTTTTAGCAGCATAATTATTAATCATTCTAACTCAGGACATTCAGAACTGATATTTTTTAATCTAGTTAAGTCCTATCGTCTGCCTATGGTCTTGTATATGGCACTGAAGCAACGTATCCTAACAAAAGCACGTTAGATACTTTCTTCTTCTTCTTTCAGGTGACATGCATTGCTGCGTCGGCGGCCATGGACTTCCACTTTTCGCGATCTCTAGTGATCATCAAGAGTTCGATGTTATCTTCTATCCCCATTCCTTCTCTCATTCTGTCAGTATATTTTATTCTTTGCTTTCCTCTTGATCTTTTGCCTTCCACCATGCCTGTCACTGCCAAGTTCTCTAAAACTTCTTTCCTCATCACGTTCATGACCAAAACACTTTAGATGGACTAATTCAGATGGCTGTTTGTAATATATTTAACGTTTATTGTCAGGTCTGGAGTCATGGATATGCTGTTGTATTGAATGTTTATGTTAGTTGAACGTGTATTTGGTTTCATTATTTTGTTTTACTTTAGTATTATTTTGATGTATGTTTCTGCCATGTGCGAATAAAGTTGTCTTATCAACATTTATTGTTACCTGCCAACGAAGATTTCGAAGTTGAAAGTGCTGCCCGGATAGCTTTTGTGGTAAAAGAGCGGCCTTCAGATGTTGTTTCTACAGTACAAGCATTCGAGCAAAAATTAGGCAAAAGTCAATAGGCATCCATTTGAGGCTCATTTTGAACATCGCTTTTACAGCTGAATTGCTTCACATAAACAATGAAATATAAACAATGGTAAAAGATCAAATCGATTTGAAATCATTAACTGATTGCTCAGTGTTTTTACCTACCTCTGCGAAGATTGTTTCCACCGATATTCGATGTCTACAGTCACAAGAAAAGAATGGCAATCATATATATATATATATATATATATATATATATATATATAGAGAGAGAGAGAGAGAGAGAGAGAGAGAGAGATTATAATGATGAATATCCTATGCGTTGAAAGAATTCATATGCAGGCTCAAAAGAAACGTTTTTAATCACGGGACTTCAAGAAGGCTTTGCTGATCGAGCTATAAAACCTTTACCTAAGAAAATAACTCTATGTACAAAATGGCCGGCTTGTTATTAGGACTTAGGCCTATCTGGTCTTTTGCGGATGGAATTTAAGTACCATCGATTGGCACCCACGGATATTAGAACTGGTCTTATACTGTAAAAGCGTACTCACAATTATTGTCGCAGACAAGAATTTGCGGACCGACGCGAAATCAAATATAGATAAGTTTTCTCTTAGCAGGCTAGTCTGCAAGCAGCAGACAAATTCAGGCTGGTTTATAATTGTTAACAAACATATATTAAATATATATAGATCAGGGGTGTCAAACTCATTTCATATAGCGGGCCACATAAAAGTCTTTGTGGTTGTCGCGGGTTGGATTTATGCATAAAATTAACACTAACTACAGTAGGCCTACTACACTAAGCAGCATATAAAAATATTTTTCAAGATTTTTTATTTCATTGCTATCGATCGTAGGCCTATGTAAAAAATTGAGTTTCATATATGTAATTTTCGATTTTTATATTTGTACTTTTTGAACACGCCTTAAATACAGTAACTTTGCTTAAACATCAAGTTTTTTCTTGTATCCAGCCACATACACGCGGGCTCGATGAAAAGCTTTCACAGGCCGTATCCGGCCCGCAGGTCGTATCTCTCACACCCTTGATACAAATGATAAATTACCTGGTAATTAATACACTCGTCAACGACGACACAGTCCTTAGGTGCATACAGGTAGATTTCACACTGTTGAGAACCTTCTTTATAGTTATAGGAAACGCAGTCTGCGTATCTGGAGCACTTCCACGCGCAAAGAACCTTCGTTGGGACGCATCCAGAAATGTTCGACCATCGAATTAGCTCATCTGCGCTGTACGTTGCATTGGGAACACCACGGCAGCACACGTTACTTCCATCTGAAGCTTTTGCAGTTTGAAACGTCAGTTTATAGTCACTTGCTTTGACTGACTTTATGCTAAGATGGATCAAAAAGATAATGAATGAAAGTAATGCGTTTACAATTAATCTATTCATCGCAAATTGCTGCAGTAACCTGGCACAATGCACATTAAAGCAATTTGCTATTATTTCGTAGCAGCTGAATCGTCAAAACTGATTAGAGTAACACAAGGAACAGTAGGATTGTACAGTATCTACAAAGTTCCACTATGACGGAATTTGCAAGAGACTCCACTGCAATGAACACCCAACTAATCGCGAACGTATCAAACTAGGTAATGGCTTCGAATTCTTGAACATTGCCAGTCATTTTGGTCTAGCTATTACAGCATTTTGCGTAGCATGTTCTGACACAGATATGCAAATTATTCTATTACATTCTAATTCTGCTGATATTGCTTATAGCAACGTAAACAGACTGTTACAGACAACAGATCAATGACAGCATGGATGTAGAATCTCCGCATTTAGTTACCTGTGAAAATTCCGAAGCTGAAGCTAGATTTTATTGGCGAATTCTCTTTGGCTTTGAAATGCACAACGCAAACTATGTACCGCTGAACAATATCAGTTATTCGGACTTGATTGAAAAATACAAATAGTTCTTCGGATTCAATGGAAACCACGACAGTGACATATGAACAACATTGTTTCTCACATGTTAATGTGTGCTACAATGCACTAGATGCAATAGCGTGACGAGGGGCGGGTGCGGCAGAGACCCCGGGCTCACACCAGAGGGAGCTAAAAATTGGCCCGACGACCTCTTTTGCTCGTCAACACTTTTTTTTACAGTAAAACCCTTAAAATTATCGATTCTACCTTTGGCGCACAGCAAATAGGGACGCAGTGTGGGGCGTTCTTTTGCTTGTCTCAGGTATCCACCAGATGATGGGTGTTCAAATAGACATTCTCTACTAAATCTGTCTGAATAATTTAATTTCAATGGAAAACTATAAACCTTTAATTTGAATCATAGTTTCTTCTGATCTAACATATCTCTGCGTATGACAGTATTGATTATGATGACGACGAAAATGAGTTCTATGCATAGGCGCAGTAATTCTTTACATCAAATTTCCATTTATCTCTGCCTGTAGACGCGCGCCGCCAGTGTTGGTTGCTAGAGGGCCAAATTGGTTATAAGAAGGGGAGACGCGGTTCTTAGTGAGTTCTTATTTCTGGTCCGTCGATCGGTTGAGAGCAGTTCGGTTCTTCGCCCCTCTTAGTCGAGATTCCCGTTTGACCTTTCCCTCCCGTTCCTGCCATTACAGTCGCAGTAAGTTTCATATGATCTTTGATTTACTTGGTGTATTATTAGCTCATTTACTAGTGACGCGTAGTTTAGACGTATACGAGTATAGTTGCTTTATGGATAAGGATCATTATCTCGTGATACGACGAGTTTGCCGTTGCTAGATTTTTCTTTAGAGTATGAATTTTTGGACTAATACGCCGCGCGCCACACAGGGAGCGCCTTATCCGACGCCGAACATATAAGTAGATTCGTAGATCATCTAACATCGTAGGAGGGAGAACAGGATCGCCAACGTGGAAAGATATAACATCTGTTCATTAACCTCTGCAGAATCATTATTAGATCTTCGCCTGAATCATTATTAGATCTTCGCCAAGAGAGAAGGAAGTTGAGTCCAGTAAGAAACAGCATATGCATAGCCTACAGGTCTATTATATTCTGCCTGAGTGATGGTGGTACCGGATCTTATAATTTACGAATTCTACTTTCCGTCAGGCGCTTTAGAAGTTTCACCTCTGCTGTTCGTATCATAATAAAATGTTTATAATTTAAATTGCAAATTGTGATTCTGGATATTTACTCTCTTGAAGCTGTAGTTTGAAACTAATTTATACGACAGGCCTACGATATAGGGCTCCTGATCCCACAACATTATCTCGATCCATTCGATCTCCCTCTCATGTTACTCTCGTCCTCTGAGTCAATCATCTCTCGAACTTTGCAACCGTGATTTTTCATATGCTGCACCAGAACTTTGGAACTCAATTCTAGCATCCCTCCTCTGTCTACAATATGGTCAAATAACAAATTCCGAGTCACAATTTCCTCCACTTCTTGCAACATCTCAAGTTTTTCTTTCTAAACGCAACGGATTTCTCTTCAAAAATCGTCTGCTCCATAGCTGTAACGTTCCAACCACAACGACCCTTTGGATTAAATGACCCTGCATGAATGACCCCTACATTTGCTGATTTATGGGGTTAGGTGAATAGGTGGCACGACCACGTAACCCCATTGCTGAGAGACAAGCTACATTGGCTACGGTTACCGGAGCGGATCGTCTTTAAACGGTGCCGACTGACGTTCCGTGTCTTACACGACCCTCGTGTCCCAGTTATCTATCCGACCTGATTCGGAAACCGTTAGCGTCTGACCGTCGCACTCAACTACGTTCAAGCAGTCGCCCGGTACTGTACATTCCACCGCCGTCGAAGACTGTGAAATTCGGTGAGCGTTCTGTCACTCGTGGTACAGTGTAACCTCTGCTTTGGAATTCGTTGCCAGACACAGTGACATCCGCTACTTCCTTTGAACGGTTCTCAGTTGCACTGAAGACATATTTATTCAACATTTCATTTCCATTTATGTAAAGTGCTCTTGCTTTTGGCATCTAGCTATGTTAGGCCCTATAGCGCTATAGAAATTGTCGAGGTAATAATAATAATAATAATAATAATAATAATAATAATAATAATAACAATAATAATAATAATAATACATTTGGCAATGGCTACTTCATATTGAGATTAAGCGCATAGGAATAAGGAGCTACTTTGGTGCTGCTTTTTGAAAGAGCTATAGAAATTCACGAGATTCTACTGACTTAGCCCCATTACTGCAATCTATAACCAGAATTGTATTTTCTGACGTGATGCTTCAATGTGACCGACGTTTATATAAACACACTAGTCTGCTTAATCTTCTTATTTCCACAGCAGAACAATATAATTCACCTATTATAGTAATTATTATTTCCTGTATAAACCAGCTAAGTTTTGCAGAGATAATTGCAAAGTTGTCAATGTCATACAGACACTTGACTGCACATCTCCATCTCGAGACGTCGCTTAGTAAGTGAGCAGATAACTATATGACCTATGAACAAACCCTCAATGCAAATTCATGTGACAGGTTCTAACAACGGAAGCGTTCTGCATCATGACGATCAGTGAAATATTAGCTAACAAAATAAAAATAAAAATTAAAATATTTTAATTTCGTTATCTAAAACAAAGTGTGGAATTATTTGAAAAATTAAAGCTAAATAAAAACTAAAACAACAGATTTATAATTAAATAAAAACTAAAATTATTTGCAAAACTAAAATATCACTGATGATGATAATTGGGATTTTCTGAACACTAATTAATACTGAATTCGCTGCATCTCAGTTATTGCTATTGAGCCTTCAAATGGCTGTATTGAGTCACTGAAATTAACGGAACTTCATCATCATCATCATCATCATCATCATCATCATCATCAACATCATCATCATCATCTTCTTCTTCTTCTCCTTGTTCCTTCTTGAACTGAAGCAGAGGTGACAGCATGGATTTCCTTTCTCCAGCAATGTATATCCCGTGTTTCCTGACTGCTGCTGACAACGATGACAACGTCATCCGCCCTTCGTCTCTTTGTTCGCCCTCTTTATCTTGTTCCGGGCATCATTCCTTTCTGGATTGTCCTTTCGAAGTACTGTAAGTAAACGAAATTGTTGATTTAACGTCGCTGTTCCGCTGTACGTGTCAGAAATGTCGAAGCTTCCTTCTTTTGCACATGTTGACGAGCCGTCTTTCTGTATCTAAAAGTTGCAAAACCTCTTCATTGGTTTTCCTCTCTCTCCAACTTGTGCATTGCATGGTACGTAATGAGTACATTTTGAAAGCTTCCATTCCTTTCTCTTTTTTCTTCAGTGTCCAGCTTTCGCATCCACATGATGCTTTACTCCATCCATGTGACACGTTCTATTGTTTGCTTCCTTGTTCTTTTCTAATGCTGATATTATTATCTGTCCCTATGGTTTTCACTTTTCTGATGGCAACTCTTTGAACTTATTTAGCAGCACATCGTTAGTAACAATGCCAATTATATCTATATAATTGGCCGTATTCGCCAAATGACGATTACTGTAGGTCTAATGTATACAGGTTAAATAATTACGGTATTATGAACTTTGAATGCATACACAGACTCCGACATAATCACATCATTAGTCGTTAACCGTTTATTAAACATCCGTATTTGTTGATTGTGAATCAGCAAAATTGAGCATAATTTCGGTAACGAAATTCGAGCTGCCAAATAGCTCCTTAGCCTAAAACCACAGAACCTCTAGGGAGATACTGTGTAGACCTGCACAGGCTTGTCCATGGGACAGATTTTTCTGTCCCATTCGCATCCCATCCCATGGCGATTTATGCCTGTCCAATCCCATCCGATCCCATCGTCCCATAGGATTCCCGTTATAATATTAATATGAAATATTAATCATGTGTAATACAGTTCAAATGATATTATGAATCATGAAATATATGAAAGTTTAGGTTTGATGTCTACTAAATAGGACTACGTTTACATAGAGACATGTAAAACGACAGAATTTATTAGCTCTACTAACTTTTATGTCTCACCACAAAATGTAGATGCAAATATTATAAGTGGTGGTTCTAGGATTTGGCAAGTGTTTGATTTGCCTACTGTTTGAAACGATAATGGAATGAGCGACAACAGATTAAATTGCCAAAAATCAATTCAACCCAAATGAGATCACGCCGATATAATCCAGAATATAGAAAGTCAATATTAATGGTTAAAATTACAAATTTCTTCCGCGCAGTAGCAGAAATTTAAAATTTAAAGTAAAACTCAACGATTCAAAATTTGAATGGTTCTAGTTTGCGACTCTGCTTCCTCAAAGTCAAACCCAAAACTACGGAAGCAACACTGCAATTGGTTGAGTAATAGAGAAAGCTGAGAGAGGCAAAATCCACGGAGAAAAAGGAAACATACTGTACAAGGACACGAAAGCAAAAGTGCAGAAAAGTTTACGACAAGATAAAAACAAATAAAAGGCATTAGCTTGTGTGAAAGCCATTATAATTACTCTTAACATTATAATAACGCAGCTCGCGTTGATTACCGGTCCCCGAGCCCCGCTGTCTTGAGCGGAGGGGGATATTTGAATACATTTAGTGCTTCAACTGTCGCTGTATTTTTGCCAAAACTGCTTAATAGATCACTACCCTTAATTTCTTTGTCAATTCACATATGTTATCAGTAAAATATAAATAGACTTGGGAGGTCTATAGATTTATTTAATCCTGGACGTAAAAACGCATCATATGAAGTTGGGAGAAACTGGATAGCTGAAGCGCTTACTGTAAGTTTAACTGACTATTAACGAATGATTAATCTTCACAGCCACAATTTATAGACTGTGGTTTGAACAAGGAAACAAGTTGCACTATTGACAAAACAATCGTCTGCAGTCCCTTTTTAATTGATTTAATGAGGCATTGTGCTGTGTGCCTATCTTGATTGACATGCGTATCTGCCAACAGTGTGCATCACAGAGATACACTAGTAGTGAGATCGACGCCGCCATTCGGCTATTGAGACTCGAACTAGCAACACGCTCTGTGCTGGACTTATGCTGAATAAATACATAGGTAAAGAACAGTGTTTATTCTAGGCCTTATCTGGGGGAATCCCCCCAAGTTTTAAAATTCCCCCAAAATTTTTATATGTTGGCTGAGGGGATGGACATTCTCCTCCCCCCCCCAAAGTGTGGAGAATCAGACCTTGTCTCTCCCAAACATTTCAAAATCCCTCCAATGTCAAGGTGGCTAGAATAAACACTGGGTAAAGAATAACGATTTTCATTACAGGCATACTGTAAAATCTCTGTTAAGAATTTTTGCATTGCAAGGCAACTGTAGAAATGATGATGCGCTCAGAATTCGTTGGGTAACCTATAAAATGACTAGCCTAAATTAGATGTTATTGATTATTTATTATTATTATTATTATTATTATTATTATTATTATTACTAAGCATGACAATTTCTTAAGCGCAGTAACATAGCAAGGTGACTAAAGTCAAAGGCGCTGTACAGGGAACGAACTGTTAAACAAATGCGTTTTGAGATGTTGTAAGAACCGATCCGGAGAGGTCTTGGTTGTCACAGCCTTCGGAAGCAGATTCCACGATGTCGGGTTGCCACGCCGAAAGGACCGATACCCGAGCCCCGCTGTCTTGATCGGAGGGGGAGCAACCGGATGATTGCTGGCGCCGGAGCGGAGAAGGGAGCGACGTGGTATACTATCGTCGATCGACTATAACTTGCGTACGCGCTCTGGTAGAATAGTGACTTCCGTCTCCATGTTGGACATGCATAGGCCTCACGTCACAAGATCGGTAGTCCTGGTGTTCTCTCGGGCGACGACGTTGTGAAATGACCGGTGTTAAAGGAGTGTTCATCTGCGTCAATACACAACAGTGCACGGAAGTCCAGTGTTTATACAGGCCTGTTAGGGGGAGATTCCCCCAAGCCTCAACATACCCCCTCCCCCCAATAAAAAATTCCAGCACTTACACAAATTTTGCTTTGAAATGTGTGTCTTCGCCTCCAGCCAAGTCAATTTTCACCCCAAAGGCTTCAATTTCCCCCAAAGGCCTGGAGTCTGGATAAAACACTGGCGAAGTCTGTGAGCGCGAAGAGTGAACAACGTGGCTAGCTAACCGGTTAGCGATAGCTCACGACGAGATGGAGACGCCGCACTTTCACCTGAACCGACCAGACATGTAACGGATTCGCCGGAAGTAAGTAAGTAAGCCAGTAAAATATCGTGAATTTCTATAGCGCTTTGGAGGCAGCACAACAGTAGCTGCTTATTCTTAGGCGCTCGTATGCGCCGGAAGCCCGAAGACCGAACGCTGAACGTAACGCAGCTCCTTTATAATCTCCGCTGACCCTGTCATCCGACAAGCACAACAATCCTATGAAGTATCGTGGAAGACGTCCCAAGCAGGGGCGTAGCCAGGAATTTGATTTGGGAGGGTATAAATATTGGGGGGGGGAGGTATGAACCTTAACTATAAACCATATAAACTACATATAGCTACACATAACCACATATAAATCACATACAAAACTTTAAGGTATGCTGATTTTTTGGAGGGGGTATATATACCGATATCTTCTTCCCGTCGCTACGCCCCTGGCCCCAAGACTGCGAGAACTAAGAAAATACGCAACAGGCACAACGCCTGTGGGCAGCAACGACAGCGTTCTCTATCAGGTTGTGAGATGTGTCCCTTTTGATTATGGAGGAGACGTTCGAACTGAAGAGTATTTATGATCCTATGCTGAGCAGAGATGAGGGCCTTAAGTCAGGGGTCTCCAATGTACGGCACACGGGCCGGATACGGCACGCTAAGGCCTTTAATCCGGCCCGCTGCAATAAAAGAGGAATCTTTTTTCGCCGTCTGTGTAAGAGAAACTTAGACTTTAATTATAGCTAGTTTCAACTTTCAGCTGTCTTACTCTCTACCGTAGATGTACGCTATCTCACGGACACAGTCGTCGCCATTTTCGCTATTTCCTGATGGAAATCGAATCTGAGTTTCCAGACCTACCTTACAATACTTCAGTGAGATAGCTTAGCTGTGGCAAAGTCCTGACTCGAATTTTTTATCTCGAAATGAGATTTAAATATTCTTAAATGAGATGAACCGTCTACTGGTGTTGCTCACAGAAAGTGAATGGCTTTGGAAATTAGCATTTTCAGCAGGTCTATTCATTCTGCGATCTGTACTCCAAGGTTAAAGCGTTCCGTGAAAAATTGGCACTTTTGAGAATCAGTTATTAAGAAGCTGCTTTAGTCACTTTTCACGTGGTGACAAATATAGCGAATAAACTGATTCCTTTTGCATGCTTGTTTGCTCAAGATATCATTTCGAGTGTGAGAAAGCAGTGAGAAATTTATGGTCAACACTTAACTCACTCCTTGAGCGTAAGTCGAGTGTGGTTCTTCCATCTCACCTGTCATCTTCGTGTATTGCTAAGGCATTTGTGGAATTCTTCAGTAACAAAATCATTTCCCTTTGTAGAAAATTTCCTCCTGTTTCATGCAGTCCTCTCGATGATCCTCCACAACCCCCACTTAAGCTATCTGAATTTGCGCCGGTGACTGTCACTGAAATCTCGAAACTAATACAGGCTGCCCCTGAGACTTCATGCTTACTCGATTGTATACCTACATCCTTACTTAAGTCCTGCTTAGATGTTCTTGCTGAACCCCTCACAGTGCTTACCAATCTTTGCCTAAGCCAGGCTGTTTTCCTGATTCGTTTAAAATTGCTCATGTCAAACCACTTCTTAAAAAGTCTAATCTACCTATCGAGGATCTCTCGAGTTATCGTCCAATCTCAAATTTGTCGTTTATTTCTAAAATCATTGAGAGAGTGGTTTATTCAAGATTATCATCTCATATAAATTCCTTTTCCACTTTTTCACCATTTCAATCAACATATCGTAAATTCTATTCAACCGAGACTGCTCTGTTAAAAATACAGGATGACATCCTTTTAGCATTTGAAAATCAAAAGCTATCAGCTCTTGTTCTCCTTGAATTGTCCGCTGCTTTTGATACCATTGATCATTCTATTCTTCTTCATCGTCTTGAATCTTGGTTTCGATTATCTAGCACTGTCTTGAATTTCTTTACTTCCTATCTTGCCAATCGATCTCAATGCGTTACTATATAAATGGTTCTATTTCTTCTTCAGTTCCTCTGACCACTGGAGTTCCGCAGGTTCTGTTTTGGGTCCTTTGCTTTTTACTCTTTATACCACTCCACTTGCACATGTCTTGAAAAATAGGTCTGTAAATTTTCACTTTTACGCTGACGATACCCAGCTGTATGTGTCCTTTTCCCCGGACTCTGTTTCACCTGAGCTCGCTAATTTACTAAACATCCTTACTACAGCCCGCGACTGGTTTATTTCTAATCGTCTCTTCATCAATCCTTCAAAAACCGAATTCATGATTCTAGGTACTCAACCCCTAACGACGAAGCTAACAAAAAACTCCCTAGAGTTATCTTTTGGAGATGCAGTCTTGGTTCCACTTAAATCTGTTCGTAACTTAGGTATATTATTTGATACCGATTTATCGTTCAAGTCACATTTTTCTAAATTGTCACAGTCTTGTTTCGCATTCATGCGTCACTTTAGACGGATTCGTAAGACATTGGACACAAGGTCTTCAATAATCTTAGCTAATGCATTTATTTCGTCTAAAATCGACTATTGTAATTCGCTTTTTTTTCGGGTTGCCGAAGTGTTCTCTCCAGCGTCTCCAGACTATTCAGAATGCTCTTGCGAGAATTGTAATTCCAACGGGGAAATTTGATCACATTACCCCTGTCCTTCGTAGGTTGCATTGGCTTCCCATTGAACAGCGTATTAAATTCAAAATTGCTACCCTCACTTTTAAGATACTAAGAAATCAGCATCCCACTTATCTTCGAGAAATGTTATCATATCATCAGCCATATATATCCACGAGGTCTGCAAATAAATGCCTTCTTGAAATTCCCTTTCGTCGCACTAAATCTGGGTGTAGGGCCTTTAGTTATGCATCTCCATATGTTTGGAACTCCCTTCCCCTTGATATTCGGATGGCCTCTTCTCTAGATATTTTAGGCGTCACCTTAAAACTTATTTATTTCCTCCTTAAGTCTTGGTATAGTCCTGACTGATTTTTGGTTTTTGACCTGGACCGAACCGACCCTCCTCAGCTACAGTCTGCTCTGCCGATGAGCACTGCGGTTTGTGGTCTGAGGCGTCCCCGATGAACACCTATGTGTTTGAAACGGACGATAAAATTAAATTAATAATAATAATAATAAGTTCCAGGAACGTTTCTCTTATCTAAATGCATTCACTACAGATTTTTAGAACAAGATTAAAAACCCATCTCTTTGACCTGGCTTATCCACCATAGACTGTCACCCGTTTGCCTGGCCGGATACCCTGGATTTTGATCTGGATCTTTAATGATTGGATTTGGTGTGCCATCGGTTGATGCTCTTGTGCACTATGAAGTGGCGCTATAGAAGTCTAAGATTAGATTAAATGTTCATCGAAAATAGGACTCTGTGAAAATCCTTTTTACTCTGTCATTGAAGACTACCTTCTGATTTGCAAAAGGAAATTATGTGTTGAGTTGAGATAAATCATCATCATCATCATCATCATCATCATCATCAAATAAAAAATAAATAAAAAATCACTAAAAATGTTCTTAATAGAAAAGGTGGGCCTCTAAATTTTAATTTTACAGGTGGGCCCGGTACCGGTGTACCATTTGTACCGTGGTAAACCCGCCACTGACCTGCAGATGCAACCTACAGGTATCCTTAATAAGTTAACGTCAAAGTATTTGCGCGCTTATTTGCATATTTGTTATTAATTATTTTAGGATGAAAGCATTTAAGAAATATTAAAATAAACTAGAAATATTAAAATAGAAATTTCGACGCACATTCATTATCTAGCAAAGGCATCGATTTCAGTGTGTTTATATTTCCATTTTGATATTTCCATTTTGATTTATGGGTTTTTGGATCTGTCAATTTTTATGGCGTACATATACATATTATAAAATGCGTGATAAACTTTCGGGATTTTGTTACAATATTAGCTATACGACTGCAATTTACGCGCACACGCGCGCGCCCCCACACATGCGCATATATATATATATATATATATATATATATATATATATATTATGACAGTGACTATAATGGGGCAGCGAGCTCTTTTTTATGTGCCAATGAAGTGGTGATATAAGCCTTGTTTTTCATTTTCACTTATTACACTGGTAAACACAATTTTTGTCACAGAATCGCTCTGGTCTGTTCCATATGTAGTTTTTCACGTAGTTTCCAAATATGTAATTAGAATTTTTCCATCACCCATACTTCAGGAGATATCGTCTATTAAAGAATATACCTTACTGTGAAATAGCCAATGCAATTTTATTTCAGTAAACCGAGGTAGTATACAAAAAATTTCATCATAACCAATTATAATATATTATTGTATGTTGTCAGCCACAGCATAAATGTTGAGTCATGTTGTTATAATATATCCAGGCCCTTTTGTTCTATTTGTCTGGCTGATACAAGCAGAAAACGATGGGTCATGAATTGTGTGTTCTATTCTGATATGAGCAAGTGTGACTTGTATTATATTGCTTGAAATAAGCCCCATCTGGCATGAGCTTGCCTAAATCTATTTAATATAGAGCACTTAGTTAATATAATGTAAGGGTTATTTGTTCTTTGTAGTCATTTTGAAATGCCTAGAAAGTGTACTAATCATCCGGATTCCTTTTGCTACATTTGCGGTGATGTTACTTTTAAGAAGCAAAGAAGGCGTTTTACTCCGCTTGTTAAGACATGTTATAAGCTGTACTTTGGATGTGAAATTGGCGATTAGGACAAATACAGGGCCTCTCATTTCAGCTGTATAACCTGTGTCAGACTCCTAACAGGTTGGGTCAAGGGTGTTAGACACATGAAGTTTGCTGTTCCAATGATCTGGAGGGAACCAAGAGATCACTTGACATACTGTTACTTTTGCCTTACAAACATTGCAGGCATTACTTCCAAATCACAACAAACTGTCAATTACACAAATTTACCATCTGCCATGAGGCAGAAAAAAAGTATGAGGCAAAAAACATTCATGATCCACTTGTGGAGCCGAATAAAGTATATCTACCTCCTCTCCATATAAAGTTGGGTCTCGTGAAGAACTTTGTAAAAGCCATGAATAGAAGTGGACTAGGATTTGCATATCTTAGAAATACATTTCCACAAATAAGTGAGGTGAAAATCAAAGAAGGGATTTTTGTAGGGCCTAATATTAGAAAACTGATGAAAGATGAAAACGTTGATGCTCAGTTGAATGACACTAAAAGAGCTGCATGGATTTCCTTTAAGATTGTCGCGACTTCTTGGGAAATAACAAGGCAGCCAACAGCACAAAATTAATGGATACTCTATTGAAATGGGATGTAACATGTCTTAAAAATGCACTTTTTGCATTCACACCTGGATTATTTTCCTGCAAATCTAGGAGCAGTAAGCGATGAACATGGAGAAAGGTTTCATCAGGACATTTCAGTAATGGAAAATAGGTACCAGGGCAAGTGGAGCTCCATTATGCTAGCAGACTATTGTTGGACTCTAAAAAGGGATGTTCCTGAGGTACAATATCGTAGAAAATCATATACAACTACCTTTTAGGAGACCGCAGGTTACAATATTCATATAACACATATAATGTTATATGAGCAATATAGTAGAAATTTAAACTACGTGTCACTGAAAAATGTTACGTGATGGAGAATTTCTAAGTACATATCTGAATTCCTTGCAAAAAACTGTAATAGAATCAGACTTTTTCATTTCTGTGACAGAAATTTTTTTTATTTTGTTGACTAGTGTTATTTGTGGAACTTATATTTTCAGACAGTGAACAGTGATGTCGCTGATCATGTGTTGGCTTCTGCTGTTGGCATTTTGCGCTGTCTGCATCAATAGTCAACGGACAGCATCAGATAGAGACAATTGTGAAGACAACGTGTTCATCTCTGCTAACATTCTTAAGTCACTAGAGAAGATACATCAACGCTTAGAACGTCTAGAGCTTCAAGATCTATCTGCAAACAAGTATGTATAACGTGTAAAGTTTAAGTACCTCAACCTACTCTAAAGTTATATACAGTATATCCCCAAGGAAATGAAAAAATAATGTATAATGTATTAAATAAAAAAATAAATGTGGGGTTTGCAAAAATCGCAAAATTGCCAACAATTGCCAAATTTTTGCCAAAAATTGCCAAACATTTATTTGCAAAAATTGCCAAAAATTAGCCAAAAAATTACCTGGTCTCCCCCCAAGAAAAGTGTGAAATGACGCTACTTTTTGGTGCATGGAAATTTTTATATCAGTAAGACTGATCAAAGAGAGTTGTCAACAGCCTAAATGATGACTCGTTGTAAAGAATGTTCCGTTGACTTTGTTCAGAACGTCACAGCAACTTTGTGCGATTAATATTCCAAAAGAAACTTCATAACCTTGGTTCTGTTGTAAAGCAACATCATCACAATGAGTGAGTGTCATGGGAGGGAGGAAGGGCAGTCGTTCACATCTCCTCTCAGTTGACGCCTAAGCTTAAATCTCTTGCGTTCCTTCAGGTTAATTTTACTTTGTAGATTCTCGGCGTATCGGCGTAGGCTCTGTTCATACTGTGAGCGGGGCGCGATTTGTAGGGGGAAGGGAAGAATCTTCCCCCCACTGCCCCAACTACATCCCCCTACTGATACATCTCCCACAGCTACATCCCCACTGCTGCATTTCCTGAACAACTACATTCCCAAGCTCGACTGTCGACATGCCCCCCCCCCCCCACTGCTCCAGGTCACAAATCGCACCCTGACTGTGAGTGGCAATGTGTGCAAACATTTCGAATTGATTAACATTTCACTATTAATAGGCCTATTATGACAAGAAATTTTAATAGCGAAGCGATCAAATTTTCATTCTCTCAGAGATTCGAGACCCAAATGTCACTCCCGTCGCTGCGCCGCCGAATGTCCACTCGAATTCAATCACAGCGCCAGCGTCGTCTCCAAATGCTACTCCGTGGTGACTCAACCATTGAGTTGGGATGCTGCGCAGGCACGATGCAGAGAATTGCATCCTCAATCGCATCTTCTCGTCATCAACAGCCCGTTGGAAAATCAGATCATAAGCGAGATACTGCAGAAATACGGTAAGGCTGATAATTATTATCTATCTCTTTTACAAACTTCTCATCTAAATTTTTAACTTACGTATTTGACTTCGATCGCGCAATATATTCTATTATCATAGAAATGGAACTTCTTAATTCTAAGTTTCACGTCTAACGCTTCTTACTATACCCCTGAATGTAGTCAAATCAGTGCCTAATAAACGAGATGTTGTTCCATGTCTTTTACGTAATCGCCCCGGTTAAACCATCACCTACCACTAGACAATAGAGGGAAATGCGGATTAATTTGCCGCATATGCTATTTATGCAAAAATCGCATATCACGAAAAAGCGGCTGAATATGCGGAGCATTAAAAATTGCTATAATAATCATCTTTATTCGTGACAAGCACAGCATAACAAAAGTAGTACACAACCAGTAGTACACAACCAAGGAAAACACAAATCAGCTGAACAACACTAAATAATAATAATAATAATAATAATAATAATAATAATAATAATAATAAAAACACAAACCTAATAATAAACAAATAAACTAAGCACAAACTTTACACAGTACAGCCTCTGCCCTCAGACAAATCCTAGTAATGCACTGAGCAAAGTACAGTGGCTTCTTCTCATATCTATTAACAAAGGATGCTTGTCGCTTTTCTACAATAGCATGCATACTATCCAAACCCGTCAGGATTCTGATATACTCAACATTATCTGCCTCACATGTTTAAAAAATTTTGCACACAACTACTTGAATCAGTCTGTCAAGAGCATTAAGATTACTTTTATTTGGACATGTGGCTTCCATGCCATACAATACAATAGGTAGACAATAGCTCTTTACCAGGTTAACGCATATCAATTCAGAAGCGGCAGCTCTGCTACGACTATACAAGCAATTAAACGTACGAAAAAATTTTAATTTAACTTCCGAAATAGATAACCCGAAGTGCCTGCCCTTTTTCAGTGTCACTCCGAGATACCTAATTTCCTCCACAAATGGCAAGGCAACACCATCCAGGACCAATACAGCACATGCGATATTGCAACGTGTCCCAATCCTCATGACCATAGATTTCTTCACATTAAATTTCAAATCCAAATCCACAAAATCATTGGTGCAAATATCTAGCATGTGCTGCATGCCGGATATAGAGTGTGACACCAATAAGATATCATCAGCATACAATAAACATCCAACAAACAAATCATTGATATAGCAACCATATCCAGAATTTTGCAACTTTAAAATTACATCATCAATATAAACAGCAAATAGCAAAGGCGAAAGAACCCCTCCTTGTCGTACCCCAGCCACTACAGTAAAAGATTCTGATAAGGCATTACCCCATCTAACCATAACATTACATTTGGAATACCAGTTGAGTAAAACTTCAATGAAATACCAAGGGGTTTTCCTTTGTATCAGCTTCAAAAACAGCCCATAGTGACTAATTTTGTCAAAAGCTTTCGAAATGTCAAGAGCAGAAATGACAGCTGTGCATGAATTTCTATTGAGATAACTTATTACCCCCTCAATGTGTATAAGGCATCTGAGCATGCTACCCCAGTTTTGAACCCAAACTGCAGGTCAGAGCTCCCCAAAAAACCCCCAAATTTCCCTAGTAATACATGCTCAAAAATCTTAGACACTACCGGACTCAGGGTTATGCCCCTATAATTGTCACACCTTGTAGGGTCTGCTGTGCAATTTTTTAGCAGAGGGATCATGATGTGCTGTCTGTCTAATAGACGACACCGCAAATAGTCGCTTCGGCTAGAACTGCACCAGATCTAGTTGATCATACTTCTTTTATAGCGGATAGGCCTAATGATAACAATTGCGATCGCATTCAACGCACAGACCTACCCAGTGTTAGGGCTCTGTTTGAAGGTATTTATTATAATTAGGAAAAACTGCTCAACGAGTAGACATTTTGAAGTGATCGTTTCCATCTTGGTACCTTCGCTGAAATGGGCGTATCCCATGTAGCCAAAAAATCGTATGTATATCAAAATGTGTGTAATTGAACACCTACAAGTACCTATAGGCATATTAGGCAATTTCGTCGGGTCTCGGGTAAAATTTTGGAAATAGACGGGGTGATAGCCCCCTACCTCGTGGTGCGCGGATTAAAACGCGTTCCCGAGACCCCGTTACAGCTTTCGACGGGCCTGGGAAAGTAGACCAGTCTAGAAGAAAGTGTTTCAGATAAGATTAAAGAAAAGGAATAATTAATCAAAGGCATAAAATAATTCTTCATCGTGTGCTATGTAATGCAACGTCAGCGGTCAGGGATTTCCACTCTGCTCTGTTTCAGGCTGTTCTTTTCAGTTCTGCTTTTTGATTTCTATTAGCTGTACTTCTCTTCGACTGTTTGTGTATTTTATTCTCTATCCTCCTTAATATCTAATTCTAATATCTATTCCTAAGTTTCTACAGCTCCACTTCATAATGCACAGAAACATATCAGCCAATGGCACACGCTGGCGCTTCTTTTCTTTGTTCAATCAGCTTATTAGATTGTATAAAAACCACACTATTCACAGAAATACAGGAGATCGTTCTGAACGTCAATGAAATTCGTTTCAAGTTAATTTATTCAATTTATTTTATTTTATTTTTTTAATTTTTTTAATTTTATTTTATTTATATTGATATTTTATTTTAGTTAATTTATTCAAGTTAATTTATTTACAACAGCTAGAAAAAACTTACATTTCATATTAGTTGGTTCCGTTTTAATACTTAGTTTGATTCTATCGCATAGTTCTTGACCATGCGATAGATTTAAAAATCAAACCACGCTTTATGCAAGGCCCTTGCTTAAAAACTAGCACACGCTGGTTCATCGCTTTGACGAGTTTTTACTCCAAACCAGATCAAGCTATTGCTTATATTACCATTCCGGAATAAAAAATTACTGCTTGTTACTTTGCATTATACATGTACTTATCAGTGGTGAAAGTTTTCGGTATGGTTGATCTTGCGTTTTAATAATAATAAACAAACTTGATGTCTGTTTCAAGAATGTCGTGGATCGTCAAATAAGGCACCTGACAAAATCGTTTACATCACAAACGGCTTCTGGACGAGTGGAAAAAGGACCAGTGATAGTTGCGATTCGAAAATTCTATGGAGACCGACTGAAACGTTCAATCAGGAGCTTAGCTACAATAACTGGTGTCGTGGAGAGCCAAACTGCGCTTTTAACCAGGAGCACTGTCTGTCTTTATCCAAATTTTGTAATTCTAGAAATATAATAGGATGGAATGATAACATATGCTCATGGAGTCAATGTTCAGTCTGTGAAATGTTATGGCCTGATGATTAAGAATTCACTCAGCCTCTGGTATAGATGTGGCTGCATCCACATTCCACTCAAGTCCTGTGACTTGCATGGAATGCGGATCCTATAAACTACTCGTACGTTATTATTTATAAATTTCTATTTTCTACAAGATTTCAAGTAAACCTTGCAGAAAATTACAAATAATAACGTAGTTTATATGATTTACTAGAAAGATGCTCGCTTCGCTCGCGCTCGCTTCGCTCGCAGTGCAGGATAATACTAATCCAATACCTATACCTAATACCCAATCATTGAATTCATGCTGAACAACATTTCAATGATCGCCACCTAGCCAAGCTCTGCGCCACGGAATAATTAGGCCTATGTACGTTAAAATCACGCAACTGTGGCCATTTGTGACGCTGTACACGTATTTTTTGTGTACGTTAAAATGTACTCTAAAATTGCGCAACTTCCTCAGGCTGCGAACAATTGTTACCAATAGCAACGTCGTCGCACGCCCAGCCCTCTAACGCTGCAATGACTCGACTAAACCGGTTCTACGAACAATTGTTACCAATAGCAACGTCGTCTTCGAACATCGTCCACCAACGCATCGCGACGTAAGGACTAAACGGTCTAAACCGTCTACCAATAGTCAACGCTCGCCCACCAACGCATCACGACGTAAGGACTAAACGGTCTAAACCGTCTACCAATAGTCAACGCTCGCCCACCAACGCATCGTGACGTAAGGACTAAACGGTCTAAGCCGTCTACCAATAGTCAACCAATCAGAACGCTTGAAGGTAACAGACAGAGAGACATACAGATAAGGATTTTAATATTATAGATGTTGATTGTTGGTATTAATATTTTGATTTTGCAAATCAATATGCCGAGCATACAGACATCAAACAGTTAATAGGTTTAGATATTTCTTTTGATACTATTCAGTCGATCATATTATTGCTTTATTATTCATTATTCAGTGTGTTTTTGCGCGTACATGAGATCTAGCTATATGCATTGGCGACGTCAGACGTTTGAGAGTGAGAGAGAGAGTGTGTGTGTGTGTGTGTTTGGGGAGGGGATTATGGCGAACACGTTGAGGGGGCCTGGGGCAAAGCCCCCAGTGGGGTCCAGAGGCCAAGCCCCTGATCCGGGGTCAAAGGGCCAAGCCCCCTGAAGCTGAACAACTTTTACTGATGACGTCACGATGAGTTGACATAAAATATTTAACCCTTATCCGAAGGTGGGTCCGTCGGAACAATAATTACGTTTGGCGAGTGACTGAGCCCAAATGCTAATTTTAAAATTCTTACGACATTAGTTCGAATTACCCCGAATTACGCCGAATTACCCCGAATTTAGAATAGCCTCTCCTTTGATCTAAAAAATTTAAACCAAATAACTTCATTTGAAACAAGCTTAAAAATGTTCTTTTAAAATGTCAAACTTAACTTACCCCTAACTAACTTATATAATATAGATACTAACTTACAATTGAACTTACTAAATTTTTTGATTACATTATATATGCTAAACTACATTTTTATATCAATTAATATGAATATATGTAATTTTTGTTGTTAATAACTTAATCTCATCTAATTAACTCAAAACTTCTTACTTGATTCCTACATAACACCTGGTTTCCATCTTTTTATGTCATTTAATTATAAACTTTGAGGTTGGCCAATATTGCGGGATTCAAATCCATTAGGCCAACCCTTTTCTAAACGATAAATTTCTTTACTCTTCATGTTTGCACTTTTTTACTATTAGACTGTAATATCATATATAATATAGTTACTATATTACCTAGATCAATTTTATAATTCTCACTATTAAATATAATACTAGCTTTTTGTCATTTATATTAATTATAAGGTTGTATCATTATTCTGTAAAGTCTGTCTAGGTAAAAGTAAATGGACATTCATGGTTTATATATAATTTGAATTTCTTTATCCTTGTCTAGTTAGGACTTCCTTTTCTTTTCTTGACATGTATTCAGCAGGATGTTGAGAAATAAACTTATTTGATTGATTGATTGATTGATTGATTATAATTACTATTCCACACGTAATGAGTGCATTAAATAACTTTTAAGCAATATTTTCGTCTATCCGATAATATTTCTCGCAAATAGTAACATGGACGGCCATGGCGGGTCCCAGTCCATCCGACGCATATATAGATATATAGATATATAGATATATTGTTATATAGATAAAAGAGAACTTGTTATATGGATAAGCCCTATAGAGAACGCTTGATACTTTGACTAGTAGAGCCGATCCTCAACCATCCCCGACCCCACCCCCTCACAAAAAAATTCTTTGAAACTTTTGCACGAATCTCATGGGTGGCCCTGATGGCAAGTGGAGGTGTTCAACCCCCCCCCCAACCTCCCAGTGGCCTCGCCATTGGCTATATGTGCTTCAATCTCATAGATGACACAGCAAATAGTAGCTTTGGTTAGAACTGCATCAGATCTAGTTGATCATATTTCGTTTACAGTGGATAGGCATTTCTGTATGATGTCAGAGTGAACAAATTGTCAAGAAGTCTTGTTTGTACACTAAACAAGATTTAATAATTTTGAATACTTCGAGAAGGAAACATTTACCAGTTTAATGCGTTAGGCCTACTAAACTTTCCGACAACTTTTTGAATAACTCTCGAGACATTAAGCCTATAAACAAGAAGTGCATGAGAACAAGCGTTTGACTTTGATCCAACAGCTGCACTTGTCCGCTAATTTGGGTTAGGCCTATGTCTTCTTCTTAAGTTCTCTGCCCCGTAGCAGGTTCTGGGCTCCATTGGCACCATCCTTGTCTGTCAGAAGCTTGTGTCTTTAATAATCTTTACCATCCATCTTTAGTCAACATCCAGTGCAGTAGTGGCGTACATGGTCTTCCTCTAGTTATTCTTCCACCCATATGTCCCTCCAGTATTGTTCTTAACAACAAGTCTCCTCTTAGAATGTGCCCAATCCAATTCTCTTGCCTCTGTTTTCTTGTTTGCATAATTGTCTATTCCTCCTGTACAATGTCTAGAGCCTCTTCGTTGGACATATGCTATGTCCAACTGATTCTTTCCATTCGTCCCCATATCCACATTTCAATCGCCTCCGGTCTTCTGATGTCGTCTTTTCTCATCGTCCAAGTTTCCGAACCATAAAATACCATGCGCCATATCAGTGTTTTGCCATATCAGTGTTTTAAATATTATCTTCTTTAGCCCTTTATCGAGAGTACTCCTAATTAATTCCCTCCTTTGGTAAAATGCTTCCTTTCCCATTGCTATTCACCTCCTCATTTCGTTTTGGCATTTGGCATCTTATGTGATAAGGTTGCCAATGTAGCAAAATTGAATTCTTGTTCTATCTTCTCTCCGTAGATTGTGATGTTGGCCTCTTTTCCTTACTCTTTACTGATGACCATCATTTCGTCTTTCTGGTGTTAATCCTCATACCATGTTCTTCAGAAGCTAAAGCCAGTCGATCCATAATTTTTTTGTAAAGCCATTTCTTTGTTTGCTAGCAAAGCCTGGTCATCAACAAATCGCAATGTTATTATTATTATTATTATCTACGACAATTTATATAGCGCAGTAGCATAACTGGAGCTAAAGTCAAGAGCGCTTTACAAAGGAGTCACTTATAAGAGATGTTAAATAAGTGTGTCTTTAGGAGCTTCTCAAAACAGCCGACGGACTTCGCATTAATAACATCGCTTGGCAACGAGTTCCACAGGGCTGGGTTTCCCCGCGTGACTGATCTGTCACCGAACACGACAGTCTTCGAAGGCGGAGGGACGATCAAAAATGTCCGACTACTGGATCGAAGTTCCGCGCGTCTGTCGTTCGTCGTTGCCCTGCATATGAGTGTTGATATGTAAGTCAGGACAGGTGGTGTCGTTCAGGGCCCGATATGTAATCAGGCATCGCTTGTAGGTGATGCGTTCTCGAACCCCAAGCCAGTGAAGCTTGTCTCTAAGCAACGGTGTCACGTGATCATCCCAGCGGGCTCCAAAGATCAAGCGAGAGGATGCATTGAGCACCGACTGGAGGCGGCTTAGCTGGCTCTCTGGAAGGCCGAGGAGGACTCCATTGCATTGGTCAACCCTGGATAGAACAAGCGCCCGAATCAGTTGTATCGCAGCATCCATTGGTATATATCGCCTGATGCTTCTGATTCTCCACAACTGATAATAACAGACACGTGTCACGTTACTTATATGATCCGTGAACGACAGTGTCTCATCAAAAATAACGCCGAGCAGTCGTACGGTGGTAGAGGGAGCAATGACAGTGTCCTCTATTTCAAACGGTGTCCTGTTTATTTGGGATCTCCTTCTCGGGGAGCTTAGCCAAAGGAACTCAGTCTTCCCTGAGTTAAGCGACAGGCGATTAGATGACATCCATGATTTGACCTCAGCTATGCATTCAATGATCTTTGACCGCAATCTGTCCGAGTCTGCCGGTAGACAGAAGGAATATATTTGGCTATCATCAGCATAACTGTGCGAGTCTAGTCCAAAGGCTTTGATGATTCGGCCAACATCAGCAACATACAATATGAACAAAAGAGGGCCCAACACAGACCCCTGGGGAACACCACTCAGGACATTGCTGTATAATGACGTTCGGCTGTTACAGCGGACCGACTGCATTCTGCCCGTTACGTAGTCACGGAGCCAGGATAAGACCTGCCCCTTGAGGCCGTAAGATATTTCAAGACGTCGAATGAGGGTAGCATGATCGACAGTATCAAAGGCCGCGGAAAGGTCGAGGAGGCAAAGAACAGCTACACGACCATTGGCAATGGCGTCTACGATGTCGTTGTAGATTCTTAGTATGGCTGTCTCGGTGGAGTGCCCCTTTCGGTATGCTGACTGGTTCTTTGGCATAAGATCATTCTTCACAAGATGAGCGACCAGCTGCTTGTTGACGAATTTCTCCAGTAGCTTGAGAGAAAGGGTAGGTTGAGACAGGTCTGTAGTTAACCACATCGTTTTGTTCGAGTCCTGGCCGTTTGAGATGTGGTATAACGATGGCTCGTTTCCATGACAGCGGGAACTCCCCACTGTTCAAAGAAGCAGTCATAAGTGTCTCAAGAATGGTGCAAGCACATCAATCGAATCTTTTAGGAGCCATGTAGGAAGTGGATCCAGGAGGCAATACTTATTAGACGATGATCTGACAAGCTTTATGACTTCCTCAGTCGTTGGGCCTATGAATTCCAAAAGGTCAGGTCCAGAGTAATGAGTGAACGTCACTCATTACTCTGGACCTGATCATTAATGTTGGTACTTAACATCCCCTACCTTAATTACCTTAATTATTTATTCCAGTTTTCCAAGTGCTTCTGTAATCAGTTCTTATATATATATATATATATATATATATATATAATATATATATATAAGAATTGAAGGAAATATGACAGAACCATGAAAGATAGGGGAGAGAGGTAAGACAGGGCTACCCGTTGTCACCACTGTTGTTCAATATATATATATATATATATATATATATATATATATCCCAATCTTCTTTCATTGTTCTGTCATATTTCTTTCAATTCTTATTCTCACTTAACCTATAGGCCTAGAGCGCATGAGCTTTTTACAAACGTTAACGCATGTCGGGGTCAAAATGACCCCAAACAGCAGCCATGTATTTCAACATTAGAAAACTATTTATATAATACATTTTTATAAAACTATTTATTTATGGATAATTATAATTAAATGCAAACAATTATACGTGGTCACAGCAGTGGCGGCTCCAGGATTTGGTAAGTGGAGGCATTGGGGTGACAACGTCTACGCATGGGGCCAACTACTTATTGCTAGGTATGTAGTTGTAAGTAAAGGGTCCCGACATAGATTCTTTGCACGCCATCACCTTCTTTGCCAATGTAGGCCTACGGTTTCGCATTGTACACATAGTAGAACTCAGAGTCAGCTAACAACCATAATTTCATATCATATCCCAAACAGTTGGCAATAAAGGCGGTCCACATGTCACGAAATGGAGCAAATGTGTCTGACTGACGGCGAACTCCACGCGGTTCACGGTCATTGAATCGCATGTGGGAAAGAACTGCTTCGAAGCGATTTGTTGATATGGTAGCAGTAAAATTGGGTCGTCCGACTGGTCCAGGACTCCATAGTTGTCTAGTCGACTCGTGTTGTCCCTTGCAGACACCATGTAGCCTAGGCCTACATCAAATACATGTAGCCTACAGCAAACCTATGACGGCCTTCAGCTCCGGAAGTGTTACTGAAATCCAACCCAGTGGATCCATACCTTCCGATTGCAGTTTATGCAGAGCGTATTTGTTGGTATATTCGAGTATGTCATTCAGCATTGAATTCGACACAAAGAAAATGCATCAGTCATTGTCCATATTTTTCCTGCAGCATCGCAACCCCAGCATTTGTCGTCAATATATTGACTTGAACTGTCTGCTGCGAATTGATGGGAGGAACAGAGTTCCAAGTTAGTCCTTACGCTGCTAAATATAATATTTGCTGTTGCGTATTAACTGCCTCAACCGTTTGGTCGCTGGCATCACTAGCAGCTGCCAAAACTTTCATCAGTGTCTGACTTCAACAGCGACGAGGAATCATTGCATTCCTTACAAGCATTAGACGGACTCATCTCCTATACAGGAAAGCCAGGCTGGTCCGATTTGTGTTCGTCAGATGATGTCACGTCCGCATCCGAATTATCACTACTCACTAGCATTGCCGTTTAGCTAACCACCAATCCTGTTCAGAGCTTCTGATTTACAACAAGTTACAACTAATTCTTTATGACAAATGATAATCTTTACTTCGCATGAAATAACACAACAGAAAACGTTTCAGATAGGCCTATCATTGTAAATTATTATTATTATTATTATTATTATTATTATTATTATTATTATTATTATTATTATTATTATTATTATTATTATTATTATTATAGCTAAGTAAGACTATCAATGATGATGGATTCTATCGTAAGAATCGTTCAGATTCCCCTAGAATGTATTAGTATCACTCGGGGATCAAAATGACCCCGTCATGCTCAAGCTACCACTACTTACATAAACATCTGCAATTAGGCTTGGGTGTTCAAATTTACAAATCTATGTCATCTATGTCTAACTTGTAACCTGTACGAAGATGTCACCATGGCTCGCCTCGAAATCTTTTTTGGGGAGAAAATCATTCTACAAAATTACTTGCTTCGGGGTAAATATGACCCCGTCATGCGTCCTAGGGTCAAAACTGTTAAGACCTCATAATTAAAATATCTACAGCAGGATCTGTACATAGATTCAGATGTTTATTTATTTTCACAGTTTGGCAAACAGAAAATAACATATTGTAAACAAACATAGCAAAAAATGAAACTTAATTAAGCTTACATACTATGGTAGTACTTTAGTAATTAGCACAGTAGCATATGTTGCCGAATGGAAAAAAGGTTAACCTAATAAACCAGAGATCCCGCACAGTGGTTAACCTGGTCTATGTAGTATGTGACTATGTGGCATAAATAATATTGAAATTAGGTAAATAAAAGTTAATTTGTTTAATAATTAGCATTTAAGGTAGTGAATATTGGTAAAATCGATCATCGCATCGCTTAGAATTTCGATAAATTGGTAGCAGTGCCAAGCAAAGAAGGTAAAACGTGGGTCTAGAGAAGCCAATTCAAAATACTTTATTAAGTTAATGGCATAGGCAACCTGCGTCGTTGTTTGTCCAGTACACGGAAATCAGCGCATGACTCTATGATGTTTTAAATATAAACTTCTTTTAACAAATTGAGTTTGGAGTCACACTTGATTAAAAAAACTTAATGTCAAGGAAAACTATTTCATTCTAGCCTCTGCTGTAGTGCCAAAAATCGTCTACTAGTAGGTCTATTATTCGATCTATCGCTTAAAATTCTAAGCTACGCTTGCACTTTGAAACATTTACTACCTTTCGATAGTAAATAGTGATGATATCTTATGATACAATAACTTAACTATGACTAGAATATAATATGATACATTCCTAATGATGTCCGATAAATGTTCTTAAATCTTCGTCTTATCCTATGATACTGTTTTCCTTAAATACGCAGTAGTTCTTGTAAGACAAAATTCTTGTTTTCTTAGTTCAAGCTGTATGGTCAATCGAAGCGTAGTGTGATTTGTTGAACATCGAACTCTGAGGCAAAAAAAGTTCTGGTTACAGCTGATAGAGAGCTTTCACTGCATTCAGTTCCATGTATTCAATGCTATCTATTTGAATAGCCTTAGCAATAAAGCAGAAATGCAGAATTATACATTCTCTAACAAATCTGTGTGAATAATTTAATTTCAATGGAAAACTATACAACTTTAATTTGAATCATAGTTTCTTCTGATCTAGCATATCTCTGTGTATGACAGTATTGATAATGACGACGACGAAAATGAGTTCTATACACAAGCGCAGTAATTCTTTACATCATATTTCCATTTATCCCTGTCTACAAAACGTTTATGAAGTTTATCAAATTGAGTTACCGATGTTTCCTTTGTCTTTTCTTCCATGTATACAGTTGAATTCGACTCTAAACAACAAAGTTCAGTAATTGCTATGAAAAATTGATATCCTGACTTGATTGCCATGGATATTATAATTCCAGCTTTACCATGATGTAATGAATGCTTCAATGATTTCTAAGCGCGCTAATATTATAGCAATGACATTGCATGAAATTGATCGCTGAATCAGATACATAAGGAATTTCTTTCGTCACCGTCGGTAGTTATACTGATGAGCCCTGTTGTTTCTGATGCCATTTTTATCATATGCTCCCATTCTGGCCTATTCAAAGCTCTTTCTGGTAAATATGGAAAGTGCCTCCGTTGTTGATACTATCCGTGAGTTATTTTACGAGCACTAAAGAAATCCGACAGATGGAAAGTGCAGAAATGTTAACGATGCACAGATTAAATTGTTTTGAAGCTATTCTAATTTTGAAATACGTGTAAATTAGTTCTATGATGCTTTGAATAAATCCACTAACCTCTGCAGCGTTTGTTGGCCTCTGAATATACAGGGAACTCTGTTGAACCTTTGTCGTGGATATAATGCGCTCCAATTACTAAAAACCAACATTCGTCAATTAATATCGATTGATTTTCAAAGCAGCGAGTCTGTTTCCGGCAGTTGATTCAGATCTGTGTAATCAGGCAACATCATCTTAAACTTGGCAATATCTGCCATTCGTATATTTGAACATTTAGTGTTTTTCAATAAGGCCAACTTACCATTGGCGGCTCCACAGGGAGGGTCCAGGGGGCCGTACCCCCTATTGAGTGCCTGCCCCCAGTGGCCCCTCTGTTGGCACCCTATTCTTAATGCTACATACATAACAACAAATGGATGGCCCCCATGATTAGAAGTTGCTACCGCAACGGCCCCCCACTTGCCAAATTCTGGAGCCGCCACTGCAACTCACCTGTATTTACAATGTCTATGTCATGAAGCTTTAGAAATAAAGAAACAATTGGTTCTTAAATATAGTCTGTGGTCTTACATTATTGGTTGAATTTACTATATTTGTTCCACTTGAACTGCTCAGGTTCGTAATATAATTTATTCTCATTTATTTGCGTTGAACTTTCCTGGATTGTCAGCAGATGGGCTATCAAATGATCTTGCCACAGACATATTTCTACATAAATTCGCTTCTAATTCTTCCATTTCAGCATAGACTCCTTCCTCTTTCACGTGGTTTAGTCGAATCACTGGATCTGAAAAGTTATAATAAACATTAGATAGAACACGTTCACTGAGGTGCTAACGCTAAAAAATATTAGAACTCTTGGTTTACATATTCTATTGTTTCTTCTTCAAAAAAGTATTGCAAATATCCGCTTTTAATTCTTATTTCACAGCTTCTCGCACTTAGGCTTATATGTAGGCCGACATGTTTTGATTTGAGATAGGCCTACTTCAATAAGAAGTGAATTGTTTTTTGCTTGAATCCTAAGTGCACAAATTGAATAAAAAATTACGCTGCTGTAATTTGCATGTTTTTTCTGAACAGTCCTAATTAAATGCACATTAAATAATCTAAATATTATCTTTCATCTAATGTTTTCATTTGTAACCTTCTGTGTCGTCGACGTACATCACAATATGAGGTCCATCAATGAATTCGTCCGGTAATGTACAGGCAGGTCTGCGAAACTCTAAAATGTCAAAATGCCTAATTAGTCTAACGATAGAAAAACTCGAAACCCTACATCTGACAAGAAAATTTAAATGAAAGTAAAATGAAATATTTCGATACTCAAGTTTCTATTTAAGGCATGTATTGGTCGCATATGCATATTGCCTTAGATCAATTTACAACAGAAAAAAGTAATATATTACCTTTTGATCTAATTGATACGGCGATTAAAACGACGAACAGTACCGCTGTAATGACTCCCATTACCCCAGTAATCATTTTCATTGTCGTAGACTCTATATTAAAAATAGTTACGGATTAATACGGATAACATCACTTATAAGTTAAGTTCTTTGACTTAGGTAGTCTTTCTATCAGTCTATCTACATGCTGCAAACATTTAGCTATCAATTCTATCTGTCACCATCAATTCCTGAGGTTTTATTAGGTTCCAGAGCACAACATCTATTGAAGGATGCGATTTTGAAAGAATCTGCATACAACAACTATATCGTTACCTACATACACGGCAATGATGGTACACATTAGAGGAGTCGCAATATTTGTAAATAAGGCAAGCATTTGTTTTAGAATTATTTCAAGAATAATATTAAGACGCATCCTCTAAAAGCGTAGAGCTAAACGAATAGACGTCACATCGCTCTGTAAATTATAAGACTTGCAATCGCACTCCATAGAAAAGGAACGATATTATGAACTACTAACCGGAAGAGCTGTAATCGGAAATACTGATGTTCACAAATAGCGAAAGATTTGCACCAGTTGTCGGATTTGACGCAATGCATCGATAAAAATGAATCACGCCTGCGTCCAAATCATCGCTTAAAGTCAATTCTGATCCATTCGTAATGCTGTCAGTTGCTACGGAAATCCAATGATAGACCGGTTCTGGATATCCGTCTGCCCAGCAGATAAGACTATTGCCACGGTTGTAGGACATTTTCACTGGCCCAGCAGAAATGTTTCTTGGTCCATCTAAAACACATGCAGTTTCAAGGTATATTACCATCTGATGCCAGCAGTCAAGCTTGGTATCAAAGCAGAAACACAACCAAATCAATACTTGAAAAGATTCACACAAGTTACACTTTTATTTAGGTGGCCATTTTGAACCGTCTTCCGACTTAATAAAATAGACAATTCAAAGCTAATACAGGATTCCAAAATAGATTCGACGGATGTGCAGATACTAACAGATCATGCAATAGCGTAGACGTGATTCGAGAATAGTTGGGCATATCGAAATTTTCGCCGCCAATACTGTTGGCGAGCAACGAAAATTTGCGCCTCAAGCGCTGTGAAATCTGATGCGATCTCCTCATTCTGAAACTTTCCCTCCCCCAGCTACTCACCGATTTTGGACGAATCTCACGACCGGTCCCGGCGTAGCAAAATTATATTTATTCCCATATAATAATACCTCTCCAGTAATTATAGGCCTATATACGAAAATAACTTCCCTGTCAATATTAGGCATATCATTCAGTTGGCTTTCATAATCCCAATAGACTTTTTCAAGGATAAATGCCAAGTGCCTCTAGCAGAAATATAAAAACCCTACAATCGATATTCTGATATAAATGCTGAATACGAGAAATAAAGGCATCAGACCTTAAACTAATCAATTCTCTTGAACGAAGAGAGGTTATGTTTATCTTGTATTGTCTCCTTTTGCGAATAAAGATTTCTATTAAGGAGAAAGACTTATGTGAAAATGAATGGAAAGTTATAATTATTATTAATATAAAATTGACTTGCTAGTTAATAATGTTAACTATAGTAACTGGGATCAATGTTTCAGAATAGTCATTATCAAATAGCACATCGACCCAATTAGAGGTTGCGCCAATGAAGTCACGACATTTGAACCAACTCACATGCGACAAATGCTGTAAAATTCCAAAGGTACGCGTAATCAGGATTGTTGGTTGCTCTGACCGCAGATGCAGATTTGTCTGCACTTGTAACATTGAAATATGAAAAACAGCTGACAACGATTCCGTTATTGCTGGAATCCAGTTGCACCTTTACCTTGGAATCCAATGTCCGTCTCGTGTCAACCACGTCACCATTACTGATGAGAAAGAGGTTTTTGCCATCGCTTCGAGACCAGGTCATAACTGGCACCAAATTTCCAACAAACGTCATCTTACAATGTATTTCAATTGCCGTGCCTTCAGGTACAGCAGGGCCTTTGCTGCCAACATTGGAACCACATTCTGCATCTGAAACTATACGTAGTTCATAAAACCTGATGAGTCGTCTTAAAAAGATGACATCGACACCTCAAGGCTCCGAAGGTGAGCATAATTTTTGAACGTATATCGATTGATAACTGTCAAGCATACATAATAAATTTTGATCACAATTGTGTGCTGCACTTGTAATAACCGTGGTTATTACTTACACACTTCGAATTGAGTATCAGTGCGTAGACATCTATAATTGAAACGAGTTTTAGCCTATAAAAGAAGCAAATAAGAATTCGATGTACATGTATCAATCTGTAGAATCAAACTTACATAAAACCGCAAGTTCCGCCTCATAGATCATGTAAATGTTGTCTTTTGGGTCTTCTGAGTCTATGATACATATGTACGTTCCAGCGTGTTGAGGTTGTGTCCTGTTTATTATCAGATCAACTGCTACACCGGATCCTCTTCTGGTCGATTGTACGGAATAGCCATCAATGAATACTCTTCTAACGGTACGTCCGATGCCTTCGCTCATATTTAAGTCTCTAAAATTCCACTGAACTGTGAAATTAATGGATACTGGTCCACACTTCATTGAAACTGGATTTCCAACTACCACTGCTTTATTCACTGGAGGAATAAGATTCATTTCTGACTTCAAAGAAACTACAATAAGTCGTATAATTAGTACAGTACAAGCAATAATTATAGCAATTTCTTGATGCGTTTTAGCCGTTTAAGCTACTCTTATTCTAATGCAATATTGACTTACGCCACACAATTGCTCGCAAACGCTGTGATGCTCAAAAAGTTTATCAGTGACTGATCGTTGATTTGCCAAATATGTCGACAGAAAATGAGACTAGATGCAAATTTGCATAGAATAATGCCTGTCAAACTTACCAGCCACAGAAAATACTAACAAAATCGATAGAAGCGGCATTGTCAATTATGAAGAGAAAGAGGTCAACAAAAAGTTTCGATTATCATTGTTTCCTCTTATTTTATCTAAAACGCGAACTTCAATTGGTATAATTATTTCGATTGCTAGCAAGCTTTATAGCATACTGCTAATTGCTGAAACATGCAGATACATCTTTGTGACAATCGTATTTCTTCCACTCATTATCACACGTGACTATTTAATTATACGATATTTTCTTAAGCACTGTTCGAATATAAAGGGAAAACAAATATTACAAAAACGGAAGGCCCTTATTTACCTTTTCTTCTCGCATGTCGTAAAAGGACATACAGTATTGGTGAAACATTAAGTGATATTTATGAAATGGACAAAACTGGCTCAAATGTTTTACTTTTCCTTGCATCGGCAAACACGATTGCTTCAAACGTGCTGGCCTTTTATCATAACATGATTGCAATGCTTATTAGCATGAATAAGCCATAGACCTCTTAAGTAAAGGACTGTCGTCGCGCGCGCTCGGGTCCGCGAACTTGGGTCTATTGAATTGTTGACACCGTAGCATCTATTACATGCCATAACTTAAGTTCGGGTATAGATACAGCTGTAAAATTTGGCATCTAACTCAGAATTGAATTTCCAACAAATAGCAAGCAACCGAAAGTTGATGACTTCCTTACTTATTTAGTTATCAAATTAAACAAATTAATTTGTGTCCATTGAGTTGCTAATACAATCGCATCAATTACATACTGTAACTTGGAGTTTTCACAATGATAGCTTGCAGCTATGACAGCCACGAAACCTGGTAGTCACATTCAGAAATGAACTCTCTATGCATTTCAAGTCATCGGAAGTTGATGACGTCATTACTTATTTAATTAACAAGTTAACAAATTAACGTGTATCCATTGAGTTGCTAACACCATAGCATCTATTATATGATGCAAATAGAGTTTTCAGCTATGAAACTTGGTAGTTACACTCAGAAATGAACTCTCTACGCATCCCAGGTAACCGGAAGTTGATGACGCCATTACTTATTTAATTAACAAAATAACATAGCTGTATCATCAAGCACATTTGATGAAACAACTATGTTAATTTGCAGCTGCAGCTGCAGCATTTACTAGCAACTCAATTGACGCACGTTAGTCTCTTTATTTGTTAATTTAATAAGTAGTGACGTCATCAACTTCAGGTAACTTGAAATGTATAGTGAGTTCATTTATGAGTGTGACTACTAAGTCTCATAAATGTATCATTGTGCAAAATCCACAACTGCTTAATACCCTACACAGACCCTTTTGCCACACACTGTCGACGGCTTGTTTATAGTCTATAATGTTGCTGTATAAAGATCTGTTTTTCTCGCAGAATTTCTCCGCTAGTTGTATCACCACACAGAATTGATCAATCGTCCCTCTGCTTGCTCTGAATCCAGCCTGTTCTTCTGCAACATTTTCTTCTACATACTTTTTGAGTCTCTTTTGTATCATTCCTGAAATGACGGAGTGGTTTAACATACTAGTTGGTGATGCAATTTGGAGTTTGAATGGGATGCAATTTGTCGCCATATCTATTCATAGTAGAGAGTGACACGGGGACACTTTCATTTCTCCCCGTCCCCACCCCGTCCCCGCATTGCTTTTCCCCGTCCCCGCCCCATCCCCACAGCATTTGCCCCCATCCTCTCCATCCCCGCACCAGACTTTTTCATTCCCTCATTGTCCCCGCAGTAATTCATCAACATAGGCCTACGTTAGCGAAAACACTTATCGTTATAATTATGTTACTACGTGTTTGCCTCAAAATTATGACGTAATGTTTTCGACTGTTAAATGGTAATATAATTAAAGTTTTAAGTCCCCGAATAAAAAAATATTAACAACAGCATGGGCACTCCATTGTGCAACCTTCTCGTTGTGTGGCCACACATCACTCAATTATACTTTTAAAAGGATATTCACTCACTTTTACTTTTAATCAATTTACCGCAGAAATTAGAAGAAGCAAAACACATGGCAAGAGACAGGAAGACCCAGAGTCATCTCGTACCAAACTCATCGTCATCATAGATGACAGAAGAAAAAGAATAAGAAGATATAAACCTATAAATATACAGTATAAATTATATATCAATTTGTGACAGAATCCTACCGGCAACTAGGAACTGGGGTACAGGAGGTTCAGCTGCACCCCTGGGAAAGCTTAGGGGGTACACTGTACCCCATGGAAGGCAAAAGCTATGGATGCATAAGGATTCATAAGGAAGAACAGCTAACAACATATGAATTTATCAAAAGGCGAAAGAAATGCACACTATATGCTAAAAATTCGTTCTGGCGGGCTTGAATCCTAGTAAAAAATCATGTAGACGGTAGCTTTACTTGAAGTCAAGGATTTAAACTGCAGTTGATTATTCGTGGTTTAAGCTAAGGATGGTCTGCAATGAGAAACATATGCGTTTTTAGTCTAGACCTGATGGTTGAAGGGCATTGAGTCTGATGAACCTATGCCTGCAAAAAGTTCAAGAGCCTGGGTCCAGCCACAGAAAAAGCAGCCATCCCCATGATGCTCCTTCTATGGTATTAAATATGGAAAGGATTGAAGTGTCAGAAAATGTACTTGATGTCTCAAGAACATCGTGTGATGACAGTGTCTTTCCCGGCGCTTGAAAGCTGCATAATAACTTTGTCAGACGGCCAGTCACTCAAAATATTAGACTTTCGCATAGGAGAAATCCTGAGAATACCACAATAAATTGGCGCGTTTTACACAGGAATACTCCTCTCTTACGCAATGCAGACAATCGAACTCATTTTCATATTAAAACACCAAACCCTCAAATTGACCTTAGACTAAAACCTCGTCAACCCAGTGCTTAATCAGGCCAAATTCATCGCTGTGTTCATTTGCTTATTCATGCTAAAAAACGTTGCAATCATATTATGATAAAAGGCGAGCACTTTTGAAGCAATCGTGTTTGCCGATGCAAGGAAAAGTAAAACATTTGAGCCAGTTTTGTCCATTTCATAAATATCATTTAATGTTTCACCAATACTGTATGCCCTTTTACGACATGCGAGAAGAAAAGGTAAATAAGGGCCTTCCGTTTTTGTAATATTTGTTTCCCCTTTATATTTGAACAGTGCTTAAGAAAATATCGTATAATTAAATAGTCACGTGCGATAATTAGTGGAAGAAATACGATTGTCACAAAGATGTATCTGCATGTTTCAGCAATTAGCAGTACGCTATAAAGCTTGCTAGCAATCGAAATAATTATACCAATTGAAGTTCGCGTTTTAGATAAAATAAGAGGAAACAATGATAATCGAAACTTTTTGTTGACCTCTTTCTCTTCATAATTGACAATGCCGCTTCTATCGATTTTGTTAGTATTTTCTGTGGCTGGTAAGTTTGACAGGCATTATTCGATGCAAATTTGCATCTAGTCTCATTTTCTGCCGATATATTTGGCAAATCAACGATCAGTCACTGCTAATCTTTTTGATCATCACAGCGTTTGCGAGCAATTGTGTGGCGTAAGTCAATATTGCATTAGAATAAGAGTAGCTTAAACGGCTAAAACGCATCAAGAAATTGCTATAATTATTGCTTGTACTGTACTAATTATACGACTTATTGTAGTTTCTTTGAAGTCAGAAATGAATCTTATTCCTCCAGTGAATAAAGCAGTGGTAGTTGGAAATCCAGTTTCAATGAAGTGTGGACCAGTATCCATTAATTTCACAGTTCAGTGGAATTTTAGAGACTTAAATATGAGCGAAGGCATCGGACGTACCGTTAGAAGAGTATTCATTGATGGCTATTCCGTACAATCGACCAGAAGAGGATCCGGTGTAGCAGTTGATCTGATAATAAACAGGACACAACCTCAACACGCTGGAACGTACATATGTATCATAGACTCAGAAGACCCAAAAGACAACAATTACATGATCTATGAGGCGGAACTTGCGGTTTTATGTAAGTTTGATTCTACAGATTGAAACATGTACATCGAATTCTTATTTGCTTCTTTTATAGGCTAAAACTCGTTTCAAGTATAGATGTCTACGCACTGATACTCAATTCGAAGTGTGTAAGTAATAACCACGGTTATTACAAGTGCAGCACACAATTGTGATCAAAATTTATTATGTATGCTTGACAGTTATCAATCGATATACGTTCAAAAATTATGCTCACCTTCGGAGCCTTGAGGTGTCGATGTCATCTTTTTAAGACGACTCATCAGGTTTTATGAACTACGTATAGTTTCAGATGCAGAATGTGGTTCCAATGTTGGCAGCAAAGGCCCTGCTGTACCTGAAGGCACGGCAATTGAAATACATTGTAAGATGACGTTTGTTGGAAATTTGGTGCCAGTTATGACCTGGTCTCGAAGCGATGGCAAAAACCTCTTTCTCATCAGTAATGGTGACGTGGTTGGCACGAGACGGACATTGGATTCCAATGTAAAGGTGCAACTGGATTCCAGCAATAACGGAATTGTTGTCAGCTGTTTATCATATTTCAATGTTACAAGTGCAGACAAATCTGCGTCTGCGGTCAGAGCAACCAACAATCCTGAATACGCGTACCTTTGGAATTTTACAGCATTAATTGCATGTAAGTTGGTTCAAATGCCGTGATCTTTTTGTATTTTCACATCTGTCAAATCTACTGTTTTATTTTTATAAATTATCCTTGTATTGATTGTGTCTTATTAAGTTGGAATACTGCTCGTACTGGCCGGATTGAAAATATTTAGAAAATGTGACAATTGTCAAATGCTAAATGTTTCAAGTGGGTTGCCTTTTAGATGGACCAAGAAATATATCGGTGGCACCAGTGAAGAGCGCGTACAATCGTGGTAAAACTCTTATCTGCTTCGCCGATGGATATCCTCTTCTGGTTTATCAATGGATTTCAGTTGCAACTGAGGAAATTACCGAAGGGCCGAAATTAGTTATTAGCGATGATTTGGACGTACACGCTATTCATTATTATCGATGTCTATCTATGAACCCTCGAACCGGTGCAAATCTTTCGCTATTTGTGAACTTCACTATTTCCGATCACAATTCTTTCGGTTAGTTGATTATGAGAATGTGGTTCGTGTTTGAACGGCTTCACAATGTTAACTGCTGTCTTTTATTTTTTCAGAGTAGGCCTATGTGGTATTTCAGTTTGGTTTCAATTGAGCATTGATTTAATTAAGTTTCTTTTGCTCTACAAAAAAAGATTTTTCATTGAGAGAAATCATTTCAAAATTTAACGTTCACATTTCTATGTAGAAGTTATGGGATGGCAGACATTTTATATTTTATTTGAATATAGGCCTACTGTATAATGTTTTGACATATTATTAAGCAATTGCCTTTAGGATTTATCAGACGCGGATGAATTTCGCGTGTAGGAAATACACGTGAATCAGCATATTCTTTAATTTCATAGAAAAATTATTTTGTACAAATAATCTGGCATTCGAGATGGTCTTATTTTGGAATTTGCTTTTATTTTTCTTTATGTATCTTCCTCTATCAGAGGGTTGGCAGTCGTTTCCCTCCAATTCTCTATCTCCTGTCACTCTTTTTAAGGCTCCGCAGTTCTTTGCGTTTGTCCAGTCAAAGATGTCGTCCATCCAGCTTCTTCTCGGTCGCTCCTTCCTATCGTTTCTTCTATTTTATTCAAAACTCTGTGTCGGGCCATTGCTAAACTCGTAAGCATGATCACATTAATTTAAACCTGTTCTTCGCAAGTTACACTGGCTGCCCGTTGAACAGATTCAAGGCTAGTCTCGTGATTTATAAAACACTGCAGTCTGGCCAACCTCAAAATTTGAAATCTATGCTAGACCACTCAAGACATCCTCATTCAACAAGATTCGCTAATTCATTGTTTAATATAGGCCTACCGAGAACCAACACTGAAATTGATAAGAGAGCTTTCTCTTTTTCTAGCCCAAAAACTTGGAACTCACTTCCCTCGCCTGTCAGATCTTCCAAAGAATTGAGTATTTTTCGATCTAGACTAAATACCTACATGTATCTCTTTATATTAGCACATCCCCCATAGCTCCGTCTCGCTTTCTCACTGACTGAGTCCTGGAATGACCTAGTCTATTGCTGATAAATTTGAAGCAACGTCGATTTATACATTTGAAGCATTAGAAATGGTGCTAGATAAGTGCAAAATTATTAGAAATTATTATTCTACCTTCCATTATTATCAGTGATAGGTCTCCGGTCGAATCTCTCATGATGTGGCCGGTATTGGACATATTTTTCGTATACATGCTGCTGTTTTTCTTCTTTCTAGGACTGCGTCGTTTGTTATCTTGTCCATTCGGCTGATTCTTACGATTCTTTTGTAACCATAGCTCAAAGACCGTGATCTTTTTCACAATCTTCTTGTTAATTGCCCACGTTTCGCACCAATAAGTCAGCACAGGAAATATATAGCATTGGATGAGCTTCTTCTTGACCTCAGTATTGTTATCTCTTCTCATGAGCTCCTTCATTTTCCGAAAGGCTTCATTGGCCATACCAATTCTCATTCTGATCTCTGTCTCATTTCGGCCGTCATCTATTATATAGCTCCCGAGGTATTTATAGCCACCTGCTGTACATGTAACTGTACATTGTCGATGATGATGTTGCACGTCTTTTGGTTTTCCTTACTGACTACCGTGTGTTTTGTCTATTTCATGTTTAATTCCATTCCGTATTCTGTGCCCGTCTTGATTATGTTCGTCACCAGGATCTTCATTTTCAGTTAATAAGATGGTGCCATCTGCGTATCTTATGTTGTTTATATCGTGGCCTCTTTATTTTAATTCCTGGTAATCCATTCAGGCCTTCAGATATCAGGTGTTTGCTATACAGATTACGTAATGTGGATGAGAGTATACATCCTCGTCTTACTCCTCTTTGGATCTTAAAATATTTTGTTTCCCCTGATTTAGTCATGAAATTAGCTTTTTTATTCCAGTATAGATGTTCTATAAGCCTTCTTTCCTGTTAGCTTCATGATTTCCATTAATTTGTTATGTTTCACTTTATCGAAAGCTTTTTGAAAGTCTATTTTCTTTTGCTTTTTATAAATCAGCCATATCGCACACCTTAATTACGACATTGATTTCTAGTGTCTCAGCAGCAACCTTGGTAGCTCTCATTGCTGCAGTTCTTTGCAAAGGTATTCAGTTTATTTCCATAATATTTAATTTTTGAATCGCTCCTTCAAATATTGGCTCATAAACAGAGACGTCATTTCACTGTTTTTCAGAGGGCAGGACACTTTCGACCTGACAAGTCTGCGAAAAAGTCGATGACCTCAGGCCACCTAGGGGGTTGATGACCTTTTTTGCTTGTCAGCCTTTTTATGGGATTAATCACTCAACACCAGGCCTCATTAGAGGGTTGATGACCTTTTTTGCTTGTCAGTCTTTTTATCTCTTTAATCAATTTGCATTTAAAAACGAAAAACCAAACATTCGCGAAAATGAAATTTCCGGCCCCCTTCCCCAATGACGTCCCTACTCATAAATGAGTAACATATTTTCAGCCTGGCTCTCTTACTATTTACAGAGATACGCTTGTCATTGATTGATATATAGGCCTAACCTTACAAGCATTTATCATAAAATAGCTAATCTATTGCACATTTCACATGTAAATTAACATTAAATACACTCAGAATTACAGTTTCCGCTTAGCATATTGTAAGCATTGTACAATACAGACTATGCAGCAACGTGGCAGTATCTTTTATCTGGAGGTTGAAAACCTCGCCATCATAAAATATTTTCAATATACGCCGGGGATCTCTCTGAAACAATAGAAAGCCCTTCAAGTAAAGGCAAATAAGAGTGATATTTAACCAGATCCGTGCTATCAATTAATTATGTCAACAATTTTTGGCCAATTTTTGACCCTTCCCTTTGTCAACAACTGTCAACTTTCAGTTACCCCCTCTATAATTACGTCAAAAACTTTTGACCCCCCCCCCCGCCAAGATCAATAACAGGTCCCAATAAAAAGGCAATTATTTTTGCGGTGATGACCATTTTCCCTGTTTTGCTCATCGAGTGTCAAAATGTGGTGGTGATGAGCTTTTTTGCCATGCTTTTTCCATTGTAATAAGTAGTATTCCATGAAATTTCCTATTTGATTATAATTATTTGTAAATAAAAAGTGAAATTGTTGACGTCAACTTCTCTTGACCCCCTCTCCCTGTCAACAACTGGCAAACTTTTTCAAACCCCCTCCCTCTTAATTGTTGACGTAATTAATGGACAGCCCCATACTGATAAGATTATGGCAAATAACAGTGGCTATAGAAAGTGTTTAGTCCTGTCCTTTGTTGTGAGAAAATATATACACCGATCAATAAGATTTGTGCTAAGACTTCATTTTATCCTTCAACAGAATAATATCAAAAGGCTGGCAGAGTGCAGTCTTTGCCTTCATCTGTTCGCACAATGCGCCCAGAAATAAAATTAATTTGTATCGTCAATGCTACAGAATAGATGCCACTCATTCGGCCTATTTGTTGTTACGATGATACTTCAAGAAGTTCAAGAGTTGCAATAATATTTGATCCTTTTGAAAATTTTGGTATCATCATCATGTGCCGTCTTCGGTTCGAAGGTTGGCAGTTACGACCTGTCTCTATCTGAATCGTTCCTCAGCAGATCTTTTCATTTGTATATTTTGATATAGTTATCGGAATCAGAATTCGTGCTAAAAATACTGATGAAACCATTGGCGATGTGGCACCAACCGGTCTTTCATCCATGCCTGATTCATCAAGAACAGAAGGATCGGCAATAGCCTCTGATATTGTACTTGAAAATGAAATTCTGTGCGAAGCGGAAGTTCAAGTCGATAACAACGCATACTCGGAGCTCATTAGCGTTCGGTCTCTTCCGCTTCTGCCCGTCTACACTGAGGTGGAAACTCAAGTCGAAGGTCATGTCACTTCCTATGATAGTTTTGCCGCAGTCATGCACTATGTCAATTATAATGACATTTACGCTAATTAAATTTTTAGTTGAAACTTACTTATTTGTATTAAACAGATTGCTTAAAATCGTATACAGATTCTATGGATACTACTGGAGTCCACTGCCAACATGCGTCAACAAAACGTTTTAAGCAAGCTTGGACACTTTATTTTAGCTTCAGTTAAGATGTTTTTCTATTTCACATTTTGACAAACAGAAAATAACATATTGTAAACAAATATAGCAAAAAGAAAATAAAACTTAATCAAGCTTGCATACTGGAGGAGTAGTTTAGTAATTAGCAATGTAGCATATGTTGCCAAATGGAAAAAAGGTTAACCTAAGGGAACAGAGATCCCGCAAAGTGGTTAACCCGGTTTATATAATAACACTTGAGAGATAATAGCATTCACATCATATTTGATTAAACCTGTATATCGCTTCACACGTGTTATTAGAAATCTTTGTAAGAGGCTGGACAACTCGAATTTACGAGTTCCATCGACTAACAATAACCTAAATCTGTACATCGGTGCACAAATTAGTGTATAGGTTGCAAGTGCTTAGAATAGACGTACTGATCATTTTCTTAACCAATTCTAAAGTTCAAATCGCGTAGTCGATTTTTTACGTGAGCTCTAAACATGGTGAAATAATATACTACTCAAATTGTTCTTTATCTGAAACTAATCAACTGGATATTTACTATAAAAGCTCAAATTATATATTTTGTTATAATTTTGGTAAATGTTTTTGTTTCGATAAGTTTACCAATTAATGAGTGATGTATTTAAACGAGGTGGGTTATGTATCAAGTGTAACTGAACACCTTATGGCTGAAGGAGAAAAGAAAACGATAAAAATAATGATTCGTTGGTCGGTCTCTCCTTCAATTCTTTCTCTTTAGCCACTCGTTATATGGTCTGAATGTCAACTGCCATAAGCAAATAGACCAACCATCATTTCCATCAGTTGCCGAAGTTGCTGGATGATATTAATTGCTTCAATATTTTTGTGTTTAACTTATTTGAGACGTTGTGTTCAATACGATCTTTCTGAAAAATTGCCCCTATTGCATACAATCGTGATCATTTCACGGTAGCAAAGACAATAATCGTTAATATAATATGCCATAGTTGACCTTAATACTGGTGATAAAACTACCTTCATAGAACCAGAATAATAGCCAAAGAGAATATCAAGGACGCTTTGTCAAGCCATGAAAATAGTACGAGACGTGGAATAGATGGGTTTTTATCTTTTATCTTGAGCAGTACAATGAAAGTGGCTTTCTTTATCTGATAACGTAACTCATTTTAATGAAAAACATTTCTACAGTTTTCACAATGATCTCAATTGCTTCTTGTTCGTAAATGAACATTAGTCTTACTCAACAAGATACAGCCAGTTAGTAGTTAGTTTTTCTAAAGCTAAATTAACATTTTTTTGTTCAGTCTAGTAAGCACCATAATAATTTGCCATGGCAAGTCATTATTGGTAAACTGGTGGTCGTTCTCTAGAAAGAAATATTGTGTCGTTGTGCTGCGATAGCAATTCGCAGCGGCACTAAACAACTAATTGTCGGGTGCATGATAAATTATTACTAGAAAGTGATAGAATTATTATCGCGCAACCTCCATGGCTAAAGAAGTATTAAATTTTGCATCGTAAATAGACCTATTGTTATCGCTCATCTCATCCCTGTGACTTAATTTTGAGACCCGGCAATGACAGGTTACGCTTGCACTTTTAAAATTATAATTGATTCTAGTCTGTAAGTTCAGTTTCAACTGAAAGTTGATCGATGCACAATTCATTTGAGAATTGTAATTAATAGTTCATTATTTAGTTACCTTTAACTTCGTTATTCGAAAACATAGTATGACATACAATGCTCAGTAGAGCATTAAGAGAATTATGAAGCTCAGTAAAGAACAAGGAAATACACAAAATTGAAATTAATTATCAGTTGCGATTTCTCTAATTTAATATCTTAAAGTTTAACAATATTAGAATTCAAGAACTTAATTCAATCGAAAGCGAATTTGCGAAAGAGATAAAGTATCAGTTTTGCAATGTGCTGTAGTTAAATATTACAAGTTAATAAGTTATGCAATGCACATTAGAATGTCATATTTTTCATTATATTATTACATCATAGCTATTGTTGAGCAACGGATTCACGTATGCCGTATATGGGCGCAAACACGACCCATGTCCTCCTATCCTGGCATAAGTATTTTTGGCACAGGTCATGTCCTGATGGCTGTAGACATGGGTGTTTTTGGCTAATAAATTAATACAATTATGTCAGAGCCCCAGCATATAACAATTAGGACATGGTCGTTTTCTGACTAAGTTTGCGCCACTGGTGCTATATGTAGTGAAGTGTACAGTAGATTCGCATGCCATAATAATAATAATAATAATAATAATAATAATAATAATAATAATAATAATAATATAATAATAATAATAATAATAATAATAATAATAATAATAATAATAATAATAATCACCTTAATAGTGTCTGCATTATCACAAAATGTGATAATGATAAACTTTATTCGTGTCAAGCACAGCACCAAACGAAAATAAACAGTAGAGCGGAAACACAAACACAATCAAACGAAATAGGCCTACATATAGACTAGCTATAACTCGTAGTTACAACGAGCCTCAATCTCTGCCACTAACACTGCATCATACCACCAGCCTCTGCCCTCGGGAAAACTCTAGCAATACAATCAACAAAGTACAGCGACTTCTTTAAGTATTTATCAACTAAAGAAGCATGTCGCTTTTTCACAACATCATGTAGGCTTATGTCTTCCAAACTCGTCATTACTCTAATACAATCAACAATACATGCCTCGCTTGTATTAACAATTTTGCACACAACTATAGTTACAACTATAGTCACTCATCTTAATTATTTTTCTGCCATTTAACTATAACTTCAACAAGAGGCCACAAGAAGCCACAAATTCAAATTGTTTAAGCAGAGGGTGGGTCCAAGAAAGAATCTTTTTAGTACAAGGGTTGTAGACAAATGGAATAGTTTGGACGAGGTGGGAGTGACAGCTGAAACAGTAAACGAATTCAAAGGCTATCTCGGAAAACTAGGTTATCGAATGCGGAGAGTTACTTCAGTGGTTTTCACACAGGCTTACTTAGCCTCCTAAACCTCTTAAAATCACGTTATTATTACTCTTGCTTTTTTGTCCGTCATTTTCCTGCCCTGCATTTTCCACTCCTGCTATTTTGTCCGTCATTTTCCTGTCCTGCATTTCCTATCTCTGCTTTTTTGTTTTTCATTTTTCTGTCCTGCATGTTTCCAGTTATTGATATTTTGATTGTCCGTCATTTTCTTGTCCTACAATTTCAGCGCTCCCATCTCAAACTATTATTATTATTATTATTATTATTATTATTATTATTATTATTATTATTATTATTATCTACGACAATTTATATAGCGCAGTAACATAACTGGAGCTAAAATCAAGAGCGCTTTACAAAGAAGTCACTTATAAGAGATGTTAAATAAGTGTGTCTTTAGGAGCTTCACAAAACAGCCAACGGACTTCGCATTAATCACATCGGTCGGCAGCGAGTTCCACAGGGCTGGATTTCCCCGCGTGACTGATCTGTCACCGAACACAGCAGTCTTTGAAGGCGGAGGGACTACTCAACGGTTTTGCACAAATCCCACGACCGGTCTCAGCCCGAATAGGGGACCGACCCTCACCGTGCCCCCAGTGGCTAAGTCAATGTTCTGATAACTGCAACAATGGAAACAGGACAATTCACCTGAATTGCGATTCGCCTACAATTGCAGACGAATTGCCGTGTTGGAGACAATGCCTTAGTTTAATTGTCTAGTAACCAAAGTAATAATGGCTAAACGGACTCGGACTCGGTTTGTAAAACGAAAGCTTTGCCATCATCATCATCATCATCATCATCATCATCATCATCATCATCATCATCGTCGTCGTCGTCGTCGTCGTCGTCGTAGTCGTCGTCGTCATTATCTTAATATCATTGAAAAAAACTTTAGGCTGTACTCGGTCGTTCTCGTGAAATCTAAAGTAGCAAAGGTTTATTAGTTTACACAAAACATCCGAATAATTTACCTCTTATCATGCCTATGCAAGTCTGCTACGGAATTCTAAATCCACTTAGGCGACAATAACCATAAAAATAAGAAATATTGCATCTTCAATGGTTATTTATAAGTCCAATTAGTCAACTAATCCGTTGATTCATCATGCCACTAATGTTTTTGGTCAAATTCAGACTATCATCTAATTTTCATGCCCTCTGTGAGTGAGCTCGCATCGATTGATCCAGTTAATGATAATCTTTTCGTCTACTGTTTGCCCTTTTTTAGATTCGGATTTCCCTTGTGATTCACTTTTAACTGTACAGTAGCGTTAATTTAACCTGTTAAAATTCACATAGCCTATCTGAAAACGTGGAACAACGTCCCAGGTCCAAGCTTGAAATCGTCATACGGCCGAAGAATTCTTAACGTATCTTATACTGATAATTAATTAATATAATCCAGCATCTGTCAGTGCGTTGCTTAAACGGACGTTTAAAATCGTGTGGAATGTTGACATTTTATTAAATGATATTGTCACTAAATATTTCATTTAATTGGATTTCGTTACTGATAGAAACTACAGTATAAGAACATTTGGACTCGATTTATTTGTAAAATGCTTATGATTATGCAAACAGACCTAGAATAAGCCAATACTTGCTTATCGCATAATATTGGCTTGTTAGAGATCGCTTGTATTTCTGAATCAGTGGCGGCTCTAGGATTTGGCAAGTGGGGGGCGGCGGCGCTGGGGTGGCAACTTCTAATCATGAGGGGGCCAACCATTTGTTGTTTAATGTGTGTAGCATTAAGTATAGGGTCCCAACAGGGGGGCCACTGGGGGGGTCAGGCAGTCAATAGGGGCACGGGCCCCCTGCCCCCCCGGTGCAGCCGCCACTGTTCTGAATATCAGCGTACGAATGCGATGATAGTCGTGATACCGACTGGAGTACCCAGGTAGCCACAATTTCTTCGGCTACGATTGGCACTTCAGTTGCTATCATGTGCCCAAAGGTCAACGATTTGCAGACATCATTTTCAAGTGGTGTATTTTGTCGAGCCATGTAGGCATAGTGGTCTAGGATTGGAATTTGACTGAAGCTCTGTAAATATTTTCGTGCGCAATTCGCCCTGCAAACAGTAGATTGTCTCTGCCGTTAATTGAATCGCTTTGCAGTTGAACACTTAGTTTTGAAAGTTGAGTTTTTTTCAAAAGAGAATCAAATCAGCAAGATGATTTTAAGCAAAGGCTACACGAAAGTATTTGAAAAAAGTGTTAATAGCGTCGTGTGTCTTGTTGTGTTGTGGACACTCTTTTTCAAAGGTAAGCATTTTCACTTTCAATTCTGATTAAGTATTCAAGGGCAAACCTAATTCAATGGCAAACTTAGGTTAGGCCTACTGTAAGTTACTCTCTCATAGGCTTTAGAAGACTGCCGAACATCTTTGTTGTTTTCTATTTCCGAGTGTTCTTTTGTCATATAGGCTATGATAAACATGTGACACACCCTGTCACCCTACAATATCTAAAATGTGTGAATTCGTTTAACTTTTTGAGTTTACACGTAGTTAGTCACTCCAAATTCTTCGTTTTTATTCATAAACTCCTACTTTCATGTCACACGATACATGTGCCAAAATATTGAAGCAAACACGGCTTTTTAATCCCATTTAACTTAATCGAACATGAAATAGGCCCATAGTGAATCTCGAGGAATTTGTACCACTCATCTAGGGCCCAAATGGCTAAAGCAGATTCACATTTGTTCTGGTGTTATATGCGCCATTACAGTAGGGGTTTCTGCAACAAACGATGAAAATGTTGTTGAATGTAGGCTTACTATAAAGAGTGTTACATTTTTCGTTAGGAAACTCTGTCATCATAGTGAGTCCTAACGACACTGAAGTCCGAGTTGGCGATTCAACGTATCTCAACTGTTCCATATCAGATGTATCGGCTACAGCAACCTGGTATCATTATCCAGTCGGAAAGACATCCCGGGAGATCGTATTTTTAAGAAATCGCGTACGTGGACCGTACGACAAACGATTTCGAGCAGAGATGGACAGTTCAACCGGATCATTCAATTTAGTGATCTCAAAAGCAAATCTTGAAGATGCTGGAAAGTATGTCTGTGAGGATGGTGAATCAGCCGACCCCAAAGTTGCCCAAGTGATTGTTTTAGGTAGGACTAAGTCGCATATTTAAACTGTCATTCTTACATTTTCACAACTACAGTGTAGACAATGAAATAGAGGCAGTGAATAAGTCATCATCATCATCATCATCATCATCATCATCATCATCATCATCATCATCATCATCATCATTGTTGAACTTCTTTAGCTCCATTTTAGTAATGTTCTTGACATCAATCGATGGTCACTTTTTGGTTTGAATCGTAATCCCCCATTGTCGAGTCCAATAAGTCAGTCCGATTTTCCGGTACCGGTTATGGCGGATGGGCAACAGAGAACAGGTAAGTCTTTGATTCTGAATCGAAATGTCGTAAGAGACTCATCGGAGCAGACTAATGCTGGGAGTGAATTCCATATTCTCGGTCCAGCCACTGAAAATGCTCGCTTGCCAAGAGTAGTGCGAGTGTGCGGTATCTGCAGAGTTAGTGCATCCGAAGATAGGGTTGAGAGTCTATGAGCCTGGACAGTAAGCAAGGACCGGCGGTATAATGCTTGGTTTTAATGTAGAACCTTGTGGACCATGAAGGGGATTTTAAAGTCGATTCGTTGCCTGAATTATAACCAATGAAGCGAGTTGAGTACATGAGTGATGTAATCGCATTTCGGAGTCGTCGTTATGGCTCGAGTGAGAGTTTGTATTCGTTGAAGACGTTGAAGAGAGGATTTGGAGATACCTTCAAAGAGAGAGTTACAGTAGACCAAGCGACTGGATGCCAGAGCATTGGCTAGTGAAATAAGTATAGGGCCTACTAGAAGGAACAAAAGAGTCTGTTTCTGCGAAGGTCACGAATATTATCATGAGAAGACTTGCCTACAGCATCGTCGTGTTTATCAAATGAGAGATTGGAGCAGAAGATAGTGTCAAGATTTCTCGCAGACTCGGATATTTGAATGTCAGATTTTCCAAAAGAGAATGAAAACAGAGAATTAAATTTTTTGACGCCGGGCGTTCCCAGCAGCATAAATTCGGTTTTAGATGGATTAAGGAGCAATTCATTATCGGTCATCCGGAGTTTTGCAGATTCAAGCATGCAAGACAATGATCTGAGGCAATTTGAAGTTGAGGTAGGCTTATGGTCAAAGTTGATGAAGATTTGTGTATCATCGGCTTAAAGGTGTAATATAATACTGTGTTTAGCAAGCATAGATCCAAGAGTTAGGCCTACTGTGTAAAGAGTAAAAAAGAATATACCCATTCTGGACAAAGCCCTAACTAGTAGCTAAGGTTTGCCGAGTCACAGAGGATGCCATGCACAGACACTGATTGAGTGCGGTGTTGGACGTATGACTTAAGCCATTTTAGAACTACACCGGTAATGCTGAACTAGTGCTCTAGACGATGCCACCGGTGTCGAATGTAGCCGAGAGATCGTGACGCATCAGGACAGTGACCTTACCTCTGTCCACGGCAGCTGCAAATGTTGCAAATAACTGTTAAGAATTATATACTATTATTACATATTTGCTAACTTTGCTAACGCACATTAAGTCATTCACTAGGTGAAGCATCATAAGTGCGGGGTGGGTCACCTGTCCTAAACAGTGTAGGCCAAACTGCAGAGTACAGTCTTCAGTCGGCGTTTGAAAACAACGATAGAAGCAGTCAAGTCCGAAGTGACAGCAATCGGTAATTTTTTCAAAAAAAGAAGGTGCAACGTTGGCGAAGGATCGGTTGGTGAGAAAAGGCGATGCTGAAAGAAAGAGAAACGAAGAGAAAAGAAAAGAAAGAGAAAGGGAGAGAAAGGCAAGTGCGCCGCTGTAGCAGTTTAACACCTCTCGACCTCAGTAGTCTGGACTGTTCCTGCACTTGGATGACATCTGTCAGGTAGCTGGGCTGTTGTGTTGTAATCGTCTTAAAAGTGATTAACGCAATCTTGTATTGGATATGGTACCGTACTGGTAGCCAGTGGATCGGTGTGAGGTGTTCCGTTCGGCGCACTTTGCATTTGCAAACGGTCCTTGCCAATGAGTGCTACGCCCATTGCAGTTTTTGTAAGTTTTTTCTGAGGTGCCGCCGTAAAGAACAGAGAATATACGATGCATGTATGTAGGCAGTCAGTTTCAGGCAACTTGCCATTAGCTGTCGGCAACTGAATCGTAGCCGTATTTACACTGCATGTCAAGCAACACGGGTAAATGATTTGAAATGACGAAGTTCTTGGAAGCGACCGCCGAGCATGATGAGGATTTGGTAGCAAATTAATTGATAATTATAAGTCTTTTGATAAATTAATAGCGAAATTGACTCTATTGCGATCCAAAGGAATATTTTTGACGGCAAAGACCTTGTCCAGATTTTACTGTACTGTTAGGGCGTCTGACTTATTTTCTTCAGGGCCGGGTATACTGTATAATATTCAGTCACGGATGGCAGTGGCGTCAACATTGGGGGGATAGAATCGTATGTAAAGTCAGGTCAGACCCCTCTTTCGTCTCCTTGACGAGCAAAAAATGTCATCCTTATATATTTCGCTGTCTAAATACCCCGACAAGCAAAAAAGTAAAGGTCATCCGGAATGCAGTAAATGCGGTCGGTTTCACCATAGGCACAAAACATTGGGGAGATAATTCATACTCCGTCCCCCTACTAATTATTTGGGGGAACCGTCCTCCGCCGTACCCCTCCCGTGTTTTACGCCCACGATGAATGGATTCAAATAAGCTTCTTTTAAATTCATTAAAACTGAGTTCTTGCTGTAGGTACTCCAGCTCAATTGACCAAATTTGAATCTCTGAAATCTGTAGGAGATTTTACTGTTGTCTCTAGAAGTACTTCTCGCAACCTTGGTGTGATATTTGACTTTTCCCTCTCTTTTACTAGTCACATCAAATTTAAAACTCAGTCTGAAAAATTTCTCATTATCATATTCGGGACATCTATAGCATCAGGCGTCTCCTCTCTAATGCTGTTCTTATTCAGTTAGCCAATGCATCTGTATCTAGTCGCCTAGATTATTGCAATTCCCTGCTTTTCGGCATCACAAATTCAAATATGCAGAAACTCCAGAGAGTACAAAATTCCTTAGTTAGAGTCATATCCAAAACTCCAAGATTCGAACATATAACTCCAGCTAGACAGTCCCTACATTGGTTTCCTATAAAATACTGAATAAATTATAAAATTTGTCTTTTAGTATTTAAAACCATATTACTGTATATAATTAACCCTATTACCTTCAGACGCGACTTATCCCTCAACCTACTTACTACTCAATCCACTAGGTATTCGGCAGGACTCTCATTTGCTGTTCCTTGTTCTCATACAGTCATTGACACTAGTTGTTTCTCAGTGTTTGGCCCTAAACTTTGGAATTCATTACCAATATCACTTCGTATAACTAATAATTTACCAACTTTCAGATCTGGTCTTAAAACATACCTGTTTGACTTGGCTTATCCCCTTTAGATTGCTCCACCGTTGTTCTGACTGATCTTCCGAATTGACCTGGCTCTAATTATATTTGGATTTGGTGCGCCATCGGCTGATGCCCTGGGTATTATGATAGTGGCGCCATAGAAGTTGTTTGATTGATTGATTGATGGATTGATTGACTGACTGACTTGACTGACTGATTGATTGATTGATTGATTGATTGATAAGTTTCTTGAAAATACAACTTAACCATTGTAGAATCACCCCGATAGTTTCCAAAGTTGCGACCACCAAAGGTCGAGAGCCTAGTTTTGAGACCGATAGGAAGTCTCTGATCTGCTTATGAATGTTTGCTGTTCATGACAGCGCAGTCCTAAACAGTGTTGAAACAATTGAGTGTTCTATTACATGGATTTAGTGATAGCGATAATTTGCTCACTTTAAAACTAAATCTATTTTCAGAAGGAGATCCGACTTGCCAAAGTAACATAAATGCAAGTGGCTTTATTGGGCCTAATGACTGTGGTCTTCAGCAAGACATAATTTCTATGTCGTGCAGCGTCAATTTTAAAGGCAATGTTCCACCAAAACTGCAGTGGATGAGAATAAAAGGCAGCAATAGCTTTGCCATAGACGACTCGCTATTAACGTGTTCAACGTCAGATCCTATTGGGAGCATCACGTGTAATTACATTGCTGCCAGTGACATTGATTTCGATGGATCTCACTTTGCTTGTCAGACAAACGCATCGAGAAATGCGCTGTACAGATGCTCAACAGACGTCGTCAAAATATATTGTAAATAAGCCTTTTTAAAACCTCTAGCTCTAGCACTCTTATTTCCATTTACTAGATCAAATTAGCTTGCATTTGAAGAGGCCATCTCTAAAATTTTGTCATTTATCATCTATAACATTTTGCTTTAGAAATCTGAAAATATTGATGGCTTGTTTATTAGTATCATGTGATTCGCAACTGGATACAGTTTTGCAATTATACGTATTATTAAAGCGACCTGACTAGTTCTTCCGATTATGACGGTAGATAACCGTAACGACAGAATTTTCTGCCATGTCACATGTCAGCCGAGTTCTAATTCAATTATGTTCCCTTTATATATATATATATATATATATATATATATATATATATATATATATATATATATATATATAGAGAGAGAGAGAGAGAGAGAGAGAGAGAGAGAGAGAGAGCCTAAAAACTCACTTTAGCTGCAAATTTCATCTAATTTGGGTAGTTTTGTGATTTGTTTAAGACGCAATGGAAAATAAGACTTCAATAGCAAAAACCGTTGGTGACGAAGTCGCATGTTACGCCAACACGAATTCACTTGAATGCAAATACGAATGGATTCAGTTTGATGGCGTTAACGAAAAGACAATGTCACAAGGCATCGGTTTCACAATCGAAGAAAATGGATGGCACCGATGTGAAGCCAACTGCAAAGTCAAGGATATGGAATGCCTCTTCACGGCAATGTTGGTCAATGCATCTGCAAATACTTCATGTTAGTCTCATTCAGTAACACGGTGTTTTTTAACATGTAAACTACTAGGGCCGCGGCCCCCTAGTTGTTTTCCTGGACCCCACAGTAATTATGACGGTCCGCCTTTTATATACAAAGGCCCCCTAAAGGTTATTCCAAGTTTTTTCTATTGGGCTTTGGCAGTCTTTTCAGAGAAACACTGGAAACTGTTGCTCATCGACGTCATACCTGACTGTCTGCACTTTGCATCCAATAAATTACAGTGTAGAAAATTTATTCTACTACCATTATGGCTGATTTGTGGGTAGCCGGGCAGAATAAGCTAAAATCGGGAAGTGCCAAAATTAGTTTTCATGCAGAATTTAAAAGTTTTCATCGGCCCCTTAGTAATTTTTCCTTAAAAACACCTTGCTCAGTATGCGCACATCACGATTTTCAACTTTTAAGCATTTGAGCGATCGTTAATATTTTTAACATAAAAAGTAGGCCTAATCTTGTGGCCTACGTTTCATCTATCTCTAAACAGAAATTGATAAATACTCTTTTCTTGTTTCAGTGAAACATTGGACGATTAACGCAATTCAGGCGGTCGTTGCAGGACTTGTTCTGTGCGTTTTTATACTACTTTTTCTATATAGGAAAAAGATTCTTCACAGACTCAAAAGAGAAGGTAATGTGTGTTGTTTAATACTTGTCTGCGTTAGGATGCAAACAAGAAAACCAGTAGGATAAACTTTAAGGCCTTACGTTAAATCAGTCACCTCTCAAAATCTGCAACTGCGCTTTCTCATACGCCTCGCCAGAATTTTGGAACTCAATTCCAGCCTCCCTCCGTTGCCTAAAACAAGGTCAAGCAACAAGCTCCACATCCTCAGTTCCTTTAATTCCTTCACTATCTTCTCGAGCCTTTAGGTCTAAACTTAACAGCCCGACCCGCCACCTCATGGATACACTGACCTTTGCCCTACCGACAACCCACCTTGGCTATAGCTATTTCAAGAAAGATTAAGCGCATAATAAAAAGCAGCTACACTGTACTACTTCCCAAAGCGCTATATAAATTTACGAGATTTTATTTACTTACTTATTTCGTCCTCCCCTTGTGTTGGTGCGACCGGTTGTAGTAGAATACAGAAGTTAAGCAACGTCGAACGCGGCTCGTACTTGGACTAGTGAATGTGTCATGATCTAATCGATCTAGTCGTGATGCTGGTATTGAAAAATAAATCCTCCTCCAAATAGGGCCATATTAAGGCGGGGGCTGAGGGGGCTGTAGCCCCCGGCCCATCATGAAAATAGGCCCACCGATTTTCGAGATAACCTTTTTTATGCTTGTCAGAACGATTTGGAAGGGAGATAACCTTTTTTGCTTGTCAGAGATTTTCAGTATGGGCGGCGGCCTTTTTTCTCAGCCCCCAGGCCCACTCGGACCTTAATCCGGCCCTGTCTCCAAACAGAGTCTCTGCACGGTGGATTCGTTTTAAAATAAATTCGCCTCGGGTAGAAAATAAAATCTCTCATATTATTAAAATAAAATCTCCGCTGGCCGTAAAATAATTCCACCTCCAAAATAAACTCGCCTCGTGGATTAAACGTTAAAGACGACGAGAGGGAATTAAGAAATGTGTCATGTACAAAAACTCGGAAACACCAAGACACTGAGAAAAATGAATCAACTCAAAAACACCAAAAACTAAGTATGAAATGTTACATGTACATTGTACACTGTAAGGAACATTAGTGTTCAAAACGTTATCAACGTCCATTTTTAAAATTTAACATTAACATTATAATAGCGCTAGCGGCGGATATAACTGACATTAACTCATATTATTCCATGGCAAGAAATGAGGATTTGTTGCACCTAATTAGGTTGTTCTGTATTAGAAGACACGGAAATGATTACTATAATTATTCTCACAGTAGTTTTACCCGTTAAAAGTAAGGGAACGTAAAAGGTAAAGGGGCATTAAGTTTTAAATAAGGCGACTTAATTTTAAAACAAATTATCCGAGGGATATTTTGTTTTAAATTAAACCTCCGGCGGAGACTTTATTTTCGGGGAAACTTTATTTCGTGACAACCGGCAACCAACCAAACCGTTCATCGCTTAGGTAGCAGCGTTAGTATTGTAGCAGCGTTAATCTGCGAAGGTAAAACGCTGGTCTAGAGAAAACAATGGCAACTGCTACGGGACTACCTTTTTAATACTTAAATTAATTAGTAATATTACTTTATCAGCGTTGCACCGTCACGGACACTACGTATTTAAAAATTATCACATCTATACAATGTACTATAATATCTTGTAAATTTCTCAAGTGCCACTGACAGCGTGAAAGCAGCAGACACAGAGGCAGTTCATTCTCTTGGGACGATTTTGCGTCATTACTTGAGAACGGCTATTTGCGGTAGATCTCCTCGACGAGGAAGAGGCGAAATCATTTGTCTGAATTGTCATTTTGACCATGACTGATTGCGGTCGACCAATGAATCACCGGTCTAGTGCACTAAGTGGCCAACGTGACATCAAGCACGTAGCGCTCAGAAGCGTATACAAGGCGAATCGCTTCTGCAGAATCGCTTTGTCTCCGTAGACCCCTTGCAATAGGTCAAAGCTATCAACCTCTTACAACAGCGCAAGGTTGTCAATCTTACGACAGCTTAAGGTTACCCAGCAAAGCTTACAGCAGCGTGAAGCTGTCATTCTTACAGACGCGTAGAGGTATCGGTCTTGCCATTTAATAAAGCTGCCAGTCTTGCGATAGCGCAAAGCTTTAGTATTGGGTTGTGTAGATCATGTGCAGGTTAGCCTTAGCCACCCACAGGGGCGGTTCCACGTTGGTGATCATGGGCGTATTTAGAAAGGCTTAAAGGGGTACGCTGAAATTTAAGAAGTTCGAAAAATAACTTTTATGCTATGTACTGCAAGCAAAAAAGGTTTTCACCCTTATAGAACGCAGTGACAAGCAAAAAAAAGGTTAACGTCTGTGTAACAGTCTTTAAGTGCAACCGAAGGGAAGGACGAAAGACCAGAGGCCAAAAACCAAACGGATACGCTATGGCTCAGGACTCAGGAGCGTACCCCCTAAATACGCCACTGTTGGTGATGACTGGTGATGCATCCCCCACCGGTCCACCAAAATGCGTCTTCAATGGAAGATGATCGTCTACACCAGGGTTGTCCAACTGGCGGCCCGCGGGCCGGATCCGGCCCGCGAGACAGTTTCATCCGGCCCGCGCCACTGAGTTTGGGAAAATAACAATTTTAGCTATAGGACCGGTTATTACCGTTATTTTTAGGACTATGAGATTACCAAATTGCTTACTTATCCACAAGGACATAGAACAAGTGTAAATAACAATGTGTAATGCTATGTTTCATTGTGTTCTTTACCTACATTTTCAATTTACACTGTTAATTACTTAGTTAGACCAAGGCATTACCGGTACTTGTAATCATGTGCGGCCCGCGACGTTGGGTATGTGGTCCTATGCGGCCCACCAGCTGATTTGAGCTGGAGATTCCTGGTCTACACGGATTAGCCTTGATGTATATCCACAAAGATATAGACATATCCATAGATAATGTCATTGGCAAATTCACTTCCAGCAATAGAACACTCAATTTTGCACTATGACTTTGTACAACTAGACTAAAATGGCTTTTATATATTATCAATTCTGAACATTATATTTTATACAAGAAATCTACAGATTTCTTCTGAACCGTTTACATATAATTCCTTTGACAATTGGTAGGATCTTCCTAAACATTCATTGCAATCCCCCACCAGCTTCTTAAAAATTCAGTGCACTTCCCCCCCTACCAAGAATTCCTGGAACCGCCACTGGCCACCCATCAACGTCGCAATTCCGCAGCGCTCTTTTTGCTATTGTCATGTTGTTCCTTTCTCAGTAAAACACCTATGAAGCGGTTTTAGGGTTTTATAAATGCCTTACGCATTATTAATACACGTATTAAATCTGATTATTTGTTCAATGGGCGACCAGGATAGATTTTTAAAGCCTGGTTTAATAAAATCATTTCTAAAAGTTTTGGTGATGGCCCTAAATAATGGAATTCTGGATGCTCTAAGTTTTCTGATGGCTAGATTTGATTAATTTACAAAGTATTAGATTATTAGTTCATATTATAATTTTAATGACCATATATATATATATATATATATATATATATATATATATATATATATACTAGGTGTTTACCCGTCAAAAATGACGGGGAGATTGGCTGTTCTACCACCCGATTTTGCGCAAATGCAATAGCATTTTATGACGGGGGAGATTGGCTGTTCTACCACCCGATTTTGCGCAAATGCAATAGCATTTTATGACGGGGGAGATTGGCTGTTCTACCACCCGATTTTGCGCAAATGCAATAGCATTTTATGACCGGGGAGATTGGCTGTTTTACCACCCGATTTTGCGCAAATGCAATAGCATTTTGCGCAATTAATTGTCCTTAACTCGCCGCCTTTTCCTTCAACCGAGTTAACGCCCATTCGCATGATATTTATGAAACTTGATAGTCAACGTAAGTGTAATGATTTGGCAGTGTCGAACGACATGCAGTGCTTGATTCTCTTGTTTGCTGTGCTGATTTTTCACGCCGAGCAACAGCCTGCTACTCATTCTCACTTGATTGTAGGAAAGCTCGTGAACGCTAGACTTTTTTTGTTTTGCACGGACGGTTAGAAAGAGGAATAAAAAAGCTAAACAATGGTGCAAATCTCATCTTCTTAGCTCTTATATAGCCTGAGATGTAGCAAATTCAAAAAAATTTGGAAACTTTCTCAGAATTCAAAACTTTCGCGAAATTCGCCGATAATACTTATGTTCAAACATTGGGGTCATCGGGTTAGAACTGATAGATCTTTGCCAAATGTCAACCGATTTTCAAACTTTTTGGTTTATTTTGTTCCTCTGACATCCCTTTACAACTTTGCCGCTGACCAAAGTGGGGTTACCGCTTAAAATATTTTGCTAGGGGGCTTTAAACATTTTTCGGGGGGAGAGGGTGATATTTTAGGCCGTAAAGTGGACTCTACCCCCAAATTTTTTTTTGCACGGACGGTTAGAAATAGGAATAAACAATCTAAACAATGGTGCAAACCTCATCTTTTTAGCTCCTACATAGCCTGAGATATAGCAAATTTAAAACGTTACAGCAATCATTTCTGAGAACGCTTTTCCAAAAATTAAATCCCCAGTACGGTGACGACGTCTGAAAATTTAATCCCCACTTGAGGGTTTAAATATAAAAAATAGGTATTGAGGCTAGGAATGAATAAATATATATAATAATGGGGGCAGGGCATTGGGAGAGGGAAGGGAGGTTTGTGAGTAGGAAGGTGGATTGTACGGGTTTTCGGAGCAGCGTTGTGTAGGTTTGGAAACGGGGTTTGGGGCCGGTGGGGTAGGGCGGAGCGCTGATGGGTTGGGGCCTGGGCGATTGGGAGAGGGATGGGTGTTTGGAAGGGGATAGGGAGAGGGAAGGGGAACGGGGCTTTAGGGCCGGGGCGGGAATGGGTTGGGGCTGGAATGAGTTGGGCCTGGGGCGATTGGGGAGGGATGGGGAGGGAAGGGGAACGGGGGTTTGGGGCCGGGGCCGGAATGTGTTGGGTCCGGGTGATTGGGAGAGGGATGAGGAGAGGAAAGAGATGGGGAGAGGGGAAGGGGAACAGGGGGTTTGGGGCCTGGGCCGGAATGGGTTGGGGCAGGGCGATTGGGGAGGGATAGGGAGAGGGAAAAGGGTTGGGGAGACGGAAGGGGAACGGGAGTTTGGGGGCGATTGGGAGGGGATGGGGAGAGGGAAGGAGATGGGGATAGGGAAGGGGAAAGGGGTGTGGGGCCGGGGCGGGAATGGGTTGGGGCCTGGGCGATTGGGAGAGTGAGGGGTGAGGGAAGGGGGACGGGGGTTTAAGCTGCAATTAAGACGCTTCGTTAAACGCTCCGTTTTGATTAAACAATATTTGGTTGTCAATGACAACAGCGTCTTGCAATACCCGCCGTGTTGCGGACGGACAGACGCGACAGACGGACATCGAGAATTATATAATAAGATATATATATATATGTGTGTGTGTGTGTGTGTGTGTGTGTGTGTGTGTGTGTGTGTCTGTGTGTGTGTCTGTGTGTGTGTACTTTTAATCCATAAGGGTGATCCAAATAATGAAAATGTCAAGAGTAAAATAAAATACAAAATATGCTTTAAAAATCTACTGATATGCTTGAAACATGTGCGTGTTACTTTTTTCAGCAGCGCCAAAAGCGCTTCCTCCAGAAGAACGGTCGCTGATTGGTATACCCGCTGTGAGCGTCAACTTAGTGAACTATTCATCTCCGACGGTAAGTACCTGATGACAAATGAAAATAAAGTCTTTATAGGGCCTAAGGAGAAAACGTTTAAAGCTTAAGTAATCAGGCTTTAATATACTGTATAAGATAATACTCACGTTCAACAAATTATTCAATCAATAAACTTCTATAGCGCTACTGTCATAATGCCTAGGCATCAGACAGTGCAGAGGCGTAGCGAGGGTATTCGGCGCCCGGGGGCAAGGTGTAATGTTGGCGCCCCCTCGACAACACAACATCCTTCAAAAAAGTCATCACCAGCATTCTCTCGGCGCCCCCTCAACTCTCTACGGCGCCCCTCTCCCTGTGCCGCTGACGAGCAAAAAACGTCATCGCAATTGCTTCTTATCTATTTAACTAGCCCCAAAACCCTATTTTGGCGCACCCTCACCTCGGCGTCCATGGGGCATATGCCCCTGTACCACCCCGCTACGCCCCTCAGACAGTGGCGAACAATTAGAACCCAAAAAAGAGCGAAATCAAGCAGAAAGAAACATTCCAAGTCAGTCAAATCACGTTTCAATGGTTCTTCTTGCAAATTATATTATCAGGTTTTAATTAAGAAAATATTTATTCCTCGCTATATGTCCTTACCGGCAGCCAAACCATTTGCCCATTTCTCTGGAATGGATCATCGTAACTTTTAGGCCTACGTACTGTAAATCTCGAGCAAAGTGCAATTTACATTCTCAGCCAAAGACATTTTTCATCGCCAACACTAAAATTTCATAGCACCTCTGAATTACCATCGGATAAAAGACATTTATAAATCGTGTCATTACATTATATCGCGATCATATCGTTAAACGAGTTCAAGTTAGTAAAATACCTCAAATCAAAGATCTATCTGCAGACGACTGAATATTATACAAAAGCATCGAGTTGAATTCTACTGAAATTCATTATGAACTAGCTGTTAACCCGTCAAAAATGATGGGGGAGAGTGACTATCTCCTTCCTCCGAATTATTGCGAAAGTTCATATTATTGTACATATAACCAAAATTTTAAACCTGAAAATGTAAAGTGAATGAGTAGATTACAATTTAAAATTGTTCCAATGTCCTCACTGGGTGGTCTTGAACCCCCCACCACAGGGGGCTACACACCATAACGGAACCTACGACTACAGGTTGGGCCTACGGTTCCAATGGGGCTTGGTCTCCCACGGCGGATGCGCCTTCCAGTGTTACCTACGGCCCCTTTTGGGCATACGGTTCCTTTTGGGCTTACGGACTCAAAGGGGTTTTGTCTTCAGCGCAGGGCTGGGACTTTTTCTCGGGGGATGTGCCCCAGTGGAGGATAAAGCCCCCACGGGGGCTGGGGCTAGGTCCCCCACAGGAGGCTGCAGGTCCTACTGGGGAGGCTGCGGCCCCACACGTTGGGCTGCGCCCCTCAACCAACCAACATATTTGTCGCTACGGCCTCCTTCGGGGCTTGGTCTCCGTACAACGTGCATGCAATCGGGACGATTCATCAAGCTGCAATGAAGACGCTTCGTCAAACGTTCCGTCGATTATAACGTTTGGTTGCCTATGGCAACGACGTCCTCCAACATCTGCCGTGTAGCGTGACTGACAAACTTACCTTACCAAAGTTACCGGACAAAGAGAATTATTATTTAAGATGTCTGGATCTGATGCTTATTTTAGAGACCGTCGGTCGGAAAACTCAATATCCAAATTCACGATCGCCAGAGGACATCCGTACAGAATTTATAGTCGGTAAGAATATAACAGTCAGAACATATAACAGTACTACCTCGTCTTGATTTACCTAACTGTGTGATATACAAACAAATCGTGATTATCTTTTAAATGGAAAGTAAAAATTACTTTTTGAAAATTGTCAATATTGAATCTGGAATATTTTGATACTTGACAAAATGTTGTATTAATGAAAATAATAAAGGCACGTTATTCTTTGAAAGAGATTTTGCAGTCTCATGAATATTGATTTTCGGATATGGTTCGAACAATTGACCTATGCGATTTATTTGAAGAAATTCTAACACGCCACGACTCTAAAACGAATGAGCTTTTATTGACTAATGCATCACATTTATATTACTTGTAGATAATCTTTCTTTCAAAAATGAATATGAACACGTTGAAACAATAGAGGTAAATGCTAACTCAGTCATATCTGGAATAACGCTTTTGTGCAGAAAACTATATGTTGCATGTGAAAACTGCTCCAACATAAAAGCCTACGATTACGAGTCATTGAAATACGACTCTAAAGCGAGTCTCGACATGAGAAACTACCTGACAAATCCTTTAGACATTGCATCATCAATTTCAATCGAAAGACTCTACGTTGCTGATTTACCGAATATACAATCCCTATGCCGTCTAAAGAGTCTGGATGTAACTGGTAAGGTCATGAACCATTGGTTCGTCGGTGACAAAGAATGCCGTCTGTCAGTGTACGAATCCAATGTCATTGTTTGCTTACCTAATAGCAACCAAATAATAGAGTATTCGCCAGAAGGAGAAGAAGTTTTTAGATTGAAACTGTCTCCAGAAAATGGTTTTTTGAAGCCATGGCACGCCATTAAAGTTAGCGAATCCAAATATGCTGTTAGTCATAAGGTGCCCTTAAGCAGCGAACATCGATTGAGCATCGTCGGGACATTTGAAAAGACAGAAGTAAATGCCAGCAAAACAGGCCCAGTAAGAGTCGCATATACTACTACACCGCAGACATGTGGGATGAATGTGCCAATATGTTTAGTACGAGGTAGCGAGGATCACATATTTGTGGCTGATTATTTGAACAATAGAGTTCTGTTAGTCCATACCAATAAGAATACGTGCGAAGTACTTATTAGAGATGGCCGCATCAAAAACCTAAAGAGCTATGGCCATATAAAGCACCACCCTTTAAGAATGTGCCCTGATGAATTAAGCGGAAAGATGTTTGTTGCTCAAGGAGATGCTAATTCGAAAACTGGAATTGTTTCCATATTCAAGAAAAAAGACAACTCGCGAGAAAGCTCTTTTGAGAAACACGACGCTGTCGGTGAAAATCTTTCTTACACAAAGGCAATTGCTCATGTAAAAACGATTAAGACTAAGACTAATCCAAATATTACTGGGATAACCCTTTTGAGCAACAAACTATACATTGCATTTAGAAAGTGCTCAACCATCGAAGTCTACAATAACGTTTCGTCTACCTTCGACTTTGAACGAAACTTAGAAACACGAGACTTACTTATTGACCCCTTCGACATTGCGTCATCCAAAGCAAGCAAATGTCTCTATGTTGTTGACATGAGAAGTGACCAATCTTTCCATTGGCATATCAAAATGCTAGATATAAATGGAAATCTTTTGAGGAACTGGTACCTTGATGATTACGAGTGTCGTCTGTCAGTGAATGTATCTAATATTATTGTTTGCCTCCCAAACAAGCAACAAATAGTTGAATATTCATATGAGGGATTGAAAGTTTGTAAGGTCTCACTGGCGAAAAACGAAGGATTTGATAAATTGTGGCACGCTATTAAACTCAATAAATCGAGATATGTTGTCAGTCACAGAGTGCCACAAAGTAATGGACATCAAGTGAGCATTCTAGAAATATATGGAACAACAGACAACTATTCGGTTGTGTTTACAACTTCGCCAAATATTTGTGGCTTGAATACACCCATTTCCTTAGTTCACGACAGGAAAGGACGCATTTTAGTGGCTGAAAACTTGAACAATCGGGTTTTGTTAATTGATCCGGATTCGAAAACTTGCGAGGTAATTCTAAGAGATGGCCGCTTGAAGAACCTAAGGAGTCGATGCATAATACAAAACCTTCCAGTGCGAATGTGCCTTGAATCAACCAAAGAAACAGAGGAGGAGATTCTAGTCATTGCATCGGGAGATTCAGCTGCAGAAACTAGAGTCATATCATCCTTCAAAATGCAGGATACTACAAAATGAGAATCATCAAAACACCTGACATTATGTACACCATCGGAATATGCCAACATCTTCTGTGGCGTTTAAAGTCTTAGAACAGCATTTGCTGGACCGAATTTTCAAACCAATGGAACTGATTTATATTTATTGTTAGTATTTATATTTTATTTAAGCCGTGGCGTTTAAAGTCTTAGAGCAGCATTTGCTGGACCGAATTTTCAAACCAATAGAACTGATTTATATTTATTGTTAGTATTTATATTTTATTTAAGCCGTGGCGTTTAAAGTCTTAGAGCAGCATTTGCTGGACCGAATTTTCAAACCAATGGAACTGATTTATATTTATTGTTAGTATTTATATTTGATTTAAGTCGTGGCGTTTAAAGTCTTAGAGCAGCATTTGCTGGACCGAATTTTCAAACCAATAGAACTGATTTATATTTATTGTTAGTATTTATATTTTATTTAAGCCGTGGCGTTTAAAGTCTTAGAGCAGCATTTGCTGGACCGAATTTTCAAACCAATGGAACTGATTTATATTTATTGTTAGTATTTATATTTTATTTAAGCCTTGGCGTTTAAAGTCTTAGAGCAGCATTTGCTGGACCGAATTTTCAAACCAATGGAACTGATTTATATTTATTGTTAGTATTTATATTTTATTTAAGCCGCTACATTAATGCTTTCTAGTAATGGCTGTTTCTTATGTCAAGTCATGGGGGCGCAACAGGTTGGGCCAGGTTGGCCATGGCCCACCCAATATTTAGACCTAATGGGCCACAATGTGTTTGGCCCACCCAATTTCAATTGGCAAATTACAATGTTTTGTGGAACTAATAACCGCAAATCCGCAATATATTGGCATAATATTGCAATAGGAAGACCCGGGCACAAGGAACCACTTAAGAAAGAACCTGTTTGGAAGTCTAATTTTGATGTATGCCAAAATCATATTGCATATTTTGAAAGAATTTTAAAACTGCTACCAATTGGTCATATATGAAAGCATGCATTAATTTGCCAACATACTGAAAATTACTTCCAAGTGAACACACCCAAACGGTTCCTTATGCCCAACCCCTTGGGCAAAAGGAATCATAGCAATGGGCAAAAGGAACCACACACACACACACACACACACACACACACACACACACACACAAACACACACACATGTTCTTAGCATTACAAATAGTTTATAGCCTACTCAGCGAATGTTCTCGACACAGCAAGTAGATAAATTTAAAAAAGCTATACGCCTGCATATCAAATAATATCAAATATCATTAGACAGGAATTAATTTAAAAGCCTGCATCAAATTAAGCTTTTAGCTGCTGCATGACGATTTTGGAATATGCTCTTAAACGATGTAAATGTCAAAACATCTGACTGTTGTTTCTTTCATTTTCGAGAATTCGTCTTCACCCTCTCTTTGGATATGGTTTCACAGCTTCTGGTGATATTACTTTACGAGTTGACAATTCTCCATCATTAACTTTTGCAGGTGTTGTCGCTTATGCTCGAGCAATGCTGGTAGATTCTGGAGCTCTTAACCCCTTAACTGGGGATCCCGGACATATCCGTCCATTTTACATTGAGTTGCAGTTAAATACACGGTTAAGGGGTTAACGCCAAATCTCGATTTCGCCTCAATAAATTGTATGCCCATTTGATCATCAGCCCTTTCATTCTTAAAACTGTGCTGTAATCCATTTTGCTCGGCATGTTGAAATGCTAAATTTTGCAGACCAATCTTTGTTAGCTCATGAAAAAAGCTTACATTTTGTGCAAAAGCTTAACTACAGTGTAGCTGTGTTTCATAATCATGTGAAAATATTGTTCTAAAACGTCCAAGCGTTTTGCGACTAGAGCCAGATACAATATGTTTTCGAATAGTTGGATATGGATTTTGTATTTTTCAGCAGCACTATATGAATAGACAATTTTTCCATCGTCTCATTCCAGCACTTCTCGCATCGCAGAAACCATTGCTTCCTCTTCCCAGTTGGCCCTTGAAGTTTTGCGTTTGTAAGCGTATACCATCTAAGCAAATAATACTGTGGCGAACCGGGCCTATCGAGGTTCCTACGCCTCCTGACTCAAGATGGCTCCGCCCGGTTCGGCGCACACGGGGTTTGACTCAACTAAGGCACGTGGTCGTTCGTCTTAGCTTTTTGGCTAAGATCTCAGGCTCTCTTACTACCACCTGTCACTACGCGCACTTTACCTGCACTCCGTTCCTATATTCCACACTTAATCCCTCTCTCAATGTATCCTCTTTCCTCTCCCTTAACTCTCCGTGCACCTTACACCTCTCCGTGCACCTTACCTTTCTCTGTGCACCTTGCCTCTCGCCGTGCACCTCGCCTCTTACCGTGCACCTTGCCTCTCTCCGTGCACCTTGCCTCTCTCCGTGCACCTTGCCTCTCGCCGTGCACCTTACCTTTCTCTACACCTTCGCACTGCACCTCTCGCAATGCACCTTCGCAATGCACCTCTCTCAATGCACCTTACAATGCACCTCTCGCAATGCACCTCTCTCAATGCACCTTCACACTGCACTTAATCTCAAGGGTGCTTCCTTAACCTCAGGGTGCACTCTTCCTACGGGTGCATAGGGTGCATAGTGCACTATCCTTACATGCACTTATATGGACCTTCTTACCATCACACGCCGCCTCGGCCATCGGTCTTGATCTGTGGCAGAACCGGCTACTTATACGATTTCTGCCGGCCACTAACGCTTGCACTCATCTCACTAGCTCGCACTCATCGCTGCTCTTTAATTGCTGCGCGCTATACATTAATCGCCTATCTCTTAGCCTTACTGCTCTACTCGGTCAATCTATCATTATTATATTGGGCCTATCTACCTATGCTGGCGGCTACCTGTCAAAGGATTAAGCTCATGAATTATTAATGACTCACTTGCGTCTATTGCTACTAAGGCTTCTACGCTATTATCTAAATTCGCTACACCACGAGTAATTTGGCTGATTATTATTCATGCGTCAGCTTGCAATAATGTTTTTAGTATTAACAATGGTGGGCAAAAAGAACCGGGCATAAGGAACCGGTTATTCTTGCCCGGTTTCTCTTGCCCAGTGAAAAGCTCAAACCAAATACTCCCGCTCCCTCTGTAACCGCATGGCTACCGTTTTTATTTAGCTACCAGTTTTAATCATACTTGGTAGTCTTTTACATCACAAAATAATAATCACCCGCCAATTATACCATTGAAGAATGATACTACAGTACAGGATTTAAGAAAATCGTAACAGAACCTTCGTTTTCGAACTTCAAAAATTTCAACGAAGTAACAACATTTCAAACTTTTCACGCTTTCCCGTAGACATAAATTGATGACGTCGCATCATGAACATACACGATCTATGCCATCTGGCGAATAGGACTAAATAAACGACCGGTTCCTTATGCCCGGGGGGTTCCTTATGCCCGGGTCTCCCCTATACAATATTTTCAAATTTCTACAGAACGCTATCGCCCACTCGGGGAATTGACATTGGAGGGGACGGACGTCTGACTGTAAGGACGGCAAGGGGGAAGGAATGGGTCCAGGGCTGAGGGCTCCAGGCCCCACGGAAGGCAAGGGAATTGAATTAACCAAATTCATGTAGCTAACTGGCAACTTGCCATGTTGGCCCACCCAATATTTGGCTCGTGGCGCCCCCTCCCAAGTGTCAAGCAATGAAATTCTGACGCGACGGGCAGTTAATCGCCAATATTAAAGACAGTGCAATGCACGTAATAACTAAATTTTCTTTATTATTTATTGCAGACTGATAAATAATTGAATATTGTCAGGTAGAATTCTTGAAGAGTTATTTTGGATGCTGTGAATCTTAACTACATATTACGTCTGGAAATAATTACTTCATTGTGATAATTATAATTAATGCATATAGCATTCTTGTGCTAGGAAACTTGGAAAACTGTCTGAATTGCGAGACTCTCCTGCTGTATATCGTTATAAGCTATAGTCTCAAGGTTAAGAGATTTCAGCATTACATGAATGTGTGTGCTATCATTAGGCCCAAAGTTCTGTTGCAGAGCTTCTCATAAACTAATAACTTTATCTTATCTGCAGTTGTTATTTATGAACAATAAAATTGGTTTCGAGAATCATAAAATCATAAACATAATTAAATTTATACCGAAGTAGCATTGGCGTAGCCATGAGAGCACGATGTGCCGAGTCCCCTATTCCAATGTGGCACGATTCAATCAAATTTTCCGCAATTATTAAATCTATTAACTTTAAGCTATTCTGAAATTATTCTGTTTCATCATCATCGTGTGCCATCTTCGAGTCGATGGTTTGTAGTCACAAGTTGTCGCCTCTTTTCTCGATGCTCAGCAACTCTTTTTAGTTCTCCGTATAGTTTTCAATGCCAATCCAGTCCTTAATGTCATCCAGTCAAGTTCTTCGAGGTCACCCTTATTCTGCTTACTTTTGCCTAGAATTATTGTAGAAGAAACATGAATTCATTCAAGAGTCAGCATGCGGGAGACTAAAATAATCCATTAGTCGCTTTCTTTTTGTAGTTGTTGATGGTGGCGATGACATTTTAAAGGTTATTTGAAAAATATAAAATATTAAAATTAGATTGTTTTATTCAATTTAAATATTGTTTACAGTGACTTCGCAAGACTGAATTACTGAAACCAATTAATATATAAGACGTATATATATATATATATATATATATATATATATATATATATATGCCTATAGCGCTGGTAGCCGCTAATTTCAATCATTCAGCTGTCACGTGGTCTAAACACAGAGCCACAGTCGAGCGTTTTCAAATAATTTAGCGCAAAATAAATACCGCAATTATAGCAAGTAAGTAAGTAAAATCCCGTAAATTGCTATAGGGCATTCAAAAGCAGCACCGCCAGGGGCGCGCGCAGACGTTTGAGAGTGGAGGGGTTAGGGTTAACCCTAGGGTTAGGGTTAAGAATAACCCTGAAATACCCCCCAAATTGATAATGTTAGAAATAACCATGCTTTCTCCCATTCCCCCGCGTTAGACACTTCCCTTCTCGGCCGCGTCTAGCGCGGCCTCCCTTAGAATAGGGGTCCGGGGGTTTCTCCCCCGGAAAAAATTTTGAAATCGTAGATGCTCGTACGTGTGTTTTAGAGCATTTTGGACACAAAATCACAGGTCTGGCATCAATAGGTTCCATGTCTGTAATTTCTTATGCTTAAGTCAATTTCAAATTATTCTGCTTCAATTTTTCGTGTTAAGTCAAAAATTACTTGTCTTTGGCCCATAGTGTCAATGCTACTAAGAGTAAGAGTCACGTCGCAGATCTACTGCTCAATCAAATCTTGAAATCTTGTTTTAAATCGCTGTAAATCTATTCAGTGTCACAACTCACAAGTGGCAAAAGGCGACAACAAGTAGACAGCAGGCAACTAAATTGCCATCGGGCCACCCGTTAAGCCCACAACGCCATCCTGTAGATATATACAGTTGAGAACGCTTGAAACTTAGACTAGTAGAACCGATCCTCAATCATCCCCTACCCCCCCTCACCAAAAATTTCTCTGCAATTTTGCACGAATCTCACGGGTGGCCCGATGGCAAGTGGGGGGTTCAAACCTCTCCCCAAACCCCCGTGGCCCCGCCTCTGAGCACCGCGGTAGCTCCTTATTCCAATGCGCGTAATTATCGTAATTAATATCATTTATTAATTATTGATAATAATACATTGCCCCGACAACGGGGGTCACTTTTTACAAATCGGGCGGGGGCAGCGATCTCTTTGACTCCCTGCTAGATCCGCTTCTGTGAAGAAAGAAAGTTCAAGGCACTCTAGTGAGGCAATTGAATGAATACCTGAAGCCTATCAATGCTGAAGATCCGGAAGAACTCTTTTTGATAACTGTGGTAAACTTAGATAAATTCCATCTCCTCCCGAAACTTTTCAGCTGTATTCTTTGTTTCCCTGCAACATCGGCACCAGCTGAAGGATAGCTCTCAAAAAGTGGTCTTGTAATGAGACCTCATGTGCCCACATAGGCCTAATTGATCGGCTACTAGGGACACTTATGTATCTGAATTGCAATATTTCTGTTGACTAGATTATCCCTTAGAACCTTTTATTGCAATGCAATTTTTGTGATTGGAATTGAAATGGTTTTTGGCATTTCCTTCCGTTTTTTTTTCTATCTGACAAAAAATGGCCATTGCCCTAGAATGGCCTAGATCCTTGTCCTTTTGAATCAGTCCTTGTGGTCCTAATGCTCTTGAGGTCAGTTCCTGTCCTTGTCATCATCAATGAGGGTTAGTCCTTGTGATGAGTGCAGGGACATAAACTTGCCATCATCACTGGGGGATAGAATAATTTTCTAAAGTATACCCACCCATAGATATGAACCCCCCATTTTAGGAACATGTTGCAAATTATTGTACGATTTTTATATCGCCCATGAAATATGTTAATAACATACAGTATAAGCCCATGCATTGTCCGGTCTAGGACTATTCTGCACGGATGTAGCTTGTAGAACGTAGACCGTTAGATAATAGGCCTATATAAGAACTCCGTGGCAGCGAATGAGGTCGATTTCGACTCCATAAGCCTAAGGTATAACATAAAAACAAACATTTTAAATCTTGATGCTCGTAATTATGATGTGCGACTATCTTGCAGTATGGTCCCACCCCTACTGTAGTACTGTGAATTACCTCATTGAAATTTAGACAACAAAACACAGGGGGATAAACTATACAATATACCCATTCACTAATTATTGGGTGGAACCTCCCCCGTGATCTATTCCCCTGCTACATTTCCTCCATTCCCACCAGAATTATTTTCCTAAGAACCTTGGTGATGTTAGTGAGAAGCAAGGAAAACTATTCCACCAAGATATCAAACGCATGTGGCATAGCTATGAGGGATTCTGAAATGTCAAGATGATGGCAGGTTATTGATCCAACAGGATGTTGTGAAAAAAATAAATTTATTTGATTGATTGATTGATCGATTGAAAGGAAGAAATCCAGAAAATGCGCATTTTTACCTAAATGAGTTTAGCCTACCTCAATAAGTCAACTTCGTTTTTTTTAAATTAAGTACATGCATAGTAGTTAATTGACAACATGAGAATTAATTATAGCCTTTTCTTTGTTACAAGCACAAATGGCTTTGTCTGTATGGACACTTTAGTTTTAGCCTAATTTCAATAAAGTTGAATGTTCAATATGATTTTGCCAAAACACCTTACGTGATACAGAAAAACGGCTGCTATATTAGGAATTAGCACATAAAAATACTATAAAATAACATAAACATTTCAAATCATCGGACAAAAATAAAAATTGGCAGCATAGTGTTATTTGTCTGGCAACAATAATGACATGTTTTAGCCATATAGTCAAAGAATGTTGGGAAACTGATCAAAGTACAATGACTCTCACAAATGTTCAACCTCTGCAATGGATAATATGCAACTGATGAGCATAAACACCATTCTAAATTAATTCGATTACCTAAATCGATTAACCAGTGGCGGCTCTAGGATTTGGCAAGTTGGGGGGAGGGGCGTTGGGGTGGCAACTTCTAATCATGGGGGCCAACCATTTGTTGTTTAATGTATGTAGCATTAAGTATAGGGTCCCAACAGGGGTGCCACTGGGGGGGTGGCAGGCACTCAATAAGGGGCACGGGCCCCTCTGCCCCACCCCCCGTGGAGCCGCCACTGCGATTAACTGGCCGCAACAGAAGTGGAATTGCTTTTAAATTAGGTCACCAGTTATGGTGGCTCAATTCATACAAATACAACTACACCTACTGATCACCATAATGTTTAGAAACTACTGCAAGTCAAAGCAAATACATTTCCACATGACGAAAACCGTCTATAACGAAAGTCAACTACTGAAAATCATTAGTAAAGCAGTTAGACATTAACTAACACCAAAATTCAGAGCTTGTAACTTTAGTTTACGGTTTCTTTACTCGACCCAGAAAAAGAATCACCTTAACCTGTTCTTCCCGGATAAAGAACAGAAATGGATGATCAGCGCGGAAATCGATGACTTCCTCCGGATGACCAAGGCAACACCCTAACGTCATCTTCACCACGGTGGCAGCGGCAGCTTCGGTTCCATCTTCGTTCACACCAACGAAGGCCTTGTGTACCACTTTTGAGGCAAACAGCTCCTTCGTGCCATCGATTCCAGAAAGATCCGCCTTGCCGGCTTCAAACAGGCTCTCCATTCCCATGTGGCGCAGCATCTCTGCAAGATCCAGTTTCTCCTCGATCCTGAACTTTGGAAGCCAGAGATTTACGTCGGGACGCCGCTGGAACAGTTCATCGATGCCTTCTATATCGTCAGCACTTAACCTGTCTTCGAGTGCATCAAGTGAAGACGTTTTGTCTGGCAGAAGCACAAACATACTGGTCTTGCCACGAAAGTACGGTAATTTAATGATTTGACACTGAAGACTGCTTGAATGATGATACTGAGCTCTCTTGATCTTCTGGTACATCATCTGGACTCTGACTGTCTTCTGAGAGGAAATGAAGAAATCAGCTTTTTGAGTGTTGTGCTTTTTGAAAGTCTTATCCCACGCACTCTTAAAATAAACGGCATTGACGAGGATCAGACGAGTCGTATCGTGGATGTCGCGTTTAGATATGATGTCCTTGATCTTCTGATTCGTAGTTTCAGAAACCCAGTTGTTAATTTGAATGGCTGCCTTTTTTGCATCTTTGCTGTCATGAAAGAGCATAGAAAGATTACTTGTACCAACCAAGAAGCTTTAGTAGGTCATTCGCCTCAGCATTGAAACGGAAGTGAATTTTAAAATTGTATTGTGCTTTGAATAAGTAAGTAAGTAAGTATGTAAGTAAGTAAGTAGCTTTGAGGACTTGAGGTCCAGGTGAATATCAAGTATGCAAGACGAGTTCTGCAAATGACACCTACCAAAATTGGGCATTTTTCAATACAGTTGAACTATATCCAACGGATTCGGTTACGAAGTATACTCAGTTTTAAAGTACCGTGATGTTCAGTTCCGAGTGATGTGCTACGGTAATGGGTGGTATTGGCTATAATGTACCTCGGATATAGTGTAGTAAATTGTACACACCCACTAAGTATGTTATAGTGAAAATCTACTGCACGTTATGGACCATCAGTATAGTGTCATTATACAAATCAAATACAGGTTTCTATCGGAACAAGCATTGGACTGGCTAGTAGCTAGGCCTACACGTGGTTGCGAGGCTTGGATTGTCCGTAAATCTGAATAAAAATGAATTGATGCTTTGAAATGAAATGCTTGCGAAAAATGCTGAAAAGTACGCTATACAGACAGAGTAACAGATAGGCAGCTAATGGAACAGGCCAAAACAGAAAGAAGCCTATTGGCGGCGTTAACGAATAGAAAGCTACAATACTTTGGTCAATATTCTCTACTTTGCCTTTTGATCCTGCTTTGACCGCTTCAAGTTAATTTTATTTAGAAAACCGAAATATTACTATAGATTTTACTTGATACGATTTATTGTTATTGTTATTGTTATTGTTCATGCCAATTTATATAGCGCCGTAACATAGCAAGAGCCAAAGTTAAGGGTGCTTTAAAAGGAACGTGAAAATGAGATATTATTAAATAAATACGTCTTTAGTTTGTTCGAAAACTCTCCAAAGGAGGTGACGGGTGACACGCTCTCCGGCAAAGAATTCCAAAGGAGGGGATTTCCGTGCGAGAATGATCGTTCTCCGAACTTGACACTCTTCGACGGAGGTGGAACGTACAGTTGAATTCGTCTACTGGACCGAAGGTGAAGCCGTCGATCGCTCCCCGCCAGCCTTCGAACGAGCGTCGCGAGGTATTCCGGGCAGAATGGATCGTGTAGAACCCGGAACGTCAACGAACAGCGCTTGGACACGATACGCTCCGGGACCCTAAGCCAATGCTATTTGTCCCGAAGTAGAGAGGTCACGTGGTCGCGCCAACGCAACCGAGCAACGCAACGTCAACCGAGCTGCAGTGTTGAGGATTGACTGCAGTCTGGCGAGCTGACGGTCGAGAAGGCCCAGAAGTAGCCCGTTGCAGTAGTCGATCCGCGATACAACGAAGGCGCGAACCAGTTGTATGGCCGCCGCAGTCGAAATATTTCGACGGACCTCTCTAATCGTTCGAAGTTGCCGGAAGCACGCACAAGTCACGTTATCGACATGTCCAGCGAAGAACAGCGTTTCGTCGAAAAGTACTCCAAGCAGGCGCACTTCCGTCGATGGTCGAATGTCGGCTTCTTCAAGGTGAAGCTCGGTGCGAGCGATCAGAGGTTTCCTCCTCGGAGTACTAAACCAGATCAACTCGGTCTTCTTGAGGTTCAGAGTCAGCCGATTGATTTATTGCATTTCCAGCCTATTCCACGGGATCCATCACATTGAGCTTTTTCCATCTAAATACAACGTCTGACAGTGACGTGATAGATGCAAGAGCCGGAAAAGAGTGAAGCTGAAAACGATTTAGACACCTGCATGAACGCCAAGAATGACATGGAGACGATTTCCCGTGGAATACTGAGAGAAAAGCGATAAATCCAGATGCACTTTATGTACAGTCAGTGAATCCTCGAAGAAGTAGATCTCGTAATTAAAGTGGACCTATAAATACCACGTCCAAAGGAATTTTTCGCCATCGCAGTCTTCATAATTATTATACAGTAATTAAACGTCGGCATCTGCTGTAGTCTCAATTTTGAAGCCATCTTTACACTCAAACTTAGATCTCATCTTTGCCTATCAAGTTTCTATTTTGGATGCCAGCATTAGTCTGGTATGTCCACTGCATCAGAGTGCGGTGAGGAAGGGGTTTAGGTGAGAGATGATTGTGACTTGTGTTAAACATATATGGTGGGTGCTTTCTAACCAATAACCTACATTCGCTTCACCGGTAATTATAGTCATGATAAATGGCTTTTACATTTGAATGCCGTCTGGGTACGGTCAGCGAAAACCAAGCAGGCCTCCCGATCCAAGGGACGAATCGTTTTCCACGCGTATTAAAAAGAACGTAAATCAGGTCTGTAAGCTAACAGGCAGTTCGGTGACATAGTTGGAATTTTAACAAACGGTTCGGTCAAACCGGACCGAATCTGCTCAATCACAGTCCTGGAGAGCAGACCAGGAACAGCGTGGATGAAAACCATCGCAGACTGGACCGAAGCAATTATTCCGGATGCCTACAGGCAAGCTCAAAAGCAGTGTTGCGCGGTAACGAAGTAAAAGTAACGCGTTACATTACTTAAGTACAATTCTGAGTACTTCGTACTGTAACGAAGTACACAACTTACCTAGTACTTTTTACTTGTAACGAAGTAAGTTTTTATTCAAATATTAGTACTTTTACTTCGTTACATTATGTCTTTCACGTTTCGTTACAAGTAAAATTTCTCATCGCCAAATTTCGGTACATTTACTGGAGTATCTGTTTAATTCTTCACAACTTCCCGTGTTTAGTCGTACAGGGTTGACAATGACCAACAAACGTACACGCATGACTGACAGATTGTTTGAAAACTTGATCTTTCTTAGACCTACATGCAATCACAGAGCCGCAGTTAGAGCAGTCGGCGCCCGGGGCAAGGTATAAATTCTGCGCCCCTAAATTCCGGTGATGGCCTTTTTTTGCTTACCCCAGTTTTCACGGCAACGTACAACATACACATTTTAGACCTGTGATAGTCTGAAAACCGGCGATGACCTTTTTTTACTTATCAACATTATTTTCACGCCGGAGGAAAGTGGTATGAAAAATTAAGGACTTAGTGTGCAAATTGCGCCTTCGAGGACGGCGCCCTGGACAGCTTGACCCTGCCCCCTAGCTACGGCTTTGTGAAATCAGCATTTGTGCTAATGCAGTTAATGGTGTAAATGTGTACGTGTTGACTGCTGAGGCTTCTGCATGTTGCTTAAAAGTAGTAATAAAAATGTGATTTAGCATGATAATGGAGTTGTTGATGATTCCGTCTGTCAAGGTACTTTTACTTTTTTTTAAAAAGTAACTTTTGAGGAGTACTTTTTACTTTTACTTGAGTAACTATTTTTATAGGTACTTTTACTTTTACTTAAGTAAAAAAATGACATAGTACTTGTACTTTTACTTGAGTACTCAAACTCAGTACTTCATACAACACTGCTCAAAAGAGGACTTCATGAAGACAGCTGGTTCATGTCATCGCTCAGCGTCGGTGTGACAGAGGAGCATGATGATGATGATGATGATGATGATGACGACGACGACGACGACGATGATGATGACTGTATGTTATTAAAATCAGAGCCTCTGGCTGGATCAAACATGAGCACCTAATGCTACCCAATGGCCACGTCTGTGTCATCAATGGAAATTTGATAAAAGCAATATTTGCAAATATTTTTCAACAAGTCTACAGTAGAATAGCAGTTACAACTGGAAAAAGTCATCCAAACAATCAATTCTTCGTAACAAATACTGCATATATGGACATCATATTCAAACATACTTTGGCTATTTAAATTGCGCTAGTCAATAATAATAAACACAGTTTAAAAAGTGAAATTGATCATAATTAATTAAGGCTAACACAATTTCAGATTTTGACTCTCCAATAACTGTGTAAACATAGGATGTAGCCTACTGTAATGTAGGCAAAGCTTCCGATTTTAATAAGACAATAGCTGAAATGAGGTTCCTGGCTACAGAGCCGCCGAGAGAAATTCCGGGCCCTGGGCACTAGGCAGAACAGTTGCGGGGCCCATAAAGTGGTGACGATTTTTTTGCTTGTCAGTGTTTTGAGGAAGCAGTTAAAACTTAAAGCCTGTCTTGTGCCTTGTTGGCGGGCGCCCAAACGCTCCTGCATCTTCAACCCTAATCTAACCCTAACTGCGGACCCGCCCGGGTCCCCTACAGATCGCCAGGCCCATGGGTATTTGCCCCCTCTCGGCTGGTCTGCCTGATTATCTTCAGACTTTTAGTTCTACACAGGGAAAAGTTTCCCAAAAGTGTCCCAAGTCAAAATGAAAACTTGCAAATAAAAAAGCATGAATGGTAATTAAGTTGAGTTTCAATTGTTATAATTTTTCTATTCAAATGAAGATAGAAACTGGAACCTGGGATTACTACGTTTGCCATCATGAGATATATTTTATTAACTTTTGGGAGCAAGCTGACATTAAATGACCCCAATGGATTCATACTTAGAGGCGCACAAGTTGGATTAGAATTACCACCAAACAAACAGTACTTACACGAAGTCAACTGGTGCCAGTTCTGCTTCATAGTACTTCTTACATGAAGTCTGGAATTCTTCAAGGAACTGGTGAGACTTGTCACCAAATAAACGATTTGCCATATACAGACGAAATATTGGTTCCTTAGTAAACCTATCTTCTTCTAAACTGCACTTTTCCAAATGCAGCATAAGCTCACTGAATGCCATGTGCACTTCTGCATCATCCAAGTTACTCAGAAAAAGACCAGCTTTCATCTCTCTTAACGTAAGGCCACGTGCTCCCAAACATGCCATGCTCAACGCAGCGGAAATACTGAGAGGAGACAAAAGATGTTTCCTTCTGTCTCGTTTCCTCGTCTCTTGTACAGCTCCAAAGCAAATTTACAGATACAAGACATAAGCGGGTTTCTGCAATCTTCTCCGCTTGCCATGCTTCTGCCTTTCAACAGAAACTACGATACTGTTCGAGTTTTTCCTAGCATTTAAACAATTCCAATTAGAACAATGCAGAATCCAAAACTATAAAAATCTTTAATAACTTGTAGAAGCAAGAGGAAATCCTCTTCTTCTGAGTTGATATACATTGACTCACTCAAATCATATTGTTTACCTATTGTTTAGCCTACCTATTATATTATAACGCTACCGAAGCCACTTGTCCGAACAAGAGCACTTTAAATAATTTTGATCGTCTAGTACAGCACGTTATACTCAGGGGTGTGATGGAGCCGGTTCGGTCCGGTTCGGCCGAACCGTTTATTAAAATTCTGACCGGTTCGGCCGAACCGTTTGTTAAAATGACGACTATATCACCGAACCGTCTGCATGCTTACTGGTCTGGTTTTTGTTCTCCTTAATACGGGTGGAAACCCTTCCGGCCACTGGATCGGCACATGATTTTTAAGTGGTTGGCGGCCGGTCTTGTAACCCAACGGCATTCAAATGTTATTTGCCATGGCTATATATATAATTGCAGCGGATATGGTTTATACAGTACGTTAAAACTTAAAAGCACCCACCATATGGTTCATGTCATCTAGAGGTGTGCACGGGGACTGACTGCTGTCCCCATCCCCTCCCGTCCCCATAAAGCTTTCTCCACCCCACCCCGTCCCCATTGACTTAAAATCCATCCCCACCCCATCCCCTAATCTCTGTCCCCATCCCCATTCCCGTCCCCGCATTTCGGAACCCATCCCCGTCCCCGTACCCGCATTTTGGTCTCCGTCCCCGTCCGCGGTGTTTTATATCAACTATTCATTTATTAGTACCCAGTGTGCGATTTTATGACCTGGTGCAGTGGGAGGAGGGGATTTGTCGAGCTTGGGGGCGTAGTTGTTGGGGAAATGTAGCAGTGGGGGGATGTAGTTGTGGGGAGATGCAGCAGTAGGGGGATGCAGTTGGGCAGTGGGGAGGAATCCCCCTTCCCCCTACAAATCGCGCCCTGTTAGTACCCAACACGAGAAGTAGCTTTTCTAAAAGTTTTTCGAAAGTTTCTTCTAAACTATACAATAATCATATATGAAAATGGGAAACTATTACTAACCTGATATCTTTAGCGCACATCATAACCATAGCGTCAGCCAATTCATTTTTCAACGTGTATACCGGAAACTAACCAAAAGATAACGGACATTCCCGGTTTTACTACCAATGCCATTCTGCCAGCAGTGAGCAACACGTTGAAAAATGAATTGGCTCTCTTTCTTGTCCATTTTTCTGTAACCTAAGCTAAGTGGAGATTTTTAATCCACCTCCGAATCGATGGTGATTGAGTCAGGGGCACTAAGGTAAATAGTGATGGTGGTTGGTGGGCACAGGAGAGACTGGGCAATTGGCAGTGGGCACTGGGCGTTCAAATTACAAAGCTGTGCAAAGTGCTCTGCAATCCGCCCCACCTCTAAATTATATTATCTTTTGTTGTCCTGTACATCTATAGGCTCCCCAACAAGCTGAAACCGGCCCTGATGATTCTCCTGGTGTGTTTATCAATTACCCTCAAGTTCTCAAATGGCTTTATGGTCTCTACCAACTGCGAACTAACAATGGTGTCGAGTGATCAAAAGATTCAAAACCAATCTTGCCTGGCCTAACAGTTCAATTTAATGGCCTTTTAATTCGAAACTGAAAGGCGTAGGCCTATATGGTTAGTAGCTATGCTAAAATCGGCCGAACGCATGATTATTGAATTGCGAGATTAATCGTCCCCATTCCCGCGGTATTTACGGCATTTTTGAAACCGCATCCGCGGTAATACCGTCAGCCTGGATACCGCTACCGCGGTACTACCGTCATAACTTTTCCGTCCCCATTAATATTTCGGCAAAATTACAGATTTCAATCCCGCTACCGCGGTAAATCCGCGGATTACCGCGGTGAAACCGCGGTAGCCATTACCGTGCACTCCTCTAATGTCATCCCCCAAAATTTCCAGCTTCACCGCACCCTTATCCAGTGGACATAGACTACCAGATCAAAGCTGATATCCAAAACTAAAACCCGACAAAGACGAAGTCTACGTTCAAATTGTAAAGATGCCTGAGAGTTTAAACTGCAACAGATGCCTAAGTTCAATGATGATAGATTTATAGTCATGTAAAACTCAGACGGCGAACGGATTAAGGAAAGCGGTATTATAATTAGTAGCTCTACGCCTTGGAGAATTCACTCACACGAAGCGCGACCAGTCAAGGCTCGTGATTTATGGGTTTCTCTCTGGTATTCCCCGTCTCTGGGCACACACACACACACACACACACACACACACACACACACACACACACACACACACACACACACATGTACATGTATATATATACATATATATTTCCACGTTCATTGTAAAGCACCCTTGACTTTGGCCCTTGCTCTGTTGCGGCGCTATATAAATTGTCATGAACAATAACAATAACAATACATAATGGACAAGCCAGTGTCAGCGAACCGGTTGTTAATCAATTGGCATCACACCGCTGGTTATACTTAGTAAAACCGAGTTGTTTTTATGCGGTCAGCGTTACTGCGTTCTTATCATTACTCATAAACATAGGGGCATGCAGGCCTGAGGAGAGGGGGTGCAGCGGTACATTGTTCCGGGGCCCATGGAGCTCAAAAGGGCCCACGTGATGGGATTTTGATTTATGCAAGTAATTGAATTTTAATTTCATTATATATTATTTCAATTTGCAAGTTTACTTTCATTTTCTTTATGAATAGGGCTACATTTTATATTTCAGTTGAATCAATTGAATTACTTCAGTTCTTTAACTCTTAGGCAGCCATTGCGGTCGTTAACGACCGTACAACTCAACAAGACTCCTTCCTTTATATAGACTCCTATTTTGCGCTCTATGGTTACTTCTAGTGGAAGCTAACATCCTTCCGCTTCGGAGGACTGCGATAAAAGGGTTGTTTTATCGGTGTTTTTGCGAAATTTGATCGATTTGGTGGCGAGGTTTGCGGTCGTTTGGGTATTTAAAATTTAAATACCCTTCCGTAGACAGATGGCTGACGGACGGAAGATTTATTCGGCTATGGAAGCTTTGGAGGCGATTGAGAATGATGAGTTTGATGATTTTGATTTTTCAGAATCGGACGACAGTGACAACGATGAGCGGATGGATGCCGATTGCATTGTTGATGGTGGAATGTTGGTGGATCTCGTGGATATGATCGGTCTACCCATCAGGAACAGAGTTGATCCGTGCTATGTTGATTCTCTTCTGCTAGATGATGTCGAGCTACAGAATGAAGGTATTGATTCTATTTCTGACAATGAATTTGATGAAGATGATCAGCCTTTAGTTTCTTTTTTAGCAGAACAAGAGCAGCAAGAGAAATTGGTAAGATCCGGAGTGCGAAAGAAGAAGAGGAAGGAAGAGGCTGCTTCAAGGTCAACACCTTCTGCGCGAACAAATCGCACAGAACTAACTTGGGATTCTTCATTCCAGCAAAGAGCATTACCAAATTTCAAGTTCCATGAGGTTTGTGGTCCAAGTCGTGCTGTCAGTGGATGTAAGACAGCCTTGGACTGTTTCATGTTGTATTTCACTGCAGATATTTGGAATGTTTTGGTCGAACAGACCAATGTTTACTATTCACAGTCAGTGTTCACAAAACCATCACCGATGCCTTGGACTGATGTATGTGTGACTGAGTTTCAGGCATTTATTGGGATTATCATTGCGATGGGAATTGTCAGGCTACCCGAGCTCGATGATTACTGGTCGACGGACACAATTCTACATCAGCAGTGGTTCACTTCAGTCATGTCACGGTGTAGGTTCAAACAGCTACTGCGATACTTGCACTGTTCTGACAACAGTATTGTTTCAGGTAACATAGACAAACTTGGAAAGGTCAGGACAGTTTTGGATCGCCTGAATGAGTCTTTTCGGAAGCTGTATGTGCCAGACCAGTGCTTGTCAGTTGATGAATCAATGGTAGGTACAAAATGTAAGATAGCTTTTCTGCAATACATGCCGAAGAAACCAAAGAAATTTGGTATCAAGTTATGGGCTCTTTGTGAGTCTAAAACTGGTTATTGCTTGCAGTTTCAGGTATACACTGGCAAAGTGGACTCGGGAGTTGAACACGGTCTTGCGTATCGTGTCGTTTTTGACTTGATGGCACCATACCTGAACAAAGGCTACAAACTGTTCATGGATAATTTTTATTCTAGTTATAAGTTGTATGTTGATTTATTCAGCCAGGGAACAGGAGCATGTGGGACTGTCAGGCCAAACAGGATTGGATTCCCTAAGGAACTGAAGGTCAAGAGCAAGATGATTCGTGGAGAGGCAAAATTCCTTCACACGGACACGGTAACTGCTGTAAGGTGGTTCGACAAAAGGGATGTTTATGCCATGTCCACCTTTCACAATGATGACATGGTAACTATTGCTGCCAGGTACAACACAGCAGAGCCAGTGAGTAAGCCAAAACTGATCAGTGACTACAACGAGAACATGAATGGTGTTGATCGATGTGATCAGCTTTTGGTCTACTATGCTCTGAATCGGAAGTCAGCGAAATGGTGGAAACGCTTATTTTTTCGTCTACTGGATATGTCTATAATAAATGCAATGATTTTATATATGAGTTTGTTTCCAGATAAGAAGACTGACAGGGGGGCACACAAGAAATTCAGGCTGGAATTGGCACATCAGTTGGTTCAACCCCTACTTGACAGCTATGCAGATGGAACGGGCGGCAGAAAATCTGGAAGAACTCCAGTCGCATCGGATGTCAGGCTGAAGGGAAAACACTTTGCTGTGTCAAAGCTACCTAGAAGAAGCTGTGCAGTTTGTGCCTATGAAAAAATTCCTTTGGGAAGTATAAAAAAACCAAGACTGTGAACTTTTGTGAAAAGTGTCAAAAATATGTGTGCCGAAATTGCTTCGAGACCTTTCACACAAGGTCCTCTCTAAATAAAATATGATATTTCTTAAACTTATATAATTTTTATAATGTTAATGACATATGTTTACATGTTTCTGGTGGCTTGCTGATACTGTCTTTGCACAGAAAAATTTTTTTTCCAACTTCAAATTCAATTTTTAATTTTTAATTTTTAAAATTTTAATATCTTCTCATGAAATATGAAGAATATCTTTGCAAAATTTACCTTTTTCTTGCCATATTCTTGTAGACAATTAAAAAACCTTTAATTTGATATATACATTGTCAATATTGTGATGCTATTTGATTGAAAACAATTTTGGAAACTGTTGTAGGGTAAATTCGACAAAAACAACATGGCTGCCTAAGAGTTAAAGTTTATGAAATGTCATGATGTCATCTCAAAAATCTGGAGTTCAAAAACGCCAAGAAAAACAGAAACTTGATGAGATTATTAATAAAAGGGGCGACAAACGCTTTTTCAATTTGGCGTTCAATGAAAAACAAGCGAAACTAACCAAAACGAAACTTCAAATTCAGAACAATGTGAGACAAGCGCAGAACTGAAACAAAAATCAGGTTCTAAGAGGCCATTTTTGATTTTCTAGAAACATCAGATCAAGATTTGGCAAGACTCAGTATTGAGTCTGATCTTGCAAAACAATTGATTTCGATGTCGTTATTCGCAATTTTGCCGGGAAAAGCTAAGAAGGCACCTTTGTTTGGCAAAATGTAAATGCTATAATTGATATTAGGTCTATATCTCAACTATAATAACTGACATAACTGATAACTGTTATAAGCCTGTAATCAATCTAGTATTAAATTCATTGATCATGTATAATTGTTTAGGATTTCATTATAGTTTAAAAGATTGTCATTTCGAAAAAGCTCTTAATTTTATTTTATTTCACTTAATTTTTCTTGTGAAGAAAAGATTGATCCAAATGTCCTGCTGATTGTTAGATATAAATAAGAATGGAGCATCTGCTACCTTGAAGCGTGAACTAATGCTAAACTTAAAACTTCTACTATCCTGTTAATTATAGATGTTATTTTATCAAACATATCTTCTCGATTCGAAGGACAAACAGTAAATTAGACACAAGCATCAACTCCGTGAAATAATTTGCACAATTTTGCAATTTAGATGCCAACGAATGTTTACGCTAGTATGCCCTTTGCAGAGAGAGTAGTGTTTTTCATTGACGACGAAGGATGTTTGGCAACTGCTTGTAGCGTCGAAGCCGAGAAACGCTTACCTCGATATCGACGCTGCTATCCAAATAGCTGTAACCTCCCAGTGACGTCGGCGTTATAAATTTCACCTGTTTCCACCCCAAGCTGTATTCAGCCATAGACCATAGATTTTAATTTTCATTAGAAAGCGTTTTATCTAGGGTAAAAAGCAAGATGACAGATGAAAGTTGAAGCAAATTACAAGTAAAGTCAATGTCTTTTGACACAGACGGCGAAAAAAGATTCCTATAATAGATTTGGGCATGTTCCTCATTTCTTGACGCGGGCCGGATAAAAGGCCTCGGTGGGCCTGATCCGGTCCGTGGACCGTACGTTGGAGATCCCTGTTCTACGTCAGTGATACTTTGAAGCAATTATATGAAGAATGCTTCATTAGAACATCGCGCATATTTTACAACGAACTACTTTTCAGCGGAATGGTTCATTATTATTATTATTATCCAGGACAATTTATATAGCGCTGTACGCATGGTATAAAATCCAAAATCAAAAGCGCTTTGACACCGCTGACATGTCAATGAAGTCCAGAAGGTGGCGATGTTAAAATCCACTGAGATGATGGAAAAACTTTGCTGCCGTGAAGAAGTCCGGCGCAAAGTCCTTTAGAAGCGGTCCTTCAAGGAAAACTGTAGCCCCATTGACATGCCAACGAGGAGCGGAAGATGATGTTGAAAGTCCGCGAGTTGGTAGTAGGAGTTTCTCCGTGCGGGTATAACCACCGGAAAAGTTCCTGGAGAAGCGGTCTTCCGCAAGAAGATAGTTCCGTCATCGAAATCGGCAAATCCGACGAAGATGGAAAATCCAGCATAGTCCGGAATGACAGCCAACCGCAGACCCGCCGAATTTTCACGCGGCAGCCGATGAGGCTGACTTTGGCGCACACCCGACGGACGGCGACTGACTTGAACTTCCAGGACGACGTGGAAAGGTAGAGGACAGCACGAGACACGTCGGAACCGAAGAGCGAAACGCCGTCCTCGCGAAGATGAAGGCTCGAGCGAAGTCCGGAACGAACCGTCGATCATCGCATGGCGCTATAACAATAGCCAACAAAGCGACTCCTGCATAAAGCGGTGAGGATCGACTCGAGGCTTCCGAAACGACGCGAAACAGAAGAGGACGGCTGAAACTCCTCAGAAGACCGACGGACTCGAAAAAATCCTCATCTCCGGCGCAAGATTCACGCACGGAGCGTCAGAAATTGCGTCGAACGACGACGAAACGTGGCATGCACAAAACGCATGCAAGGCAGCCATAGATAGGCGCCATAGATTCATGGAAAGCCCAATCACAGATTAGGTCTAGCCTATTTGTTTCTCTTCTCCCACGTCGTTGGAAAGTAGGCCCAGCCGACGCTGCCTGACCTCGTTTCTGCCAGGCTTCAAATTCAAGACGGCAACTGACATGGACTTTCTGACCTAATTCTCCTTGAAGAAGCGAAAGAAATTTCAAAAAATGTTCACTATCCCGGCCGAGGAAACGACAGGTAGTGAACAACTATTTGTTTAAGTTTTTGACATTGTAACGCGCTTGCTAACGTCAATTTAAGAAGCGCAATATAAATCGCTAGTGCATACATATCAGAGGCGTAGTGAGGGAGCAGGGGAGCATATGCCCCCGGGAGCCGAGGTGAGGGGGAGCCAAAATCGGGATTTTGGAGTCAGTTAAATACATAATAAATAGGAAGAAACAAGTGTGCGCCCTTTATTGGCTCGCCAGGAGTATAGGGAGAGGGGCGCCGTAGAGAGCTGAGGGGCCCCGAAAGAACGATGTGTTGATCTTTTTTGCTCGTCAGCAGTGTTGGGGGCGTCAGTGATACACTTTGCCCCCGCGCGCCGGATACCCTCGCTACGCCTCTAATACATATATACATGCGTACAGATTTACATTACGTAGGAATTAAATGTGATGTAATATATTAGTGTGTGGATGTGAATTTTTTACACATAAAAGCAGTCAATGGCTTGTCATACGCCCAGTACGATGCGGAAATCTCAGAAACAAATTATTATACAACAAAAATGTTAGACGCAGTTAGTCAGAGATGGTTAACTTTTTGTTAACTACTGTATATACAAAAATGTTAACTATAAGCAACTGCCAATTTTAAATATAGTACCTGCAACAGGAGCCTGTTTATCGTTCAGTGTTGTCGACTGTCTGGCGCTCTTTACAACTGTCTGTCTGTCTTGTCTGTCTGCTGTAGTAGTTTTATTTTTATAGTCGCGTCCGTCTGAAGACGATGGTCATAGCTCCTGACAACCGACGGGATCCTGTTTATAAACATGGTTTCTCATGAATATGCATATATTACTAAGAGCGATCCTATTGCTGCTGGTTCCTGCTGTTTGTGCCTTCAAATATAATAGGGCCTATAGCCGCCGTAGGCGGCAAGATATATGATAGCCTTTTCCTTGCAATGTAACAGTCATGGGTCAGGGAATTGTGGGTATTTTCAGTTGCCACATCTATAGCGGCCGGAGTTTGCATAACAACTTTGTTTTGGAATAAACGGTAAATTTTGATATTTATGAAGTGAGAATATAGCTTGTTTAACGTGTTACTGCGTTTAACTTAATTCCCCTGCCTAAGTATAGATAAATTATTGTAATTGATTATTATTATTATAAATGTCAATTTGTATAGCGCTCTGTGCCTGGCTAAGGCCATAGTCAAGAGCGCTTTACAGAAGCCTCTGATATGAAATGCTAAAAAGATGCGTCTTCAGTTTCATTGCAAATTTGTCGGGAGTGGTTTCGCTAGTTACTTCCTCGGGGAGGGAGTTCCAGAGTCTAGGGTTCCCCCTCGAGACAGATCTGTCCCCGAATTTGGCTGTCTTAGACGGGGGAGGGACAACAAGCTGGACTCGGCGACATGATCGTAGTTGCGAGCGTCTGTCAGCTGGAGAGGGTCGGTGCACAAGTCTCGATAAATACTCCGGACAGCACGGGTCGTGTAAAGCTCTGAACGTCAACCAACATCGTTTGAATACTATCCGTTCAGGTATCCGGAGCCAGTGAAGGTGGTCTCGTAACAGCGGTGTGACGTGTTCGTTCCACCTGGCTCCGAATATAAGCCGCGCGGAAACGTTAAGAACTGATTGAAGGCGGTTCAGTAGGCTGTCCGGGAGTCCGAAGAGTAGACTGTTACAGTAATCCACGCGTGTCAGGATGAGAGCGCGCACCAACGTTATCACGACCGGTAGTGGAAGATAACGACGAATGGCTTTGATCCTTCGTAGGTGATAGTAACAGGTACGGATCACATTCGTTACGTGCCCGGTGAACGAGAACGTCTCGTCCAGAAGAACACCGAGGAGTCGCAGCTCAGTCATCGGCGCAATGTCGACACCGTCAATCGTGAACGGATTGTGGCCGATGAGATGACTACGTCTCGGGGTAGTGACCCAAAGGAACTCTGTCTTTCCAGGATTGAGGGAAAGTCGGTTCGCGTCTGTCCATTGTCTGATTGCGGTGATACAGTCTGTTATGCTGGATCGTAGTCGATCAGCCTCGAATTGATATATAACTAGTTAGATAAATTATTGTAATTGATATATAACTAGTTACTAGTTAGGTTTGGCATATTTGAATGTGTCGTCGACAGTGTTTTGACTGGATATCAGCCCCCTTGATGTTTTTATTTAACAAATTAATTTTATTTAGGCTATTATTTAAATTATTATTACTTAGGCCTAAGGGGCTGTCCATTAATTATGTCAACAATTTTTGGGCAATTTTTGACCCCCCTCCGCTCTTGTCAACAACTGTCAACTTTCAGTTACCCCCATAATTACGTCAAAAACTTTTGACTCCTCCCCAAGATCAATGACAGGTCTCAATAACAAGGTCATTATATTTTGCAGTGATGACCATTTTTCCATGTTTTGCTCATCGAGTGTCAAAATGTGGTGGTGATGACCTTTTTGCCATGCTTTTTCCATTGTAATAAGTAGTATTCCATGAAATTTTCTATTTTTTGATTATTTGTAAAAAGTGAAATTGTTGACGTCAACTTCTCTTGACCCCCCCTCCCCTCTGTGAACAACTGTCAAACTTTTTAAAACCTCCTCCTAAATTGTTGACGTAATTCATGGACAGCCCCTAATTAATATTATTATTATAATTTATACATATATTATTTTATATTTATATTATATTTATATTTATATTATATCATAAAATATTGTATGATATTTATATTATATTATGCTATAATTATAATTTATATATTTATTAAATTTATTTACGGTTTTATTTAAATATATTTATTTATTTAAATTAATTAAGTATTTATCTATTTATTAAATTTATTTAAGGGTTTTATTAAATTATTTTATTTAATTTATTATTTTAATTAAGTATTATTATATTAGTTATGCAAATATATATATATATATATATATATATATGCGGTTCGCTTTAAATTTCAATAACACTACATTGTTATGCCAACTATGTCATACTTTGTTATATTCTATTAAGTTTTTACTTGGAACGTTAATAACTTAATAGCAAGACACATGAGACAAACCGTATAAAATAACACAGTGTAACATAACATGCTTCAACGATTACTGAATTATGCAATCAATCCTAAGAGTGAATAAACTTACCATGACCTATAGCATGATTTAAAGTGGCTTAGAAGGCATTACTGCCTGTGTGAAAGCCACTATAGGGGCACAAACGGGGCTTGAACCCTCTCCGTCTGCCTGATGCTCCAGCACATAACCCACTCTGCCATCTTCCGCCCCCTAAAATGTTTAAGCTTAGTAAATAATTGATGTGGATCTATATAAGAAAACTTCATTTAATTGTCAGAGTAACTAATCGGTTCCTTCAGTCGGTTTGTCGCAAAATTGTATATTTGCAGCGATCTGTAGGAAGAAGTAGGTTAAGTGTAAATTTGTATACAGCTGTACAGTTCTGTTTGACAGTGGGTCGACATTAGCCTCATTAGGCGTGCCGGAAGATAAAATGTGCGTTGGCCTATAGGCATAACCCAGATAAGAATCGCATTCTGCACCTGCGAGAGCCTCCGAGTCCAAATCTTAACAAAGCCATGATTCTGATAATAATGTAATGACGATCTTAAAACAATTCAACAGCATACTTTCAATCTCAAGTACTATTTACCTTAACGACAGAAAGGTCTGCTGGTTTAAAGGCCAGTAAAGATAAAGGTTATTTGCAGGGCAAACACTTTGACTCACCTGTCAATTTGTGTTTTCGTTTTTGAGCCATCATTGTCATTGGACCTATTCCAATAGTCAATTTCTTTTCGTAGTTGTTGATGATAATAGTAAATTAACACAATAGTAAATTATCATAACCAAATTTCAAATATGAAAATATTGATAAATCTGCTTTAAAATATTTACTTCTGTTTTAATAATCATGCATTATTTATGTCTGCTTATAAATTATACATGTTCTATATCTGCTGTGTGTTGTAACAATTATGCATTACCTATGTCTGCCGTTATTATACCTCATATAATATTACAATTTTTTGGGTACTTCCTTTCGGGATTGCCGATCCCTTTAGTAGCCTTATTTCTTCCTGTCATTCAAGTATTAATTTTTATGTCTATACTAATTAAGAATAAAGTTCTACATGTTTATCTTTTCTAACTTTAAATTGAATTTTGATCTGACTGTATTACATAAAAAAAATTATTGTATGTAATACAGGGTGTAAAAGTGGAAAGGGCACCCCTTTATGATATTTAATATCTCGGCTAAGTGTATAGCGATTTCAATGAAATTTATAGGCCATATACCTGAGAATGTTTCTGATGTAATTGCCAAATTTCATGCTGATAGCCTTAGAGTTTGCTAAAATATGGCCAAAAAACTAAAGAGACCCAAATTTTAAAATTGACAAACAGAAGATAACGTCATAGTAATTTGTATCATTTTTAAAGTCTAAAATTGCGTCGTTGTCATTGCGCCAGACAAGGTCAAGGGTTACTTACGGCCAACAGATAAACACAGCAGCATTATGATTGGCTGCAGGACTGTCATGATTTGCTTGGAGAAAATTTCATATTCCAGCAAGACGGAACACCTGCCCACTCTGCTCTCTGGACCCAGAATTTTCTGGAGCAAAATTGTCCAGATTTCATCAAGAAAGATGACTGGCCATCCAACTCCCCAGGTATCAATCCACTTGACTTCCACGTCTGGGGAATCATGCTCGACAGATATCAAAAGTATCAGCCAAAGCCACAAAACATCACGGAGTTGAAGACGGTGCTGAAGAATATCTGGGAGAGTTTGCCTGAAGACCAGATCAAGAAGTCGATATTGTCAGTGAAGAAGCGCTTGTCGGCATGTGTGAAGGCTGAGGGGGCATTTTGAGCACCTGCTCCCGCAACAAATCATCTGAAACCCCCTTTACGTTCAGGGCCAAAAAAACTTTTTAAAATGTTTTTATCACTTTATTATGACGTAATATTCCGTTGTCAATTTCAAAATGTGGGTCTCATTAGTTTTTTGGCCATATTTCAGCAAACACTAAAGATATCAGCATGAAATTTGGCAATTACATCAAAAACATTCTCAGGTATATGGCCTATAAATTTCATTGAAATCGCTCTACACACAGCCGAGATATTAAATATCATAAAGGGGTGCCCTTTTCACTTTTACACCCTGTATGTATGACGTTGAAGGAATAAATGAATCTGAAAAATATGATGATGGCAATTACATTTTGAGGTTCATTTGTCAAATAATATAAAATTAGAATATTTTATTCAAATTTAAATACTGTTTACAATAACTTCGAAAGACTGAATTAATGAAATCAAAGTGTGTTGTGTTTGTTTACAGACGCGTCCATTTCAAAGACGATGAGCGTCTGTGTGTATGTGTGTGCATGCGTGTGTGCGGCTCCTCTGTTCTCAACCAGGGCTTGCCACCGGCTATGGCGGAGTTATGAAACCAAAGACATAAGACGCTATATATATATATATATATATATATATATATATATATATATATATATATATATGTTACAGTCAAAGTGTGAAATCAGTCATTACACGAAATGACTAAAAGTTTCAGTCATTTCGTGAAATGCCCCATAGGGTCAGTGTTTTCATGCAATGACTAAAAAGCCAGTCATTTCATGCAATGACTATCTTTTCCGATGATTTATTTCACACTGTGACTGATCCGCTTTATTGCATAAAACCGTTGAACACTGACCGCTATTCACGCTAATATAATCCTATAAGACTGCGATTTCGGCATCTGTCTTTGTTAATCATTGACAGATTCATTAAATTCATTGCTTGGCACTCATATTCACTTTCACTAATTGTTACACTAATGGTGAAACTAACAGGTTGTCCCAGTTCTTTTCTATGGCAGCGAGACCTGGGCTATGACCAATCGAAACTGGCACTAACAGAGAGACTGTGACACTAAACCAGGCATTAAAATTCAAATGGGCTTGACTAGACTCGATTTCCAGTACACCCCTCCTATAGAAATGTGTTCCTATATAAGCGGAATTAGGTCCTTGACGTTTCACTTAGTACGAATATAGCCGCTGCTAAAATGGATAACAGAGATATGGAAAACAATGAAATGACTGGTTTTTTAGTCATTGCGTGAAACACTGACCCTATGGGGTATTTCACAAAATGACTGAAACTTTTAGTCATTTCGTGTAATGACTAATTACACGTTTTGACTGTAGCATGTGTTAACCAAATATGCAAACATAACAAAGCATAATAATTGTCCAATGATAAAGTTTCAATTTCTTTCAAAATTTATCATATTGTTAGATAATTTCTTATTACCGTATCATAATTTAGAGATCTCTGCTTATTTAAGCTTATTCTACTAACAACAACTCTACTATTAGACAAACCTCCCGTGCTATGTTTGCATATTTGGTTGACAAAGTCTTCATCGTCTTGTGCCGTCCTCCGTGCCCAGTACTCTGATGAACGCGCTTCACTATATCATAAAATTCACCAATATGTGCGAAATGCACTGTCTGCTCTTCGCCATTTGATTCTGTACGTTTCTTTATCAATTTTTCGACATCTCTCTGTTAGTTTCACCATTAGTGTAACAATTAGTGACAGTGAATATGAGTGCCAAGCAATGAATTTAATGAATCTGTCAATGATTAACAAAGACAGATGCCGAAATCGCAGTCTTATAGGATTATATTAGCGTGAATAGCGGTCAGTGTTCAACGGCTTCATGCAATAAAGCGGATCAGTCACAGTGTAAAATAAATCATCGGAAAAGTTAGTCATTGCATGAAATAACTGGGTTTTTTAGTCACTGCATGAAACCACAGACCATATGGAGAATTTCACGAAATGATTCAAACTTTTAGTCATTTTGTTTAATGACTGATTTCACACTTTGACTGTAACACACACACACACACATACACACACACACACACACATATATATATATATATCAGTGGCGGCCGGTGGGTATAAGAAGTGGGTGTTGCAAATTGCAATGTTAGTGAGAAAAATTTCACCCTTAAAATTAGTCTGCATTGGGATACTTCGGTTCCAATGTGATCCTATTATGTGGATAGTGATTGTTTTCCCGCAGCATATTGCCTCAGCACGAATATAATTATTCCTAATTAATCTATCTAGCTTAACCTGCTTAAGCTAGGTTAGGTAACAGTTGAAACTATACTGCTTAGACCTAATTAATTAATAAAAAAGGCATGAATTATTTAAACAAAATTAAGAATTATTAGGTCTATAATATTCCTTTACCCTCTGTTCTGTCGCCTCGGCTTCATACAGCGAAGAACATACGCCTTAAGCCTTTAACATGTTGGCAACACAACACCCTCCCACGCAGAGAGTTATTCATAGTCTCTGCCAGTTGAAACGTGTGTGTCGCTCCCTATCTGCAACACAGCCACGCCCACTTCCTCAAGGCCTTGTGCTTGGCCTTGTGCTGTGCTTAAGTACCAAAAAGCTTGTGCTTGGCCTTGGCCTTGGACTACGAGTGCTTGGCCTTGTGCTTGGCCTTGAGCCTTAGGTGCTTGGCCTTGTGCTTGGCCTTGTGCCTTAGGTGCTTGTTAACAAGCAACAGAATCATGTAAAACTTGAACTTTGTAAGCTTTCACAAAACTTCTAAATAATGCACACAAAGTTTGTACCATTTGTAGTAGCTACAACTACAATAGTCAATACAGACCAAATCTTCAGTGCCTGTCAATCACTACACTTATAGCTGCTATTTCACCTATTTGTTCAGAAAATTTGCATTGCACTTCAGATAAACGAGTATTTCAAGCAACGTATCAGTCGTACGAGGACGATTTGGTCTCATTATCAACCCACTGTGAGAGAAAATTCTCTCAACAGGGGCTGAACTAGCTAGTGAATAGATGATGCTCGAAAACAGTGGTGTAAAATATGAGAACAGTTTCATCACACACACAGTTGCTGCAGATCTATGTCTTCAACAGAGAAATCAGAAGAATTAATTTTTTGCAGGTAACATGTGAGCTGCAACTTTGGAGTTGCTGGAGGTTGATTGAACAGATTCTACTGGACATAAACACAACGCAACTTGAACTTGCTGTATTTGATGTTAATCTTGTTCGCGACGCTATGCCAGTGGCTTTCAATCCGTGGTCCGCGGACCAAAAGTGGTCCGCGAGAGGGGGTCTAGTGGTCCGCGGGAAATTCTGAAAATACGTTAATAAAAAGACATATATATTTTCCATAGTGCAAGCAGCACAATTAAGTAAGGTGACGACTTCTTTTTGCTTGTCGGGGCACTGGCGAGAGACGAAGATCACACGCGATTACCTTTTTTTGCTTTTCATGATTTTTCTCAATTTTCAGGTCTTCCGCGAGATATTTTTGATTTTCAAAAGTGCTCCGCGAGGCAAAGGGGTCTGAGAACCACTGCGCTATGCAACATCAAAAGTAAAAAATACACATGACATGTATAGTCTACATTTGAGCATATTTGATATCCACATAGCCTAATGCGTAACAAAAAAATGGAATGTCGAATTCTCACCATTTTGTCCAGCAGGTTTACGATAGTGATCAAAAAATCTTGATTTCTTGGCTACAGTTGCTCGTTGTTGCAGCTCTCTAGTTGTTAGCCCTGCTGCCCCCCCCCCTCGGATATACAGTATTGACCATTGCCTTGCTGATCATACACCTTTCCCACAACTAGTTTTAGAAAGGCTAAGCGTCTAAGATTAAGCAGCAACTGACAAGTACATGTTCAAATAAACAACCTTTTCGCTTAGGCTCAAAATTACACTACCTTTCAAATAACATTGCCAGCTTGCTTGTACTTGTGTTTTAGTGTAAAGTGCTTGTGCCTGGCCTTGAACTATGAGTGCTTGGCCTTGTGCTTGGCCTTGTGCCTTAGGCGCTTGGCCTTGTGCTTGGCCTTGAGCCTTAGGTGCTTAGCCTTGTGCTTGGCCTTGTGCCTTAGGTGCTTGTTAACAAGCCTGCGCTACTGAGCCATAGCGTACTCCTTTGGTCTTTGGTTTTTTGTTTGTCACCACGTTTGTTTTAGAAGGGCGACAACCTTTTTTTGCTTGTCACCACGTTTATTTGTCGAACTTCTTCAATGTCAGCATACCCGGCCTTTGAGCCTTTCTAAATAGGCCTACGCCCATGGATGCACGTGCACTAAGTTGTTCAAAAAATAAAAGTAAAAATCTTAGATAGCATTTTCCGGTATAGGGACGGCATATCGAAAATGTTTCCGGTTTTTAAGTGAAAAAGCATTAAGGAGCAGAAAAACGTTGTTAGATCAAATAAAAACTTTTTGCATTTTATATTTATTAAAATTTGCAATTGATATAGGCCTAGCCAGTGGCGTAAACCTGGCGTCAAAATGGGAGGGGGTAAAATCGTTCATAAAGTTAGGTCAGACCTCTTTTCATCCCCAAAAAGTCTTGACGAGCAAAAAAGGTCATCCACAATGAATGATTTGACCAGATTTTACCATAAGGCACAAAACATTGGGGGGGGATAATTGATACTCTGTCCCCTCTTACTAATTATTGGGGGCGTCCCCCGCCGTCCTCCCGTGTTTTACGCCCATGGGCCTAGCATATAGGCCTACCCATACTTGATCTCTCATTTGGATTGGATGCCCCCATCTGGTGTATGCCCGGGACCACCGCCTCATCGCCTCTTCCTCTGCACGCCACTGGCCTAGGGGTATGGCCTACACACGAAGTTCAGATTTTGCTAGGGGGTACAATTTTTTTAAAGGTTGGGAATCGCTGTTGTAAGACAATAACGGGCAGTCAGAAGCAGCACTCAGTCTTAAAGATGAAAGTGATTGCTGTTAAAACCGATTTCAAAAACTCATTCCTCCTGCAAGGTCAGTCATTTCCAGTGTTGTTTCTAGGATTTTGAATTTGGGGGGGGGGTGTCGGGAAAATCTAGGGTGTGTCGGAATTTGGAAATCTCTGCCCGAAAAGGTTGACAAGCAAAAAAACCTTATCAAGTCCCAAAAGCAACCACAAAAACCTTAAAAAGTCTCAAAAACCTCTGACAAGCAAGAAAAGGTCCTCCCGGCTCCTCCGACAATAAAAGTTGGTGTGTGTGTGTGTGTGTGTGTGAGAGAGAGAGAGAGAGAGAGAGAGAGAGAGACTCTTCGATTAAATACAGCTAGAGCCTAGAGAAGGTGCTCGGAAACGAAGGAAGAGTGGTCTGGAGTAGCCAGGATCTGAGAATTAAGAGGCACCGTCGCGTATGCACACAAACGTCTGAATTAATTCGGTTGTGCCACAGGACTGTGCCACAGGACTGCAGTGGCGTAGCCAGGATTGCAGAATAAGGGCACTCACATTTTTCGGCCCAAATGTTTCGACGAGCCAAAAGAGGAGCATGCATTGAGACTGGAAAATGTGTTAACTGGTATATAAAAATGTTGAAATATTGGGGGGCAACAAGTGCTGAGCCCCTGCCAGAATTATTGGGGGAGGCGGGCCTCCTGGGCCCCTATGAATTGACGCCTATGAATTCGGAAATAAAATACGTATAATACCTGCGGTCGAATCTTTCAACTCCAAACGAACTGGTGAGGTTTGCCCGGTTTTGTAGGCCATAATGGTCGTCTAAATTTGCTTGTGATTCTTGTCTTGTCTTGTCTTCAACCGTCTTCGCTCCGAAGTTTGGTTGCATTATGGACTGTCATCTTCCAGATGTTACGATCTTCTGCTCTTCTTATCGCATGCTCGATAGTGAGTCCTGTCCACTCTTTGATGTTGTCTTCCCACTTTTTTCTTGGCCTGCCTCTTTTTCGTGATCCAGGCATTGTGCCTTGCATTATGTCCTTCTCCAGACATTCCTGCTTTGTTCGCATAATATGTCCCCAGTATTTCAGTTTTCTTTTCTTTACTGTTTCCAGTAGGGTTCTTTGAACTCCTGCTTTATCCATTACCCACTCATTTGTCTTCTTTGCTTTCCAGGAAACTCTCATTATTTGTCTTAAACCTTTCATTTCGAATGCCTGTATGCGCCGTTCATCTTCCTTCATTATTGTCCAGCTTTCACAGCTTGTGATTAACAGGCGTTAATTTGAGAACACATAGGCCTAGGCCTACTGTTGATGCTAAAACTATGACGTGTTACTAAATATTTGGAAAGGTTCTCGCGGATCCCACATTTAGGGGATAAATAATACCATATTACCTTCATTAATTAAATATTGCGTGGGACCGTCTCCCCCCCAGCCCTCCGTGATTTAGGCTCTTGGGTGGGTCATCGCCAGTGTTTATTCTAGGCCTTTCTCTGGGGAATTCCCCAAAGTTTAAAAATTCCTCCCAATTTTGTATATTTGGCTGGGGATGGAAAATTCTCCCTAAAGTGTGGAGACTCAGACCTTGTCCCCCCAAACATTTCAAAATCCCCCCCTAATGTCAAGGTGGCTAGAATAAACACAGCTGGGTCATCGCAAAATATTTATCTCTTTGCCTTTTGTGATTTTCGAAAATTTTGCTAACAATTTGAATGATTACTTAATTTGATATGCTACCTAAATATGTCCTGATGACGATGATGATCATGACGATTACGAACATTTTCATGATGACGACTACGATGATAAATCATTGAATGCATGTTGGGCTTTTGTGAGCAATGTAAAGCCGCGTTTGTGCAGTAGGAACTGCGCACAATGCGGCAACCGAGTTTTGGTGACTAACAGTTTATTATAATTGATTAAAAATCTCTCGAAATCATGAATGTTTACATTTTCTTCACTTAAAAGGTAGATTTTAAAGCTGAAGTATATATTTTGCAGTGTAATCTGTACATATATGTGGAATTAGCGTAGTTGTAGTTTAGGTTTTGCGGCGCCAGACAGCGTAGGCCTCTTGAGAATGTGTGTTGGGCGGAAACAACGAAGCGGACTTCGGAACCCGGACGTTAGCACAGGCATTATAAAAAGGCTCGTCATCAAACGTACCCAGATGTTTTACGATAGTATTGCTTCATTCGGGTAGAATATACTTAGTTGAAATGCATGAGCTGTATCCTCTTAAACGTTTGAGGTTTAATTTCTTCATTTTGACCTTCCTTATGCTTTGAAATTCGTGCTAAATCGTCCAAAACAAGATTTTTGCTTCGTTTAATTTTGATTTACCTTTTGCCTGTGTGATCCTACAGCAATCTACATTTAAAAATTTAACTAATTAATTTAATTTGGTTAATTTTACTGTTGGATAAAGCCCGCTGTGGAATTCCTGTATGAGCGGAGTGCTGAGATCACTCTGGCATTGGCCTGTCTTTTGCGAATAGATTTGAATGCCATCATTGATATCGCCGTTGTGGGACTGGTTCCTGTTAGAGCACTGAAGTTAAGCAATGTTGAATGCGGCTTGTACTTTGATGGGTGACCGTCCTGGGATTGAGTCATGGTGGCTGAAACCAACCAAGCCGTTCATTGCTTAGACATGAATAAATTGGTAGCAGCACTGAGATGTGAAGGTAAAAGTCGTTGGTATAGAGAAAGTATGGCAAAATACCCTAGATCAATGGCTTAAGTAACCTGCGTCGCTGTTCACCTAGTACAGTGGTTCTTAACCGGGGGAACGTGTACCCCCCGGGGGTTCTTGAGGGACTTTGTGGGGGTACACAGAATGATCCAGAAATAAAGTAGCTTTAAAGACTTATAACAATGCACACTGTAAAGATACTTTAGAAATGTTTGTTATTTAAATATGAAACTGTAAAAGAAAAATTCCACTTTCTGGCCTGTGCTCAATCTGTGACAGAAGTACATTGCAGTTTATAATTTTTCAAATTATTTTGCAGCATAAACTTTGGGGACGTCCATAAATGATGTAACGCTTTTTTGGCAGTTTTTTTACTCTTCGTCACACATCGCCACAAAAAGTCAGACCCCCTCAAATATGACGTCACATCGCGTTAACTCCTCCGTCACCTTGTCATCTTTCCAATGTCAAAATTAATGTTTCGTTTGAAAATATTCATTACAATTATTATAGTTGAACTAATATTCAGAAACCTTTTCAAATTCTTTTTTCAAGATGAAGTATAATAATTATAAGTATAAAATGTATTCAATTTTGTGGCAACATAATATTGAGTTATTATTAAAAATATTTAGTATTGTGTGACGTCACATTTCTGGAACCCCCTCCTCCCATCATGACACATTGTCACAAATGTTTGAACCTCTCCTCTAAGTGCATGATGTCATTTATGGATGGCCCTTTTGTCCTCATATAAAGTACTCTTGGCTGGTGGGGGTACTTTGTTCTCTTATTCTTGCTTCTGGGGTACGGAATCACAGAAAGGTTAAGAACCACTGACCTTGTATATGAAGATCAGTGGTGAACCCTGCACTTGTTTGAGTATGGGACTAGCTTTACCTTTTACCTTCATTGATAGCTCTGTGTATTATTATTGGTGGCTTATGTCAAGTTTATCATTACTGGCATTTTTTCATTTCTATCTTCTATTAACTGTTGTTTTTGATAGTGTTTATTAGAACTACATTTTCACATTTGTTTTCATACTTGGAATAGTATTTAGCTTCAGATGACCAGTCAGGATTCATAGATGGGGGAATAGATCTTTGGAGCCTAGACTATAATTATAGATCCTTAGGCTATGGGGCATTAGTGCCTTCATATTTCGTTTGCTTCATTCATTGTATTTCCTTCATTAGATAAATAACTTATGTATTCATTTATTACCAAGGCAGCCATGGCCATTTTTGCTTGGTTTGAGAGGTTTAGAAAGAGTTAACATATTATCAGCTGAACAGTTTGTTGACTGCACAACTTAACAGTGCATATAGCAAGCTATTCTTATTTGCCAAGAGTCAGTTCTTTATTAGATTTGGACTTAAAATCCAATCTAATCCACAAACTGAGGTTTGAACTTTTAAGAGTTTTTTCATCTGTTGTTTGTATTAACCAATAAAGTGTTTCCTTATAAAGAGATTGTTGGCTTAAAATTTTGTAACTGCATCTTGTTTTACTTGCAGTGCATAGAATGATTCCTTTTTTCTTCAGTCTTTGAATTCTGTTTTTATTTTTGAAATGAAGTTTTAGACCTTTTGCCCTTCAGTCGGACAGCCCATTACTAATCCGTGTAGGATTAATATTTCAGTTTGAGAGCTTTGACTGCCCCATGTAAGTCAGATGTATCAGTTAGGATACTGAAAACAGCTTCGTGGTATTTAGATAAGCCAAATATGATTATGTAATATTAACACCAAGAACTGTCAATCAAATTGAGTGGCAATGTTTGAAGCACTTTTTGAAGTCATTTATATTTAACATGGGCAGCACTTGGCATATGTACACAGTTTAATTTATTGCTGACTTCAGTTGATACAGTCGAGGGAGAGGGGTAGTTGGGGAGCATAAGGGAAAGGGTTTTCTGTAGGAACCCAGAGACAATAGGGTCTGTGGTATTATAATGCAGTGACTATTATAATGTTCTTTAGAACAGTTATTTGATTGCAAAGAAGTTTTTGAATTCTTGACCTAGAACTCTTGAGGTACCACTTAGAGCTGCTTTGAATGTTTTACTTGATTGTGTGAATACTTTGACTGTAAAAAACAGTGATTGATTGATTGACTGATCTATGAGGATTTTTAGAAAGAGTTAACTTTTTATCAGGTGAACAGTTTGTTGACTGTACAACTTAACAGTGCATATATCAAGCTATTCTTATTTGCCAAGAGTCAGTTCTTTATTAGATTTGGACTTAAGATCCAATCTAATCCACTGCAATTGATAGTTTGTATACAGATATGTCTTTGACAGTTGGCAATACCTCAATAACTTGGTGATCAGTGTTGAAACTTGAGCATGATTTTGATAATATTCTGGATAATGTGGATGCTCAAATGACCATAAATACAACAGGCATTGATTAGTTTGAACAAACTACTTTTTAGTTGTTTCTATAAGCATTATATGCCATTATCCATACATATTGTGCTATGTTTGGCTTGTTTACCTATGGGCTAGGTCAAGCAGTGGCAGTTTTGATAGAAGGCATGTGCCAAATATTCTGTAATTTCACATATATGAGTCATTTTAAGATGTATACATATTACATATGGCTCTCCCTCCCTCCCAGAATGCATCAATAAGTCAGACTCAACATTCAATATATTTTTGCACAGTTGTTCCCTGCTCTGTTATAAAGAGTATTTGACTTGAGTGAACAACCACATTACTGTGCAGTATATGCTGTCATGGCTTTAACCTTAATTAACACAATGTATAAGCCATAACATATCACCTATAGTTTTCATCACAGACCTGGAAAGAGCAATGGACAAAATCAAAGAACATGTAAAAAGCATAACAGTTCAGGGACTCTCATTTAACAATCTTAGGTTTGCTGATGATATTGACATCCTAGAGGGAAATGAAGATGATCTAGAAGACATGGTACAGACACTGAACAATAAAGCTAAGCGCTATGGACTGTCGATAAACACTGAGAAGACAAAGACAATGGTGTTTGGCCACAAAGAGATTGGAAGAAAAATTAAAGTAAATGGAATAGAAGTAGAGAACGTAGAAAACTTCACCTATCTTGGAAGCAATGTGATGCATGACTTAGACTGCAGACAAGAGGTCACAAGAAGAGCAACAAGGGCTCTAGATCAACTGACGGCAATGGACAAGATCTGGAAAAACAAAGCAATAAGCACTGAAACAAAAAAGAAAATACTCGAAACCTGTATCTTCAGCAGTTTTTTATATGGATGCGAAACATGGACTATCACCAAAAACTTGGAAAGAAAAATACTAGCCTTTGAAAGAAAATGTTATAGAAAAATACTAAGAATCGGATGGGTTGAAAAGATCACAAATGAAAAACTATACATGAGAATACAGCAGCCAAAACAAACCATACTGGAAAGAGTAAAACAAAGGAAACTCCATCTTTTTGGACACATATGCAGAATGAAAGAGGACAGAAAGATCAAAGCTCTAATGTTTGGAATAATGGAGGGTGCCAATAAGAGAGGGAGACCACACAAGGAATGGTGTGATGATGTTGAAGAATGGTGTGGAAGCAGTTTACAGGATCTTAGCCACAGAGCAACAGACAAAAAAGAATGACATAAAACTGTGGAGATGGCATTATACACCAACGGGCGATGAGCCCACGGTTAATGATGATAAGCCATATGAGATTTTGCTTACAGAATCAGCACTTCCCTACAAGATATGCACTTTGGTATGGCTTACATGTGGATACAGAGGTACATATGTGCACAGAAATATGTCAGATTATTCAATCTGCATACTGTAGACTCACAGTGTTTGGGGGGAGCATAACTGGAATGTTGTGTAAGTGCTTTGACCACAGTTTCAATCAATACAGGCCTTTATAACAGACAATTAACATGCATTCTGATTTAGCTATTCAATGCAGAATTAGGTCATATGCAGTAGTTGAGGTTTTGGGTCCGATTGACTGTGGCTAATTAACTGAAATTGTAATTGGATATAACAGGTATTTGACCTGTGTAAGGGCAGTGAGAATGTTAGTTCTTCAAAATTTAATGTAAGTTTTAACCCAATATTTATATGCTATTTCTCTCTATGAAAATGCATTATGATATTATGACAAATAGATATTATATTCTGTTAAGGGTCATGTACTTATCTTGGAGTGTTATAGATATAAGTATTACAAAGAGTTCTTCATGATTTGCAATCTTCTCTGTAAGATAAAGTTTGAAGTGGAAGTTTAGTATTGAAAAATGTCAGTGTAGTGTTGCTATATAACTTAAATAGTGGAAGTTAGAGATTTTAATTTGTAAAACTATAATTTGTATTCTCATTTAGATGTTCAGTAATGCATTTTCTAAGTTGTTCTGTCCTGAAATTTAGTTTGACTTGTTAGCATTCATTTGTTCAGAACTTATACATGCAATAGTAAAATCAGAATATTTTCTGAGAGAAAATATTCTTATCTCGGGCATCTAGTATTCACAATGTGTAATTCCTTAAATTTTTTAGTAATTGTTAAAATTTATCTTTGAATTTCAGTTTATCATATTTTCTTTTCTAGTATAATTATATGATTATGCTGTTTATGTGTTGTACATGAGGCATACGCTCTGTTTTGATATCTCTTTGTTACTGTTTTTAGGTTGACTTATTGAACAGCAGAAATGTTTGGCTTTATGAAAAGCCGTGATGAGAAGAGGAAGAAAGAGAAGCTGGAGAAGGAGCAGAAGAGGTCAACCAAGAGTTTAACTGCCGATGAACTGATAAGGCTTGAAGAAGCAAAGCAAGCAATGGACAGGAAGACCTCAAATGGTGCAAATGAGGATTCACACAGCATTGCTAGCAGTGAGGCAAGCACCGATGGGATACTTGCACCTCAGAGATGGGTCGCAGAGGACCAGACCTGTGCCTGCTAGACCCACGAAAGTTCCTCCAAAACCTCCAAAGAAAGGGATCCTGAAAGATAAGTCAAATTCTGGCGGACTGATTCCAAACCAGGAGTGCACGGCAACTTGGATGACTCGCAGACACTGGAGGCAAATACCCTCGCTAACGAAGAACTTTCTGCTGTTAACTCTGAGCCTTCGCCGAATGTTCGAACAATTGTTTCTTCTATTGACCATGCACCAAAAGCCACTCCTAAGGCTCCGACTCCCGTTAAGAAACCAAAGCCAAGCCTCGGGACCACTAGAAGCTCACCGAAGACTAATATCGCTGAATCTCCATCTGTTAAGGCATCCGCTTCTTCTCTGCCCCCAACGTATCGTCCTCCGAGTCCGGCAGAAAAAAGTTACAACGTTGACTTGCACTTGCCCACCGTTGCCGCGCCTCTTTGTCCCAAGTCGAGAGAACTCATACTGCAGCGTCAGGCAACTGGCGACTTTGGATTTACGCTGAGAAAAGGCGTAATTTTGGAGCGTGGCACGAGCACTGAAAGTGGAACCGCCGAGCGCAAGAGGCAGGTTATCTTTGCCGAGCCAGGACCAAAAAATCTAAACATCGGCCTCTTGCCCGGCGATCGACTGATTGAGATTAATGGAGTGAATGTTGAGAATATGACTCGTGAATCGATTATTGAGATAATTAAAAGTTGCGGTGATTCTGTTCGACCGAGTGCAGGCGATCCCGAACTGAGTGAGCTGAGTATGAGAACAGGAGCGGAGGATGGCGAAGACGCCGTTGAGACGCACGCTGCAAGTTCTGGAACTCTGAAGCGCAGCGGCAGCTTGCGATATCAAGGCAAACAGGTAGACAGTTGAAATGTTCATTTGATTTTATTTTTATTTATGGATTGACTGTTTCAGTCCGTGTCTTTGCTAGTTTGTCTTGACCTGTGAATGTTTGTTATGCAGTATTTGTCCTGCTTTTCACGTAGTTTGGTCTTTACCAGCAGTAGATTTAAGTTTTATGGGTATTACTATTATCAATGATAAATAGAAAATTTGTACTGTTATTGGGACCAATGAGATTTTGGTTATTTTTCGTAGCAGACTTGTCTTGAATCTATTTAGCACCTAGACAAGTGATAGTCATGTGTATGAACTGCTCTATTTTATTTACCAAGATATTTTATTGAAAGTCCATGATAAGTATTTTGTTGATAAATATTTCCACTGAAGAATGTAGTGTTTGGTGTTGATACATTCCAGCATCTTCTTGAACATTAGAGTGAAATCTTCTCCTGTGCTGTTGAAATAATTTATCTTCTGTGATGCATGCCAGATTTTATTTAGCTCTATCTTGTTAGGCCAGAAATTTATTTCTAATTGCATTACAGACTAAAGGTTCAGAACATGAATTTAATGAACTTCAGATTAGGAAGAGACAAGAAAGGGCAATTAGGTATAGGAAATTGAAACAGAGAACAGAGCAGTCTGACAAGGAGTAAGATCAGCATGTATTATGTAGGATTTGTACATGACTGACATGATTTAGATTGGTCATAAGGATGCTTCTTAGCATTTGAATTTTTGTTGTGATTTTTGACTCGATTTGCCTTTATTTCAGCGAGCAGAATCAGAATTTTTTAAATCTTTTGATTCTTTGTGATATGTTGTTTTTGTGGCCATTAATAGATATATATGAATTCTGCATTAAGTCCATTTGTGCTGGATGGTACATCTCCTTCTATTCTATTCTATTCTATTCTACATGACGATTTATGTAGCGCAGTAACATAGTGAGGGCCAAAGTCAAGAGCACTTTACATGGAACAATCATACGATAAATTGAAAAGGTGCGTCTTAAGTTTAGTTTAGTCCTTGGTACTCTGAACTTGAGAAATGGGTTTCTGTAGTGTTTAATGTGCATTTGAATATGCACATTCTAAGTGTGCATAACATTCAGATGTGCTGCGCTCTTAATGTAAATTTCTCTCTTGTCTAGAGCTGTTCAGTATTTATTCTTTCACTTGAACAGAACTGTGAATGGTAATGACCAAATATTGAAATGTACTACTAGATGGATATTGCCTATTCAGTGGATTAGTGGGGTTTCACTGAAAGAATGATGTTTGGAATGCATTTTAATGCAGAGGTGATGAATAGTTGGATGGAACTTTGTGGCTTTGAGGTAGTGTTCCTTAAATATTTTAAAAGTACGTTGTGTATCTATGCTTTTGAGTATACAGAGATTTATAATTTTTACTATGTAACTTCTGAGCTTAAAAATGTTAAATACAGTCATTTTCTCTCATTAAACAGTGATCAAACAACAGGGACAGGTTGTTATTTTCCTATTAGGATGTCAAACCTCTGGAATTATGCTCATAATTAATGGCCACATCTTTTATTACTGCTGCTTTGCTCTGTTAATTGAATTGTGGTAAGTTATGGCCTCAGGGATTAATTAGAAGAAACTGTCCATTGCACCATTGCGTGAACACAAAATGGGCTTTTATTGTGCATAATGCAATATCTGATGAGTGAATATGCATAAATTTGAGGTCTTGTGCTTTGTGTACCGGTACTGACTTTCAAGCATCAAAAAGTTTAAACTAATAATATTTGACTATAATTTACTCAGTTTGTAATATATATTTTATAATGTAAGTCATTCTAAGCTGTATTTATAATTGTTGCCTCTTTTTTTTACCCTGAGTTACAACTATTTTAGAAGATTCATTTTATATGGAGAAATTCTAATATTTGATTTGTAGAGTCTTCATGTTGCACTTCTCTTTCAAATAATAGACATAAAAGGCTGAGTCTGCTCTGATGATTCACCATTTGTAGGATAATTGAAGGGTTAGCACCTTTAAGTTTTCATGGCATCAACCAACTGAGTGGGGTAGTCAACTTTTTCCTCTTCACTGTACTTCTGCTGAACAAGCAAGTGGAACTCATGTACCAGTACTCATTCGCGGCTCGGTCAACTGGGTGAGCGCCTGGACAAAAACAATCAAAATGTTTCTGCAGTGCTCAGGCTTAAATCCCAGACTTTGTGACTGGCTGTCAAAATTGCTAAGAAAACATTTGTAAAAATGTTGCAGTATGTTATTTATTCTATGCTATCGGCAGTTTTAGGCAGTGACTGCAAACTATTTTATTTACTTCAGAAAAAATCCGATGACGATATCGCAACGGAGAAAGTCTGGTTATCTGCCGAACGAGTCTGGCTGGTGCATAAAGGAGGCTTTGCTGCCGCTCGTGTTCTCAAAGCAGGGACCGCTGGCGTGGAAGGTTTGGATGCACTTCCAGATGGAAAATGTAAAGTTAAACTGGAACACGGTGGGGAGATACTTGAAGTGGATGAAGATGATGTTGAAAAGGTGAGCACTGAGCATGCAGATCAACTAAGTGCTGAGTATACTGAATTTTTAAAATAGCGAAATGAAGTAGTTGAACGTCTTTATATTTTCTCTATTTTGGTGCTTGTGGGTTTACAGGCCTCATTAATTTTGATTACTTGTGCATATGATGGAAGCATTACCTACAGGTGTCCCAAATACCAGTATGTTGTTTATATTACAATTGATGCTGTGGAGGTTTAGAAGTTGAAGTTCACAAGAATTGGGCTGTTTAAGATGCATTTATGCATTATGAAGCCAGGTGTTGTACAGATAAAGAACATTCTTTAGGCTGCTAATTCAAGACAACAAACATTGTAGATCACACCTGTGCATGTGGCATTAAGTACTGTTGATGTAGTTTGTCTCTATTGCATTTTAATAGTTTATTTTTGAAATAAATTATATTAATTGCACTTATTATAAAGCTTAGATACACTTTCTTATAATGAATCTTCTTGCCCAGTTGCTGATTATTATAATTGGTATCAGCTGTTTAACTATTGCATTGGCCAATACTGATTATCGGTCAATTAATTGTTAGCTATATAGTAGAGAATAGAAATTATTAAGAGAAAAAAACAACAGAAACAAGTAAAAGATAAAGCTGATTGTTGAGTGGAGGGCGGTAGCATAGCCCATAGTTCACTAACTTTGCTGCAACCAGTGTGTAGCCAGTGGTAGGAGAGAGATTGGTGACAGCCAGTGATGTTAACAAGGACTGTCTCCCCAAGGACGAGAATAAGGACGATGGCCGACCCCTCAAGGATAAGGATGAGGACCGACCCCCCCCCCAAGAACAAGGATAAGGATGCAGACCTACCCCAAGGACAAGTATGAGGATGGGGACCTACCCTCCAAGCACAAGGACCACAAGGACTGACATCTAAGGACAAGGATCAAGGACAAGGACCAACCTCTGTAAGACAGAAAAAAGGCAGAAAGGAAAAAACCAAAAACGATTTCAATTTGAATCACAAAATTAATTAAAGAAGCAAAAAGAATGTTGTAAAACAAAATCAACAGTAGAATCCCGCTATATCGAATCTCAAGGGACCGTGATATATACTTCGACATATCCGAGTTTCAAGATATCCAATTCCGGGTCATATAAAGCCAAAATTTCATTTTGGGCAAATGTGCATGATGTCCCGCTATTATACCGTCTAAAATATCAGTTCTATGTCAAAATATTAAGATCTACATCAACAAATGTTAAAAAGTAATAATATCTATCACTGCATAAAGAAATCAACTGAAAAAGTATAACCAAAAGTTTAAAATATGAAAATCACTTTCTTCAAATTTCCAATATTTTTGATTTTCGGTGGCAGTTAACAAGGTTAGGCTGACTGATTGACCTTGTGGACAAAGTAGGCTACAGTACCGTAATTAAAGTTTCCAGGTTTCCAAGAGCAGAAGTCTTGAGGTCGAGAGAGCAAAACCTCCACAGGCTTTGACTATTTGATGGCCTACTTATTCAGCCATAGGTGTAAAGTGGGGGCTTCAACCTCTAAGCCTTTCCCCTCCCTACCCTACCCTCTCAAAATGGGGAGGGAGCTCGATCCTAGCGGCCTTATAGATGTCTTGTTGGTTCCTGGCTCCGGCTGCAAAGTTTAGAGCAAAGTTTAGAGCGGAGGAGATACCGGTAATAACCAGCTATACAAAGATTTCCCGAGGCCGTTGACCAAAGTCAGATATTTACATTGACATAATTATCAGTACATTTGAAAGTGGCACTCAGCCAATTTGGTCCTTATAAGGATTTTTCAAGGACTAAGTAAGAAGGATGAGGAAAAGGACCAACTTGCAAGGGCGAGGATAAGGACGAGGACCAACCTCCCAAAGACGAGAATAAGGATGAGTCCTGACTCCCAAAGGACGAGAATAAGGATGAGTACTTCAAATTGGTCCTTAAGGACCAGGACAAGGATTAACAACACTGGTGACAAGTGGTGCTGATGGCAGTTCAGTGTGATTCCCGTTAACTGAAACTGAAATACCCGTTAACTGATAAATAATAAATCCGTTAACTGGAACTGGAAAATACACAAAACTGTAACGAAAACTGAAACTGGAAAATAAGCAACTGAAACTGAAAAGTCGAGTCATATCAGTATCATTTCAGTTTCAGTAATCTGAATATTGTAGGCATCAGTGAAGCTGTTGGAACGACAGGCTGGCTATTGATTTATTGTCCACATGTAGGTCAATACTCCAGTTGTTTACTGCTCGCTCGCTCCACCGATCGCGGGCCTGGGCAACAGGAAGTCAGGACCCAAGCAGTTACAGTAGTCCTTTGGCCATTAATTGGCAGTATACGTCTACCAAGCTGTAGCCTGTAAGGCCTGTATGGAGTGCACGCTGCTTTGCTGATTGACCTACTTTAGCAGAGATCGGGACTCCATACAAGTTCCAACTTTATTGTATTGTATTGTTTGTCCGCGGTGACCGTGTAGTTTTCCTGCGTAGTGTGCATTGAACGGGACAGTTGTATAGGCCAACTAACCAAATATAATAGTAACATTTTAACAATGAGCTTTAAGGTAACCAGTGGCGTCAGAAAGAGAGTGTGATCTTGGAATATTTTCAGTATGATAAGGTTGCTGACAAAATTAAATGTCTTGTTACTGTTAACAACTCGCCCTGTGGAAAATTAATTGAGACGACTAAAAACTGGAACTGAAAAATACCTACAACTGAAACTGAAACTAAAAAATATACAAAACTGAAAGTGAAACGGGAACTGAAAAATAAGTTTGCAAAACAGAACTGAAACTGGAACTGAAATATAACGAGCAACTGGAATCACACTGTGGCAGTTGCAGAATACTGCCAGTAGCTCTGAGGCAAGGTGGAACCTGGGCGTCCATTAGGTGGGCAGAGAATTATGGTCTTACAATTTCTTACTGTTAAATACCTTTGTCTCATCACAGAGACAATTTTACACTAGCCTCCGTTTTTGGTTTAGAGTAAAGGAGGGAATTTTTGTGGCTAGGCTCTTGGACGCATTTTAGTTTAGTTTTTACACTACTGTTTAGCCTTTTTTCAAATCTTGTACTGTCGCTCGGAAAGTGCAAACTAGGATTGGATTGACACAACAGCATTTATCCAAATCATTTGACTATACGTTAACTAACTAATGAACAAAGAAACTCCAAAAATCATTAATCATCCGGAGGCACCTTTATCCTTAAGTCTTCAAATGAAAAGAAACATTTGCTAATTTGCGGTTATATGATTAAATATTGCTATGATTTATTTTGCGAGTGCTCTTGTTTTGATGCAGGCTAACCCTCCACAGTTCGATCGTGTTGAGGACCTTGCATCACTGAGATACCTCAACGAATCTTGTCTGCTTCACACTCTGCGCCAACGTTACGGCAGCAACCTCATACACAGCTATGCTGGAGAATCACTGGTTATCATCAATCCAATGCATCAGCTGTCAATTTACACAGACAAGGTCTACATTCGTATTCACTGTTATTCAGTCTTTAAATTTCTTTTTGACAATCTTTGCACTGTTTTTGTTTAATTCCTTATGAAATATTTATGTAGTGTGTTGTGTTTGAGAACTTGAAATAATCACCATATTTGACTTTTCTCTTCTTATATCTTGGGGCGAGAAGTCAGTAGAGTGGTAACAACACTGTGCAACGGAGCAGAAGGTCACAGGTTCGATTCCCGCAGGAGCCCTGAGGTCGACTCAGCCTTACTCACTAGAGGGCGGTGGTCAAAATGAGGAGCAGCATTAAGCTGCAAGGTAAAACGTGGGTCTGGGGAAAGCAATGGCAACCTAATGGCTTATACCACCTACATTGCTGATTGCCTAGACCGGAGATAAGTGCTGGAACCCAGCGTTCGGACTCGAGTATGGGACCTACCTTTACCTATTCTTATATCAATGGTTGTGTGCATTATTGCCATTTTATCTAATTTAAATTTGAGGATGGTGGCAATTTTTTTGGGTCGTTCAGGTCATTCAAATGTTCAAGGGCTGTAAGCCGGAGGATATGCCCCCACATGTTTATGCCACTGCTCAGAATGCCTATCGCAATCTGCTGAGTCAGCGGCACGACCAGTCGATCCTGTTCGTTGGTCATAGTGGAGGTGGAAAGACGACAAACGCACGGCACATTCTGCAGTACTACGTTACCGCTTATGGTTCTGTTAATAACATCCTTACCGGTAAGAGACTTAACATGCTAAAGTTTAGCAGAGCTTTATGCAGATCATTTGATTTAATTTTTAAATTACATTGATTGCCATCATCTGATTTTTTTTGTATTTTGGTATCTCTATTTTGATGTTTTGTTTCATCGGTTTGCAAAATTACAGTATGATTTAAAGCAAACTGGGTTTGATTTTAAGAAGTGCAATATAATTTGTGCTGTGTGGTTCTTTATGAAATTTTCGCAATTCACTATGAAAAATAAATGAAATTACTTTTTCTTGTACAAGTATTGTACTGTATTCTGTATCTAAAAATTGACAGTTGGTTATTTGAAGTTCTGTGCTTGAGTTTTGAAATAGAGTATCACTATTTTGTGTGCAGTTGATCAGAATGTCTACTGAAAATAGTATTCAAAAATTGAAGAAAACAAGTATACTTATAAAAGAGCACAATCGTGGCATTGTACTGATGTTTTTGTCAGCAAAGTTAAATGCTTTGCTTAATTGGCCCTATCAGGTCAGCAGCCCTGTCAAACAGCAGCCTTCTCTATAGTTTCCTTATCTTGAGCATTAGCTGTAGGCATGACCCAAAGACTGTATAATATATATATATATATATATATATATATAATTATATATATATATATATTTATATGGGGAGAGAGAGAGAGAGAGAGAGAGAGAGAGAGAGAGAGAGAGAGAGAGAGAGAGAGAGAGAGAGAGAGAGAGAGAGAGAGAGAGAGAGAGGAAGGCAGGGGCAGAGAAGTGTATGGTGAAAGGAAGGCACATGTCAGGTTTTGCTATTTGTGAAACTTGATTGGGGATATCAACAACGAATAACAAGATTATTATTATTATTATTATTAATCAGCTAATTTATCCAAACGCTATAACACGACTAAGGCCATAGGCAAGAGCGATTTACAATCAATCACAGTAAGATTTGCGAAACAAGTGCGATTTTAGCTTGAAGCGAGCGATTCAAAAAGAAGTCGTTGCTGCAATCTCGTCAGGAAGGGGCGTTCCACAGTAGCGGGTTCCCACGAGTTACCGATCTTTCACCCAGCACGGCCGTCTTAGAAGGAGGCGGAACCAGAAGGCGGACTCGTTTGCTGGAACGTAGCTGTCTCGCGGAGTCTGGGACGGTCGATCTGTGTATTAGCGCCGACAGATAGTCAGGGCAGGTGGTGTCGTTAAGGGCCCGATAAGTTAGCATACATCTCTTGTATGCGATCCGCTCTGGTATCTTCAGCCAGTGTAGATTGTCTTTGAGCAGGGAAGTCACGTGTCCCCGCCACTTTGCTCCAAAGATCAACCTGGCCGCCGCGTTCATGACTGATTGCAGCGGTCAAGTTGACAGTCAGGGAGACCAAGAAGGATCCGTTACAGTAATCGAGCTTTGATATCACAAGTGCACGAACCACTCGGATCGCTGCTGAGATCGGGATGTACTTTCGTATCTCTCTGATTCTACGGAGCTGACGGTGGCAGGCCCGGGACACGGCACTTACATGGCTCGCGAACGATAGGGTACTGTCGAAGGTCACGCCCAGCAGCCGCACCTGGGTAGCAGGGTCGATGGCGATGTCGCCTAACATCATCGGTGACCGATTTAGTTCGTGAAACAAGATGTGCATATCAGTAGGAAAAAGTCGCCTTATGCAGAACTTAAATGAATTATGCTAGTGAGGGAGACAGAAACAGGAAGGATATGCAAGGAAAAATGTTGGGTGAAGCCTTTCGTAAAGGTTTGTTAGCACAGTAGAGTGGACAGTGTTTAAGCATTTGTCTGTCACTATTGTTTATAGTGGCGATGCTTCTGTGTATAAAGTTGCTTCTGACATTTGTGCAGGCATTTTGCGAAGGAATTGTTAAATTGGATATGATTTTTCAACCTTAACTCGAAGCACCAGAACTATATTTGAAGTGATTATTCTCGCATTTTTTGTGTATTTTAGTGGACAATCTGGCTGCAATTTTTACCCTTCTTGATAACTTTGGCAACAGCAAAACAGCTCTTAACACCAATGCAACGCACTTTACTCAGATAACAACAGTAGATTTCGACAACATGGGAGTCATTACCTCAGCCTCAATACAGGTCAGTTCATTTTTACATAAAATTAAGCAATGTTATTTCTCTGTTGCCATATATTAAAACTCTGGAATAATTGATCGTGTTCCAAATTCTATCATGTTAACCCTTTCACTTCAGCAATCTGCATAACCAATGTTATGAATGGGGATCGACCAGAAATCGCCTTGTACATTTGCCTCGGCCGAATATTACGTTTTAGCAAGTATTCGCCTCGGCAAGTACTTGGCGTGCAAATAGTTGCCTATAGCAAAAGTGTAAAATAATTATCTGTACGGTGTATAAGTCTAACGCACTGCACGTGCGGATCTCGCCTTCTACTTTTTAATATGCATTGCGAGGACAGCGTGGGGCATCGTGATTCATCTAGATCGGCGGGCGATTGTTGACAAAACCAGAGTGCATTGTGCGTCGTGATTGTTGTCTAGAGCTGCTCTGCCTGCCACAAATCTGAGTTGGAGTGGGACTTTCCAAAAACAACCTGGGCGGTCCCGATTAAAGCTTGTAATGCTTTATGGGCAAAGGCACTAGTTAGCAGTAGTTTTGCTGGCGTATCATTATTGATAGACCAAATGAAACTGCTGTTGTACGACGGCGCCTAGTTAAGAAAGGAGGAGTCAGAGATGTCCACCGTTTTTTGACGGACGTGTCTTTAAATAGACACAACATGGCTTAACGTTGCAATGCGTTAGGCAATGAGCTTCTTTACAATACTCGATGGAAAATTGCATTGACCCACAGATATCTAATAGAGTTCTAATTCATAACTATTAATTTAAAATTTTGTATAACATTGAAATTTCAAATTTGAAAATCCACATATGGGACAAGTGGTATCCAGTCCGTACTCGGATCCGCAAGTAGTTCGTCAAAATACTCGGATTTGGTACCTGGTGAAAAATGCCTATCCGGTTGATCCCCGGTTATGAAGCTGACATATTGGTCTACAGGCCAAAGGGTTTATCCTGTGGCTTACTTTCATGTAGCTTATGTTATGGGAGGCACTGCTGTGCATAAATTCACAAGATCTTGTTTAAACCAGCAATGTTTTTGTGATTTAATATTTTTAAATTTATGAATTTCTGCACATAGATTACGTGCTTTATTTGTTTTCCGCCTGAACTTAAATTGGTCACAGTTTCTTCTAGCATTTAATAATTCAAGGCAGCAAAATAAATGCACTTTAGTTAGTAACTGACAATAAAGATTGAGAGAATATCTCATTTGGTTGGTAGTTTGAACATTTATTATTGTTTCTGGTGTTACTGTTTTTGTATTTAGGTATTAATGTTTGAGAAATCTCGAATAGTTCGTCGACCAAGCAACGAATCGATGTTTCCCATTCTCATTCAGTTCCTGACAGGATTAGAACAACCATTGAAGTAAATGGAATTTTTAGACTTTTGTCCAATTTTTTGGTTCTGTCATCTGAAACTGATAACACTGGTCTACATTTTTTAAAAAAATTTCTGCTGACCTAGGTATTTTTGCTGATTTTACCCAATTGAGAGGTGCTGATTCCAGATATGAAGTCAAAAATTATGCAACACGTCAAATTTTTTCGCAAATTAGGAATGCTTAATTAAAGGTGTTAAAGTCAAACATAAGGGAAAATAGGAAATTCTGAAGAACCGATAACACGTAATATTTTTTATTCAGCCCAAAAATGAGTCTGTCTTCTAACCAAGAGAGCAATAAGAGCAATAGCTAGTTGCTTAAATTTAAGTTTTGAGAAAGGAATCTTCTTTTTGGATGCTCCGGTATAGTTATGGTCACAGTTGTCACGCTGTAAACACCAGCAGTACTTAGTCTGCCATAATGTTCGAGTTCCATCTGCCTTGATATCTACGTTCCATGGTCTTGATGTCTTGATGGAAGCATTCTCCTTGTTCTTCACTCATAGCTCCAAGATTTGAAGTTCAGATAGCTATGAAAGAAATGCAACTTGACACTCATGTTTGCTCCCAGTCTTGAAAAGCAATCTTGAATTTTTAACTGAAAGGTCATAATTTCGACTCTTAAGTTGCCAAGTAAGTCAGTAATCAGGTCATAAAAAGCATCTTGTCTACAACTATAACATCCCATTGATTCAAAAAGTCCTTTGCTGTTGATGCAGTATACAAACTCCTCCTCCATATGGAAATGTTTGAAAAGATTCATTCTCTCTGCCATGATACATAAGCGTGGTTCCTGGGGCCAACACTGAACAGATTCTTTTCCTTCAGTCTTGAACCCAGTAACTCTGCTGACGACTTCCGGCAGATCTAGGTCTCATATTAGGTCATTAAACTCAGCTTGGTTGAATGTTTGGTGCATTCCAGCGTCAACTTCTAAGGCCACGAAATCTTCGCAATCGGTGTCTGTTGACTGACAAAATTCATCTTCGTAAGAAACTCCCAAAGTAGTGCAAATAGGTACAGGAACTTTGTCACAGTGAGCAACTGGTCTCAGAGCAGAGGGAGATTTGGGTACTGGATGGAAGATTTTGCCTTTGTGGACATGCCTGAAATATTTACCAGACAGAAGTAGCAGTCATCAACATGCATGGTTTGAGGCTCTCGCCACACCATTGGAACTCCAAAGTTAAGACTTTTTCTCTGACCTTTAGTCACATTATGAACTGTCTGAGGCTTTCAACACATGTCCTGCACACTTTATGTGGTGCCCAAGGTTTTCCTGGTCACTCAATTTAACTGCGAAATATGCATGCTAAGCTTTATGCACAAATTCAGACACCTATCTCCTTTGTTTAGGTGTTGTAAAGCAACCTCAGATGTAGCAAAATTTGTCAGGATCATTCCTGCACTGCTCACGAAGTGTTCGGGTGCTGGGTGACATATTCCACAGAAAGCTAGTTAGAATAGTTAAATTTACTGCGACTTGTAAGCCTCATGAGCGACTGAATGCTGCCGTCGGTTTCACGCTGCTTATATAGGCCTATATCCATAAAATGCTGACGTCTGCAGTTTAAAACTGCCTATTAAACTGTTGTATTATTAAATAGTTATGCCCACTGCATATTAAGCATATCTTTTGCACATCCTTAACTTTTGCATATTCAATATAGCTAAAGAATTATAATACATAATGCTACATTATTACAGTAAACAGTAAATCAGTAAACAGCGTTTTTATGGAAAAACTGGACGTGATAGGAGAAAATGGGTGTGATTTTTGGATTCAGCACACCAAAATACATAAAGATCACATGTTGTCTTCAAGTCAGCAAAATTGACGTAGACCAGTGTAATAGTTACTGTTGTGTATTAGAGGAATGACTGTATGGTTCATTTCTATGGCACTTGATAAGACTATATTAAAAACTTGATTTAAGTTTCATTGTTAAATTACTTCAAGTGATCATATATTGTCATCAATTTGCTTTAATGAGAGCGGTGATTTGCTTAGAAAGTTACTTATAATTTGAAATCTGAGTTGTTCTGTATTTATATTATCTTAATCTTTATTTCGTTGTAAAATGATCTGTTTTATGATTTTTTTATTCATGATTTTCATTCACATCTGTTAATCAGATAAATAGCAGAACAATTTGACTTGTTTGAAGGAAAGAATTTCACTTGGAAAATCTGAATGAGGCAAATGCTTTTGTGCCGCCGCTCTCAGAGGACCATCAGTTGTCTGCACAGATGTGGGCGAAAATTCGCCACTCGTTCACGCTTCTTAAGATATCTGAAGCTGAGATTAGAGCCATTTGCTCGGTGCTGGCTGCCATATACCATCTAGGAGTGGCAAACTCTGTTTTAGGTTAGCTGTAATCAATGATATGATAGTTTCATTCCGTTTTCTTTGGATTTTTATCTTAAAATTACCTTTTAATTTTTATATATGGAACTATATTATGCAGGCTTTCCATTGTGATTACTGTTGTCATTTTAGAAGTGACTTAGTTTTTGTGCTGTCAGGTTTATGTTTGAAGTTGATCATGTGGTATTTTGCAACCTGTAGGTCCCAACAATAAGCACCAGTTCCAGCATCCAACCTCAGCACAGTATGCAGCTGAAATACTTGGAACTACAATGGAGGACCTTGTGCGGATGGTGTTTGTTGGAGGATCTCAGACTGTGCGGTACGACTCTTGTTCATCCAAGTGCACTGTTTGCTGTCATTTTGTGTATCCACTTATTCAAAGTTTTCAATTATTTATTCAGTTATTTTATCGGAATTCTCAGAAGTTTAACCCCTTAAGTGACGTGGTGACGAGCGCCACTTGTCATAAATACCACTGACACCATGAATTCGCCGTTAGCCAAAGGGTTAATAGAAATCTATAAAGGTCTAAATTTGGAAGCTTGATTTGAAATTTCTTGCCATACTGTATGCTGCTTGAATCAAATTTCATGACATTATAATTGAAAATTGATGTTTTCAGGTCATCACCAGATAAGGATGCTGTTGCTGACAGCGATGTGGGATATGATGCCTTGGAGGGCTTTGTGATTGGACTTTACAATGAATTATTTCAAGCAATCATATCACTAATAAACAGGTAATAGTCTTTTCTTTACATCGATTGTAATGATCAGTAATGAATGACTCATGTAATAAGGTCATATTTTAATATTGGCAGTAGAAGTTCTTGTTGCATAGTCACAAATTGCATTTCACTGACTGACTCTGAGATTTTGATTCTTAACTTGTTATATTTATTACATAAGATAATTGTTATATCTTAAATTTAGTAACTATATTAGGAATTAAAAGTATTTTGTGTATAGCAAAAGCCGACATTTACCAGCAAACAGACGGTTTGGGAATGCCGATAAGTTATGTGGCATAAATGCTAATATATGAAACGTTTCTCTATTTGGTGAAATTTTTCTGAAATGGTTGTTTTCTGAAAGTAAATTAAACTGAACGATGAAGTTAAGGATTCTTAAGCAATGCACTTGTTTTTAGAATTTCTGGTATGTAGTTAGATATTTTTTGTACTCAAGGTCACTTTCGTCAAACTTTCATTCAATATCATCGGTGCTGATTATCGATGCCCCTGGGTTTCGAGATCCGTCTTCTTACGGCAGTAAATCCGGAGCTACTTTTGAGGATATGTGCCACAATTATGTTCAGGAGAGGCTTCAGTTGATCTTTCACGACACTGTCTTCACAACAAAACAGGATCTGTATTCGCTGGTATGAATATATTATAGGAAGAACTTTAAATAGAAATAAATTGCGTATATAAATAAATTACAAAAAATTTGAAATATATCATATTTAAACTGCCTAGTTGAATCAAAAGCCTTCTGTTGAAATATTGTAAATTGTTACTGTTATCTAGCATTAGGTTATTACAGTGTTAATTAAGTTTTTGTTAGGTGGACAAATCAGATTTATTGGGTGAAATGTTTTTGTGGTATGCATCTGTTATGATGGGGATCTTCAGTTACTATTATAGTCTATTGTGCAGCTGAAATTATTTGTTGTTAAATGTCAGGAAAACATCAGCCTTGATTTTGTACCAGTAAGTTCAAGTCCTGTGGCAATGGTCACATTGATTGGCAAAGGAAATCAGAGTCTGGTAAGGACTTTTCGCATCTTTTCTTCATTTTGGAATTTATTTGTGTAGCTCTTTGTAAAAACTGTCCTTATTGCACTCTATTTGATTTGGAAATGTCACTTTAATTGTGTAGGATAAAGAGGTCAGAAGAATAGTAAAGATTGTTATAAATCTGTTTTAGGTTAGAACACCCGGTTATGATCTATCGGAGTCTGACCTGAAAGGTTTACTTTGGTTGTTGGATGAAGAAGCAATCACTGCGGGATCATCTGATCAGGCATTTTTGAAAAGAATTAAAGAAAATTATGTATCAGCACAAAGTATGTATTGGAACTTTTTGAATATTTTTCAAAGCTACAATTTTAGTTGCTTTTTAAAGTTGACGCTTGATTTTCAGAAACTAAATAGTGGATTCCCATTCAGAATGCTTAGAAATTGTGGAAGAAATTTCTATTATTTTTACTACAATAATATTTTCAGCATCTGACCAATGTCAGCACTTATTTATTGTGCATTGCTGTGTTATGTCATAGCAGACCTGGTGTGAGGGTGGAAGAGTATTGTGCAAAATCAAAGTAACAAGACAATGTAAATAAATGGTGAAGGACTATCTATATTTACCATGATTGTATCTGCATGTTTCACTGTAATAAAAGCCAAAGTCTTGATATTTTACTAAAATCATTTTTAAAATTGCTTGTAGTTTGTCTTATCAAACTGTCAATTGTGCATATTTACTTAACAAATTCACATTGGTGATGTTGAAGCAACTCATTATATCAGTGCCCTATGTTTTGCAGACTGTTCCATTTATTTTCCCTTATTTAAAAAATTATAACTGCAAAATTTCATATCTGATGTTGGCTGAAGCACGATGAAGACATAACATTTGTCTGCTGTTGAAATTTCTCCACGCATTTGTGTCTAGTAATGTTTTGCATGTGTGATGGATTTTCACTTGATGATGTCTTATGGATCTTTATGGTGTGTTTATGGGAACAGATCATCTGACCAACAGTAACACTTATTGTTTATGACTATGTTGTATCAAAGCAGGCTTGGCATGAGAGTCAAAGAGTATATTTTTGTGAAAGGAAAGTGACAATCCAAAGTAGATTTTAGTGTCATTGTCCTGAATGAAGGACCCTGCTGCTTTTTGTTCAGAAATTCATTGCCATAATTAATAATTGGAAGGTTTCCATTTAAGCAAATGCATCAGAATTTTAAGTGCTATTCTCATGCTAATTGGTATTTACATCTTCGTAGTTATTACATCCTGTGTTTGCTCTCATTTTTATGAATATTAATAAAATAACTAAGTACTTGAAATATTTGTCTGTTTCAAGAATGCTGTATGGAGGTTAGTATGATGACAATTGCCTCAATGTTGTTGCTTCATTTCTTAAAGAGTGTCGGACTGCCTTTTAGATTATTTACTCAATGGTACTTTTATAAAGATTAATATTGTGGCGTGCAATTGACAGGAAGTGGCTTGTTAGCATTCGATGAAGAACCAGGATGCTTTACATTGAGTCACTTACAGGGAACCAGTCCTGTCAAGTACAACACGCATGGGTGGTTAAAAGCGTGTCGTGAAAATCCGGTAACAAAAGTGGCAGGAGCTTTCCTTATTGACTCCAAAAAGTGAGCATATTGTTTTAGCAAGTGCTGTCAGATACATTTATTGTCATTCCTCTTAATGTCATACTTCTTCTGATGTTGCAGGATTTGTCAGTTCAAGTAACTGTCATTACTGTCTATGCAATTTCTCTTTATGTTGACTGCTTAATATCACATGATTTGATCATTCCTTTGAATGGTACTGTAAAATGCTTTACATGTGTGCCTTTGGCATTTAAGGTCTTTTATATTGAGTGCCATGTATCCGTGAGTAGCAGAAATAAGAGTATCTTTGAAATTTTAAGAGTAAAGTCTGTAAAGGGTGAAGGGTGAATGATGCAGTGTTTTCATAAGTGAATATAGTCAGGGTTCCAGAATAAGGTAGGGGACACCATCACTTGAGAGGCCAAACTTGGTCTGATCGGGCCTGGGGGGCACATCATTTTGAGAAGTTACCGACTCACTGAAGCAGCATTGCGAGTTAATAAGAATATTTCCGAAAAGCCATATTTTTGAGGTTGATAAATGATACACAATAAGTTAGTAGTGGTTGATTTTTTGTAATGATATGGGATAACTGAGGTTTTGTTTTTGTTTTAGTTTATTATGTCAAAATGTGAAGAATTTCCTTTGAATAACTGAGGCACTAGTCATCTGTGTGTATGATTATTTGACTTTTAGGAGGGATATTAGTGACTTGTTTGGTGCCACCTGTCGCTCGTCTGCTGTTGTGATGGGCTCAGTGGTTGGTCTTGAAGGAGGTACGTCTCTGCACCGTGTTTCCAGCATGCGGCGCGGTTTTGCATCCAGTGGCGCTGGTATCAAGCGTCGATCTGTCAGTCTACAAGTGAAGTTTCAGATGGTATGTTACGTGATCTAGATTACTGGTAGGTTTATAATGTAATAATTATTGAAGTGAATGAGCTTTAGTTTGGGTGTGTAACAACAAAGAAACTGAAACAACCAAGGAAAATGTTAGCAAACCTGTATTTGTTTATAAAAATGTTTGCTGTAAAACAAAAACAGTGTATCATTGTAGGTGGGACAATTTGCAAGAATTTTATAGAATTTTTGCTCATAAAAATTTATCAAATTAAACCTGTTCTTTGCGCTTGTGAGATACACTGTTTATGAGTTTTTAAGCCTTCTTTTGAGTTTTTGAGATGAGTTGTGAAACTGTCATAAACATAGAAAAGGTATATTTTAAATAAAGCTATGAAAAACCATGAGAAGTTATAAACTAGTGCACTTGTTGGGATATAACTACCGGTAAAAACTTTCTGGATTATCTGCAGATTCATTAAGCTTTTCAGCAGTTTGTATTGCTATTTTAACCATCAAGTTTCGGAAATTATGTGCTTAAAATTAAGTCATTTGAATGTTTTTGTGCCCGTAATTGTAGCTTGTTGGCCAAGATAATTGGTGACAAATTGTGGCTGCCAACCTTTGACTCGAAGATGGCAAACCATGATGATGAATTGTAGCTTATGAAAGATTTTTATATCCTGTTTTTCGTTTCTCTTTGTGTTTATGCGATTCCTGCAAATTCTGAACCATAAGCTTATCGAGAATAGAAGATTATTTGAATTGATTTTCAATTTTTCTCCTGTGTCGATTGACACTGTTCAGTTGTTTTAGGATTCTTTGAGTGAGATGATCAGACGAACACATCCTCACTTCGTCCACTGCATACTGCCCCAAACTACGGCTGGCCTTTGTGAGGCCAAAGGTCAGCCAGGTGTGCCTTCGAACCCTAACGATGGCACCATGCTGAATGTGCCTCTTGTGCGCCTGCAGATACGTGGAGCTGAGATGCTGGATGCCGTTCGACTGTACAGACAGGGTCGGTGCTATTAGCTTTGCTCTTGTGAAATCAGAATCTTTTAGTGTACCATGATTGATTTGTGTGATGGTTCCATCTGCTTTCTTCTCTGTCATGCTGTATTCTTTCAGTTTCTGTAGGATATGTTCTCTAACATTTTCACCTTTTCAGTACCTCACAGTCTTCCAAACTCTTCTGAGTGCTCTGGTAATTTTTTGCACAGTGTTTAGCGCTTTATTTAAGATCTGGCTGATGAGTGTGCGTTAAAATCATTTGCGGCAATCAGAGACTTTTATGAATATACATTTATTCATAAGCACAGAATGTATTTTTTTACAGCATTGTGCATAGTCTAATTCAAGATAAACTGTTTAATTTCTTTATTTTTGCTAGAACATAGCCAGTGCTTCACAGAGCAGCTAAATACAGATATGTATGTAGAGTTGTAGACATATGTAGGCAATACATAACTATTAAAACTGCAAAATTTGAATAGTGGAACCAAAGAAAACTTCACTAGATCAGAAACTGAGTTTAAAGGCTGTTAATGATTAGTAAAAGCTCGGGGATATTGCATTCTAAGAACAGGATAGCAAGTGAACATCTATACTGAATTATATTTAGTTTGCCTCACATTTGTAATTTTGGTAAATCTTTTTGCATGGATGGATGGACCCTCAAAAGGAAATTTTGTTTTAGAAAGGTCAAGTTCTAGTGCTGTACTTGGGTGATGAGAGGTTAGCACTATCCATGCATCTTTGCGTATCAAGCGTTTGCTTTGCATATATTTGCGCTCTAGAAATACTTCATAATCTTGAGAATGTACTGTTTTAGCAGATTATCTTTTTGGTTGTGTTTTTTTTTGAAGGTTATCCTGAACACATGCAATTTAAAGAATTTCGTCGTCGATTTGAGATTCTTGTGCCTTCTTCCAAAACAGCTGAACCTGTTACTGATGAAAAACTTGTTAGTGTTTAATTTTATATAAATTTTTGTATTGCTGTTGTTAATCTAGAACTGAAAATATTCTGCTTTGGGTAATGACTGCAGCCACACGACAGTTCTAATTTATAACAAGTTTGCTTTTCTTGGTGAAGTCATTGCCTGGTGACTCTGACTGTATAGTGATAAGCTCAGGGCTTCAATTTGTCAATTTATTTTAGGCAGTTCAGCAGCTGCTAAATGCACTGGATATCGAACAGACGGTCTACAGACTCGGGCTAAGCCAGGTAATAAACCATCATTTTTGGTCTACGAGGAAGCAGCCCAGCCTTTATTAACCCCCTCGTCTCAACGATCCGTATAACCACTATGTTATGAAACTGAAATATTGGCCTTACGAGGCATAAGAGTTCGGCTGGGTGGGTTAGGTTTAGTAATATTTATGGCTTACTCAGACTTATACCTGTATTTGTTTCATGTTCAGTATATGTAATTATTAATTAAAATACTTATAATCAATATATGTAAAATTTTGTATGTTGCTGATATAAATTATATGGTAATTGTTAGATACTTTTCCATGCTGGTGGATTGACTCAACTGGAATATAAAAGAGAGGAAATGCTGTCTGGCTGGGTGATAAAACTTCAGGCAGTCTGTCGTTCTCGGCTCGCTCAGAAGCATCTCCAGAAACTTAAGGTTTATTTGTCAGTCTATTTAATGAAGAAAAAAGCGATAGCGCTGTTCCTATAGGTCTTTGGAGTTTAGACTGAAGAGAATCTAAGACTTGAAAGGCTGACAGCTTTTCATTTTAGTGCCATTGCTTGGTTACCGTTTTCTCCCTTGCCACTGTTCCGGTCAGGAGGTAAATGCCCGATATGCTCATTTGTGGCCAGTTAACTATGGGCACTCTTAAATGCCTTGTATTTCTAATGATGGTTTCAACCCACACCTCTTTGCTGTACAGCTGTATGATAATTATTCAATTGTTCTCCTTTATCAGAACCACTTTCGGTTGTTTATTTGATGAGTTAGTTAGCTGTAAGCACAAATCTGCATAGGTTTATTGGGTGATGTGTAATTTACTTACAGAGAATATGATTGGCATGTTGAGTAAATAACAAGTGTATAGTAGTATTTATGCAGAGAAATGCATTGCTGATTAATTTGTTGCCTTTGTGGGTTTGATAAGTGCTCGAATGATTTCCTTTGAAGAATTTTGTTTAGGTTAAATTTGAACTTCACAATGGGGCACATACTGCTTTTAGGTAACTGAGAACCACCAAATATAAATTGGTTAAATAAGAAATTGCATTTAACGATTCGTGATAATACCAGAGCCTCATCAGAAGTGAATATAATTGTTTCAAGCGTTATCGATTTTTAGCTGCAACACCGCGCTGCCGCTTGCATCCAACGTAACGTTAAGAAGCTGATGGCCATTAGAGAGTGGCAGTGGTGGCGCCTCTACACCAAAGTGAAGCCCCTGCTCAATGTTCACCGGACAGAGGAGGAACTTCGTGATCGAGAGGTATTTACCAATTGCACAGAAGAAATTTAGAAATGTTGTAAAATGTTCTATTTTGCTAAATAAATCCTCATTTAACCCCTTAAACGGGCGTGACGAGTTGTGCTCGTCCAATGTTTTCTTTCCGTAATGTTGTAAAATGTTGTTTTGCTAAATAAATCCTCATTTACTGCAGTTCTGGTGAGGAAACGATGGATGTAATTGGAACTGCAACTGTAAAGCGGAGTTCAACAGTTCTGCTGCTGCTCTTACTTGTTTCGGTGGCACATAATTGGTGTTTGTAGTTGGCTAAGATGGGTCTTTTTTTTGAACAATGAAACTTTTCATGGGTTTTATTTTGCATGTAATTTGAGACATGTGAATTATATTTAGCTGGAACTGACTCAGTTGAAACAGAAGCTTGAAAAATCTGAAAAAGAGCGTGCAGACTACAAGTTGTCTATGGAGCGGCTTGAGGCCAGGGTTAGTCTGCGAATAGAGATACTGATCATTATTAAATATCTATTTAGGTCCTATATGGTGTTTTAAAGAACATCCAGAGGCTCTTCTATGACCATTTTTTTAAATTTTAACTATAGCTTATACTCTGATTTCATACTGTTTTAATAGAAAACTGAGCATCAGTGGCGTAGCCAGGGTTTTCCAAAGGGAGGTTATGGTTCCCATGATTCCCAACTTCGGAAAATCCTGACAAGCAAAAAACGGTCGTCAACTTTTATTTTGCTTGATTAAGTGAATTATATAGGTATATGAGCACATACAACTTTATTGATATGCAATAAAAACTTTTTGGTTGAACAGCCAAGGGGGTTTTAACCCCCAAACCCCCCTTGGTTACGCCACTGCTGAGCATTGCCTTGAAAGAAAGTTTCTGTGCATGGTTTGAAGTTACCTGCAATTGTTTTTGTTTTAAATCAAATTTTAAATTGACAGTTTAGTTTGTGTTTTACTTTACTCTAATTCCTAATTGCTTTCATTCGTTATGTTATGTTGTTGGCAAAGATAATTTAGTTAGTGTTTTCCGACAGCTGACAGAGGTGGTTGCCGAGCTTCAGGATGAGAACTCAACTTCCAACCAGGCTAGTGAGATGTTGGAAAGGGAAACTGCAGAAAGAATTCGCCTTGAGAAGGAAATGAAAGACTTGCTAGTAAGTTGAAACTGTAAATGTAGGAGAGTGCATTTTTTGTTAGATATTATAAAGTAACACATTTGCAATATTGCTCAGCATCATTTATGACAGTAACTTTATCTTATCTTTGCAGATCCAAAATAGGATTTCTTGATAACTATTTTCTTTTTTCTAGGCTAATAAATTTAATATTTTTATGGACGTGCATGTATTCTTGATATATTTTATTTAATATTTTTATGAGCATGTATGTATTCTTGATATATTTTGTTCCTTTATTTATTTTAGAAATGAGTTATTGGGTATTATTTTGGAGGTTATTGTGTGCCTTCGTTTTTATTTGGATTCGTTATTATTGTAGGCAAAGTTTGCCAACCTTGATCAGGTTTATCGTCGTACAGAGATGGAACTCATGGATGCAAAGATGTTGGTTGCTGGGGTTGACAGTGACCTGGATGATGATTCTGAGGGTGAGCTTCATTATCATAATAGACGTGGCCTAATAATTGTCTTCTATCCTAATTTTCTCTGAATGAATATATTGATGATTTTTCTCTGTTCTGTTATGATACTTTATGGGAAAGAATGAAATTTATATAAAGAATTATATTTCTTGTTTGGGAAAGGCATAAAAGCATTTGTTTCTCATTTTAATTTTTATGTGCTTTTTCGCTTGTTGCTTTTTCAATTTGTTCTGTTCTAATTCTTGCTTGTCTCAATTGTGCATAACTGGACATTTTTGTAAAGTGACAGTTACATGCAAGTATTTTTTAATGCTGTTGTTTAAAATGAAATTTCTGAAATGAGGATTCCACAATGGCTTAGATTAGTGATGTATCGCAATATTCATATTCGAAGCAAATTGATTGCACAACTTTATTTATGTGCAGGCAAATAATTAGTATTTATAAGCCACATGAGGAATGTCAACGTTTTTGTTGAAAATTTAAATTGTTTTTGAGGATTTTTAGAACCTTAGAATAATTTGCAATTACTAGTTTGGATTCACCATATTTTCACTTCTGGCATTTTTCATGATTTTATTGGGAGAGTTTGCTCAGAGGTTTTCAGTCCAACTATGGTATAAATCACAGTGTGTTTGCTTAGGACAGCATAATGAAATTCTACTTTTGAGTGCACTTTCAGGAATAGTTATTTCTGCTGCTTAGTCTCATAGAGGCCAGAATCTAAATGTGATTTAATGCCTGTTATGGTAGTTTGATCATTATGGCAAATAAAGTTTGCTTTCTGTGACATATTGATCTTATTCCTTTTTATGGTAATTGATATTGTGTTGCGATGTTGCTGAAATAACAAAGGTTGTTTGCATATTTATGCAATCATTATTAGAATCGGATTCCATCTATCGGCAGAAGTTTGAGAGGATCAGGCGAGAGTCGGAGCTTAAGCAGAAGAAGCTACAGCAGGAAATAGAAGAAGAGAGGGACCAGTTTGATGTCAACAAGAAGAACCTCGAGAGAAAGGTTCAGCATCATTTCACATTGTAGTTGACGTTGAATATTCATGTATGCATTCATTGACGGCATTAAATAGAGTTTAATGTTAGCAGCATTTAAATAATTAATCTAAGTAGAACAATCATGTGCAGACTAGACTGCATAAACAGGGAGAGGTTGCATCATTATCAGGCCTACTTCACCCTTTTGGCTTTATTTCCTGTTTTATTTCCTGTTGGCTTTATTTCCTGTTGGCAATTCCCTCATTCCATGAACCAAGTCGCATTCTATGTTCACTAGCTTCCTAATTTTACAAATAAGGATTTTCATCATTCATCCTCACTGTTGTAATTGCCCTTGATCTGTTGTTGCCCAATCTGTTGTAGCTGTGAGCCAATTTCATGGCTGTCTTTCTTAAACATCTGAAAATGAGTCTTCCAATTAAGTATACGTGTACCGGTAGCATCATCTCAGAAGGGGTGCTACATAATCTGTTACATTATAGGATGTGATCTTAGGTCACGTTTTGTGGTGGTGAAGCAGTGGCGACTCTAGGATTTGGCAAGTGGGGGGGGCGTTGGGGTGGCAACTTCTAATCATGGGGGCCAACCATTTGTTGTTTAATGTCTGTAGCATTAAGTATAGGGTCCCAACTGGGGGCACTGGGGGTCAAGCACTCAATAGGGGCACTGGCACCGGTGGAGCCGCCACTGTGGTGTAGCAGTGTGACATTACGCATTGTGACAGGAAGTGGTTGGTTGAATGTTAAACCCAGTCCTTACAAGAGCCTCTAAACTGAACTGTATTGATGCACTTTACTGAGATGTGTGCTTGAGAGATAGTTGGCACTCTAATACCATATATGTTATTGGATCAGCAAGTTTCCATAAGAATGTACAATTTGTACATGTTAGATCTTGTTTTTGATTGCATGTTGTATGCAAAATCAGATCAACATGGGATTGCTTGGTAGAACTGTTGTTTAAATCAGTTGTGAATATGAGAGTATGTTTACTCATCATAGTGTTTAATGTTTTGGTCGATTTTCTGATAAGTTTTTTAGATTTAGTAGATTGAAGGCATTAACCATGAGCGTTGGCATATGATGTTTATTTATTAGTATCATTTAGATTGGAAAGTTGTTTTAAAATCTTTGAAAGATTTAATTTATAATGACCCACTTGCTGCAACTGTAATGATAATTCAGAGTGTTTAAGCACTTGTTGAGAAAAGTTTAAAATGTCTGATGCAGTTAGCCGAGTCAGTCGAAGAGACGGACGAGCATCTTCGTACAATTTCCGCTTTGAAGCGAAAAACTCAGCATCTCAATCAGGACCTAACGGATATTCGACTTCACCTGGAGGAACAGACTGCGAGAAATGGAGAGCTGGAGAAAAAGCAGCGCAAGTACGTCTTTCTCTTATTGCGATCATCATCATCATCATGTTCTCTGTCCTGGGACAGGTTCAGGGCTCCATTGTTTCCATTCCTCTTTGCGTCTTGCTTCTTCTTTGATTTCTGCATAGGTCTTGTTGTGACGCTGTGCATCTGTTTTCACCATCCAGTCCAACAGCATCCTCCTTGGTCTTCCTTTTGTCTTTCTTCCCGATATTCTTCCTTCAATTACTGTTCTGAGTAATGATTCTCCTCTTAGTACGTGTCCAATCCAGTTCCTCTGTCTTTTTTTGATGGTGCTGATTATCTTAATTCCCAAGTCTTAGTTATAATCATAATATTTTTATTATTGTGGATTGTTTTCAATAAATGTTAGAGTACTGTAGGATTTGGTAAAGAATTTTGCTTTGACTCTTGCATTTTGAATTTATCGGTAATCTCTTTATTGATTTTTGGTTAGATTTGATTCAGAGGTTGCAAAGGTTCTAGATCAGATGAAGACAGAAAAGAGTCAAAAGGAAAAACTGCAGAGAGAACGAGATGAGCTTTTAGCGCAAAAGTACTCTGCAGAGCAGGAATTAAAGGTAAAATCAAGCTTAATTTATTATTATTATTAATCATCATCATCATCCTGACGATTTATGTAGCGCTGTAACATAGTTAAAAACAAAAATCAACTCGCCCTGTGGAAAATTAATTGAGATTACTAAAAACTGGAACTGAAAAATACCTGAAACTGAAACGAAAAAATATACAAAACTAAAAGTGAAACGGGAACTGAAAAATAAGTTTGCAAAACAGAACTGGAACTGGAACTGAAATATAATGAGCAGCTGGAATCACACTGTTCTTTTGAAGTTTATTTTCTTGATACTCTCTGCCCCTAGTGAGTTTTTGGATTGAAGAATGAGCTGCTAAGTTGATCTCTCAACTTAAACTATCCTGACTGATCATATCTTTGTAGAACATGCCTTAGACTATTATGTTCATGTTATCTTCACTGTCTTTGTGTTCTTGGTGCTTATTTGCTCAGAGTGTTAAGATGGATTTGGAACTGCAGAATGACAAAGTACATCGATTTGAGGCCGAGATGATTGAATTAGCTGCAGCAGACAAAGGCGATCGATCGAGAGGTTTCTCCAACATTTTCTGATCGATATTTATCAATTACTTATTTTTATTTGCGGGTTTTCTTTTCGATGATATTAGATGACTTTGATATTTGTTACATTATTGAAAATTAGTTTACCCTTATTTATTGATGCGATGTTACATATTTTCAACTATTGTTCAATATGCTAAGGATATTTTATTCCTTGGAGATTATTTTAAAATTTGCAAAATGTTTTGAACTTTTTTGTCTGTAATCTGAAAGCCGCACAAGACAGAGATGAATGGAGGAGGTGAACTCAAATTGCAATAGACACCAACAGGTATTGGCGCCCATGGAGAAGAATGATGATGATGAATCGGAGGACAGATGCTGTTGATTATCATGGATTTAAGTGAATAATAAGAGTGAGCAAAAGGCTCATAAATTTAAATAGTAGTTTGGTGCTGGAATGATATTTTAGTTATGGACTGTGTTGCTTTACTGTAGATTTTGAAACTGAGGCAGCAGAAGAATGAAATGGAACGAAAGATGAAAGATCAGGAAGAAGAACTTGATGAACAAGCTGGAACCATTCAACAGCTTGAGCAGGTAACTGGTAATTTGATAGGAAAAGTCTTTAAGCCTTTACATAATTATTATCATCATGTCTTTAACAGACATGATATTGCAAATTCATATGACTTTGACAAAGTCTTCTTTAGTAGCTTTATATGTAAATTTATATCTATTTTTATATTAGTTTTATCTGCAGTACATAGTGTGTATATATATAACTATGCTTGTATGTGCAATTATATGTATCAAAAATTATTATTATTTATGAATATTGCATTCAGGTTTAATAGCTTGATTTTGTGTCCAGAATAGTTCATATATAGTTGAATAAGTGATCAAGCAATGTGCTTTCACTGTGGCTGCTTATTAAGTTCAGAATATTAATTTTAGTGAAGCAGTTTAAAATAATTTTCTAGGCCAAGTTGCGAATGGAGATGGCACAGGAGAAGCTACGACAGCAGCACGTGAAAGAGTTAGAAGAAAAGGACACGGAGTTGGAGGCACTCAAAGGAAGTACAATGAAGAAGGTTGTGTCTTATCAGTGGCGGTCTCATGTTGCTTTCACGCTGACTAAGAAATGTTCATTTGCATTAATACGATGGCATTTCTCGACTCTTTTGCGTCTAATGACTAAAAAGTCAATATAAACCTGAGTTTCTGTTATGCTTTCTACTATACCGATAATTGACAATTTCATCGTGGATAGTTGTGCATTAATTGGATGATGCCAATTATTAAACGGCTGACACTGATTATATTATCGGTTGATGATCACTTCACCTCTGCTCATAAGTATCATTTAATGGTTTTTATATTTAGTTAAGATCCATGGAGGTGCAACTGGAGGAGGAGTATGAAGAGAAACAGAAATATTCAAGGGAAAAACGTGAATTGGAGCGTAAGATTGAAGCACTGAGTCAGCAGAAACCAGTTCGTGATAAAGGTTATTGCTGCTTTTTTCTGGCAGTTCACCTTAAAGTTAATTTCATTGTAAAATTTTATAATAATAGTATTTATGGAAGCAAATGAGGTTTTATAAATATTATTTTTACAGACAAAACCAAGAAGCAATTCTTTTCATTGTATCGAGCAATTTGTTTTCATGATATTTTATGGGATGTGACAGATTTCATTTAGAATTTTTGAAAATCACATTTTTATTATAGATTTTTTCTGATGATTCTATACTTAACGAAATCTGATTTTCCATTGACAAAATTTATGCGGCTGTAGGTTTTGTACTGAATAGTTTTACTAAAAATGGCGAGTTCTCTTCTGAATTTGATCAACAAATTTTATATCTGATGACGTTGGTTTATTTTGGTGGTTTATGTTCTGATGATGTTTCGATTTGGTTGTCAGATGTAGAACTGATGCTTCGACGTGATCTTAAGCGTACGAAGGCGCTGCTTCAGGATGCTCAGTTGATGCTGCAGAAATACAAAGACGGAGCTGGCAATCGTTCGACTCTAAAGCAACTGCGAAGTCAGGTGAGTGTTTATTTAATTTTGAAACAGTATTTTGACAGCTTTTAAATTCTGTAATTTCAACACTTATGAAAAAATAGGTGAAATTGCTCGTTGTTTAGTTGGTGAAACTTAAAAGCGTCTTTTTGTGCTAGACTGTGCTTCTATCAATTAATGTTGCATTTCGTGTGTTTATTATATTAGGAATTGACTTGGAGCATTGCTTTCTGTTTTTAAATCAGTTAAAGTTATGACTTATCAGACACTGTTTCTTCTTCTGAATTTGTGAAAAATTCTAGTTGGAAGATGCAGAGTTTGCAGCAGCTGCTGCGGTAAAAGCTCGCAAGAGTGTTGAGATGGAATTGCAGGATGTTCAGCAACAACTTGATGACACAATGAAAAGCAAACAAGAGGTCGGTTGTTTGCAAATGCATTCCATGAAACGTACCTATGCACTCACTGTTGGTTCATTATACGTGTGTACGCTATGTACATGGATATAATTGATTATTTGCAGTAAACCTATGCTCTCATTAAATTGCTTCTTTGATTTCTTATTGCAACAAAGGTTTATTTATATTATTTTTATTTTAGCTTATTAGAGTGACTGTATTTTTGTGCAATTTGACTACTGTTAACCCAACATGGAATAACCTTTACTTTCTGTTGTTCTCTGCAAAGTATCTTCCTTTCAGATCCTAGATGTTCTATGTTTTCAGGCCGAAGAGCGTTGCCAATTATTGGGCCGTGAGAAGAATGACCTACAGAGCCGATTGGAGGAAAACGAAGAGGAGCTTGCCGAACTTATGAAGAAGTACAAAGCGGCCGTGCAACAGGTGCGTTAACTGTGGGTCTTTCTGATTTTTCACCTGGCTTTTTCATACACCCTTCGATTTTAGCTACTCCCTTGTTATTTGGTATCACAAAATCTAATTTTCTGTTAAATGGTTTTGGCTCGGAACTCCATGATGTCACATTCTGTACATACTCCAAATAATTTATTATGATTGTTATCAAACAATTTTCATAGTACTATTGGTATGATGAAGACCAGAGTCAGTATACTGACCTTTGTCTTGCTAGATATCAGATAAGTTTCTCTGTATGTAAGTATCACTGAAAATTGATACTCCGGGGACATGCATATTTGGTCATCTATTTCTGGTATTTAATATATACAATATCCCAATGCCTATAATTTATAAAATGCTATCATATATATTCACTTTATTTAGTGTATGTTAATAATGAATCTATGACTTTTGATTCATAAGTTTGATTTTTCGATGGTTTTATTTTTAACAGTGCCTTGATTTTGCACTGACGTGTTCTTCTGCTTAGCATTCAGTTGATCTGATCACATTCCAAAGTCAGTCGCAGCAGATCGAATCGTTACAGCAGGAAAAGGAGACGCTGAAGGAGGAGATGGCGATGCTTCACAGCAGAACAGAATACTTTCAGTCGTCTACTGTTGACAGAGAGACGATTACTCGACTGGAGGCGAAAATACGAGACCTCGAAGCAAAATTAGACTTCGAACAAAGTACCAGACATCGGGCCGAAGTATGTCTTCGGCCATTAAATTGTTCACATCGGACATTGAGCTATGATTGATATTGATGCTGGCCGCTTGAATATTTATTTTATAATATTTATCACACTTAATCTTTTGAAATTTTTATCTGTACAACATAATTATGATATGTTTTCAGTTTCAACTAGATGCTCGAATTGTATGGCTTGTTATTTGCTGAGGGCGTTAAATTTCTTTTGATGCTAGCATTCCATTGATAATGAAATATAAGATAAATATAAGATAAATTGATAATATTTATTGTGACAGAGAGAAATGTCATAACCTTGTGTTAGGTTCAGCTTGGTCGATTAAAAGAGCAGTTCGACACTGACGCCGAAGAGAAGCAGAATATGAAAGCAGATGAAACAAAGAATCAAGAATTGAGCAAACGCTTACAACGTCAAGTGCGCGACCTCGAAGAGGAATTGACGGACGTAAGAAGGAAGGAGTCGGAAGCCATTCAGCGGAAGAATGATCTGGTAGGTTGCAATTTTCTTTACATTCGTTATGTGTTCTTAATGTTTGCGTATGAAATTTACTGACAGTGACAATGGATCTTTATTTTCTTTGATTTTTTTGTCTGGAATGCACCGAATGTCTCCAAAATTGGTCATATTATCAAGACAGTAGGCTCATCTTAAATTTATATATTAAAATTTCTTCCGTCCAATGAATTTTTGTGGTTGATAAGCTGTCTTGAATATGACAAAAAATAATCTCGATAAAGTTTCAAGTAATACTAGCAGTAAGTAATTCACATTGTGTTACTTCTGTTGTAATTTTTGCAAGCTCTATCAACATTTACAGGAAAAGAAGATAGAAGTTCTTGAGAGTGACTTTGATCAGAGTCAGAATGACCTTCAGTTGGCCTTCAAACGAATTGCTGACCTTCAGGCTGTCATTGAGGATGATGTGGATGCCTACGAAGATTCAGATGATCTGGACAGGTCTGTCGCCCTGACGTCTTCCGCTGTTTTCAATGTACCGTTATTTGATTCAAAACCACTTGGCCCCATTGGTATTTCTGAGCTTGCTTGCCATCAACAGCATTTGGTGACCCTCTGTATTTGTTGATTCCAATTTTACTTGATTTGGCATCGCTAGAAGTGAAATCGAATTTTACCTGGCTAAGTAGGCATCAGTATAAGTGAGTAAAAAGCATTATGTTATCTGCAAGCATTATGTTATCTACAAGCATTATGTTATCTACAAGCTACAGCAACTAACATATAGCCACAAGAGAAATGCGTTGTGCTTATCGGTAGGTCCAATGAAGTGTGTTGTGATTGAAAACATGATGGGCAGGCAATGACTCAAGCCATTATTATTTTCTGCACTCTTTGAGGATTGAATTTGGAATAACTTAAGGTTTTCAAGCTTTAAATTGTTCAAATTCTCTTTACTAATGCATGAAATACATAAAATTCGAGACAAAGTGTTTTTTTATGTCTTATTTAGTGATGGTGCCCCAGATTATGGTGGGACGGACAGTGAGGACGAGGACATTGCGCAAAAGTGAATTGCCTCCTGTTTGGTGTTGATAGAACATTGGATGGCTGTGCTCAAAAATATCGACTATACAGTACCTGGTACTGGACCCTATGCATCCAGCCGATGCTCTATGATCATCATAAGCTAATGGTGCAGATAACATATGCACTTTTTGAAAGAGCACTTGTGTTTTGAGTTAGTTTCTGTTAATATTTATTTAACTCGCATTATGTGTTGTCCGGGCAGTTTTTGTCTCTTAGTAACGCATTATTTTCTGTAGATTTGCATATGTTCTTGTGTGATGTTCTAGTTGTGTTATGTTCAAGTACTGCCATTTATAATTATGTTTAAATAGCAAGCAATATTGGTAGTTCCCGCTGTTGTAATTCGAGAAGTATGCCGAATGTTGAACTGGGTTGTCACTTTCCCCGACTATTTTGAATTTTTGGTTGGCTTTGAAATTTGAGGGATATTTTTTGATCGAGTTCATTCTCCTGTCTTTTAGTAAAATGCTGTCAACGTTGTGCTTTTTAAAATGATAACTGTTGCCTGCTAATTTATGTCTTAGGATAGCCTGTGATAACAGTTTTCTTGCTTAAGTTTCCTGCTTAATTTCTGTTTTATCCTCTTAATTATAACATTTATTTGCTTATCGTAGAAGTTTAGAAATGAATGAACTGCATGTTCACTGTCACGTGCACACACACACGCAGATTGATAAAATTAATTGTTTATAGTAAATAATATGAAAATGTTCAACAGATTATAAGCTGTTGTATCAATAACTACAAATTGATTTGATTTTGTTTCTCTTACGTTTTCGAATATACTTTGCACAGCATCCTGGTGATAGGATACATATAATGCTACTGGAAGCTTCAGCTTTAACCCAGAATAATACGTGAAGTGGGTCTGTGGTTAAATTATGATATTACATTGAAACATCATTATCTCACCAGTCACTGCCGTCTGTACTGGCACATTTTGTGGCAAGATACAAAATTGGTGGTTCAATGGGGAAAACAGAAATAGACCTCACAACGATACCTGTATGGCCGTGTCTGCACAAATGTGGGAATTTGATGGCAGTGCACAGTTCTAAATCTAAACAGAGAAAACTCTGATATCTTGATATCTTTGTTGTTTATTAGCACTAGGCCCATCAGAATGAATTTTTAGCAGGGGGTGCATTTTGTTGAACATTTGGTAAATTGATGTGTTTTTAGCTGTTCCTTCTTATGAATGTGATGCCAGGGGGTGAACTGCAGCCATAGCTTTTGCCTTCCAGGTGGTGCAGTGCACCCCCTAATTTTTCCCATGGGTGCAGATGCACCTCCAGTTCCGACGGGCCTGTTTATTACATATTTATTCCCTGTAAACAAACAGTAGATATTGGCTATAAATTGACCAATTTCTCAGTGTCATTGAATTAGTGGGTCACTAATTATAAAAGCTAATTTGATTAATTTTAACAAGTTTTATTGCCAAGGTCACATTACATAGGAGCATCCTCATTGACTTATTGGTGAGGATGAGAGACAAGGATGGCTGGTTTTTAAGGTAAAATTTCTGGCAGGAAATCTGTTCCAATCTCATCTAGAGCAAGAGGTGAGTTTAGCGGCTTAACGGGCAGCTAGATATTGAAGTTTCGCTATACCCTAGTGGGCCGGGCACCTCTGTTATGGGCCCCAGCACCTCATTGATCGGCCCCGACATATATCCCGGGCCCAGGGTTTTCGCAGCGTAGGGCCCCAGTACCTCCAACAAACCACTTTAACCACTGGCTATACTGTACTTAAATGTACAAGTGGGAAGGAAGCAGCCTTGGCCGTTATTAGAAAGACCAAGAAACATAATGCCTCTAACCAATCACATACTTGTTACATCTTATTAGACCTGATACTGCCTTTATCTGCTTTGTCCAGCAAGTCTTAGCATTACAAAATGCTAGAAAAGTGGCATTTTGGTGATGATGAGCAGGAGAAAGGTGATTAGGATGACTGAGACAAGGATGACGATTGGCAGTGGCGGCTCTAGGATTTGGCAAGTGGGGGGGCGTTGGAGTGGCAACTTCTAATCATGGGGGGGCAACCATTTGTTGTTTAATGTATGTAGCATTAAGTATAGGGTCCCAACTGGGGGGCCAGACACTCAATAGGGGGGCACGGCCCCCCCCCCGGTGGAGCCGCCACTGACGATTGGAAGAAAAAATTAGGAAGATGATTAAGAATATTATATAAGTTTATGTTAAGTGTGTCAATTGTTTATGTATCTATTAAATATTATACTGTAATTTAAAACATTTCCAGGACTTTTACATTTTGAGAGTTTTGGTCTTGAACATGTAAATATTTCTTGTGGTTTTTGAAAATTGTCTTGTCGTGTGACTTTAGTAAATATATTTAATCCTGGGGATTTGATTGTAAATTAGTTTAATTAGAGTATTTTGCACTTGTTAGTATTTTGGATGTGTGTATGGGATATTGTCTTGAGATTAGTTCTTCTGGCCTTCAAGGACTCAAGTTTGCAGACTAAACAGTAACAGGTTGTGTTATGGTAATTAAATTGACAGAATTGATATGATCAAGAGGACAGAAAATTATTTTTGTATCCCACAAACTGATATAAAATGGATGCTTACTGGCATGTTTGCTTTAACTGTTCTTTTTTCGGTAATTACTTGATATATTCATAATTAAATTATCTATCGTTCACCGGTAAAGGTAGATAGGTTGGTTCTGAATTCACCTATAGTGTAGTCGGACATTTTCTTTAACTTTACTGTGTTCATTGTCAATGCTTTCTTTCAGAAGCTGAAGATGTGGAAGCATCATGAATAATATGATCCCAGATGTCTCGATTTTCTGTGGCTTTTAGGTTATTACTTGAGACTGCTATTACCATGCACCTTTATGGCAACAGTACTAATACGTTGAACGCGGTTAATACTTGGTTGGGTGACCATCCCGGGATCTAGTTGTGGTGCCGGTGGCCAACCAAGCTGTTCATCGCTCAGGCGTCAATAAATTGGTAGGCCATAGCAGCGTTGAACTGCGAGGTTAAAACTGCTTTAGATTTATGGCATAAGCCACCTGCATCGCTGCTTGTCTAGTATGTACTGTACATCAAACGCCGGACCCTATGCTCGTTCTATTATGAAACCAGAGGCGTCATTTGGGGGGCTGGGGGGGCCACGGCCCCCCAAGGAAATGAAAATATTAATTTATAATGTATTAATGTGGAACAAAAACAAAAACAGGGACGTTATTTGCGTTTGGGGGGGGGGCAAAAAAAGTCAGCAGCACCTAAGAGCTGACAAGCAAAAAAAAGGTCATCACTAATTTTTTGGTAATCAATCCTAAAATAACTGACGAGCAAAAAAAAGGTCGTCAACTTTTTTCGAAACTCAAACTTAGTCGAAAAAATTATTTCCGAAAATTAAAAAAAATTTATAAGAATATTTTACAAAATTTCTCGCCCCCCCCCCCAAGAAAAGTGTGAAATGACGCCACTGCATGAAACTACCTTAACCCTTTTTGGTAAGCCTGCGCGTCGCCTTTTTTTAACACTGAAAGGTTTCAGTAGGCCTATAATTAATAATCTATGGTGCTTAATAATCTATGGTGCTCGCAATACATCTGCTTAATAAACCTACCATGTCCAGTGTTTATTCTAGGCCTTCTCTAGGGGATCCCCCAAGTTTTGAAATTCCCCATAATTTTTATATGTTGGCTGGGGATGGAAATTTCCCCCAAAAGTGTGGAGACTCAGACCTTGTCCCCCCAAACATTTCAAAATCCCCCCAATGTCAAGGTGGCTAGAATAAACACTGTACCATGTCATTCCATAGGTCAGTCAGAGTGGAAAGCAGTAAGACGAACTGAGTAGCAAATCCAACTCTAAGAAACTTAAGTTGATTTAAAAATGGACCACTGATTCAACTTGTCAAAGTACTGGTTAGCCAGACGCATTTAACGAGTCTAATAGCAAGAGTTCAGCTTTTGACATAGGCCTACGTGGCTAATATGCCAGATATAAGCTTGCGTTACAATTTACAAAAAAAAAATTAAAAGACGTCTCGAAGCATTTCTGGTTAATTGTTATCTTATGCTATTTAAAAACCGGCTAAATATTGTATATCGGATAGTTCTGCAGAAATCAGGTTTTACGTGCTGTAGTCGTGGCTGTCCCTCTGCCCTGAAAGACCATACGGGGCATTGGGGTAAACGACATCTTGGGGCCAATCAGAGCTGATCGCTGAGGGGCTTTCTTGCCGACAGCTGTCGCCTCTGGCCCCGGGCTACTACTGTTGGCAGAGGCCGCAGGTTTCGTATACTGTTCAGTAAGTTCCTTGTGCCAATCGCGATTTTTAACCGACATTTGCTTTATCTCGGCGCTGCACGAAATTTCGTCCTCTATTTCCCTAATGTCATTCGAATTCGAATCACCTGAGATTTTAGACAGTTTTTCAGGCGTCGAAGTCTGTCTTGTTATCGACAGTCTCTTTAGTTGTTGAAACCGGAGGTTTTCCTTGTTTTCCGTGTTCATCGCCTCTTCGTCCTGACTGGCAATTCCGTTGACGTCGCTGCTGCTGCTGCGTTCCATTGGTGCACGCTTTGCACAGTGCGATGCCACAAGTTTCGTATCGGAGTTGCGCAACCGAGGTTTTGTGGATTCGTTCAGAATATCGTAAGTGTCGGTGATTGTCAGTTCTTTCCCCTGCGATAATTCACTTTCAACCAGCTTAGGCAACTTGATGTCTCCGGTCGAATCATGCGGATTTGGAGACGAGGTCGCTGGTTCAGTCGGCGGCTTTGTTTTATCATTTGTGGAGTCTGTGTTGAGTTTCGTTAACTCTCTACTTGCCGTGGAGCTGACTTCGAAAGACGTACTTCGCTTTTCTGTATCGTCACTAGACTTCGTAGAGTGACTGCGAGACTTCTGTCCTAAGACAGGCTTGCTATTTATCTCGTCTCGAGAAAGCAGAATGCTGGATTCATTGTTGGAATGTCGAAGTGGGGAATGTGCTTTTGAGGTGCCAGAAACGGCGCAGACGGAACCCGACGAAGAACAAGCATCGGCAAAAGGAGCCTCTTTGAAAGACGGCGAATATGGACTTTGGAACTTCGTTCTGGTAGAGACAACTGGCGTAATAGACAGCGGACTCGGCGGCGGACCGCTGACGGACGACTCTCTCTCTGCTATCTGGCTCGTAAGTCTGCGAACAAGTCCTGTTGGAGTGACCGACGAGTTGCTCTTCACAAACGACAATGAGCGGGTCGTGGGCGCTTCCCTCTGAAGACTGTTGTTGTTGTCAAAAGGCATCGCACTCGTGCGACTTTCATCGACGGGGCTCGTCGATGGCATCCTTTGACTGGGTTTAGCTTGACTAAGGTCCTCGGTATAGGACAGAACGTTTCTTTCAAGTCTTGACGAAGGAAGCTCGAATTCTCTTCCGGTGACGCTGCCTCGCCAAGTGTTGTTCGATAAAGTGTGATATCCTTCGTCGGGTGTAGAAATTTTCGTTTCTGAATGCTCTGTTACGGCTTCGTTTACGGAGCTTTCAGATAACAAAGTCCAATTTTTGGTATTACCAATTATTGGCAATTCATCTTCACAGCCTGTCGCTAGGGCTGATTTTGCAGATGGCATGACTAGAGCTTGAGGATGGGGGGATTTGATTGAGTTCGTTGTCGGAGATACTGTTAATGACTGAACAGAACTGTTGGTGCTAACTTCAATCGACTGGTCTAAATCTTTGGCAGCGTTACTTGATACAAGTGCTGATTGTTTTCCGGTTTCAGCATTTATTTCTATAATGGGCAACGAATCCAAACATTGAACTGAAGTAGTTTTTCCTGAGGAAGCAGGTGTTCTGGACAACGAGTCTTTTCGGTGGACGGAATCCGGAGAAGTATTCTCCAGATACGAATGTGAAAACAGTTCTGCAGTATCGGACTTTGATTCATTACTTAAGTGCTGGTCGTCTTTCACAGAAGGGGTTTCACTTAAACCACTGTTAAAGCAGCTCTGTGTTGCCGCAGGTAACGTTTCAAGAGAAGACTCTTCTTTTGGCGCACAGGAGGAATTCAAGTGCTTAATTGCAGCAACCGGAGGATCGGCGTCTGGGAATGGCAAGAGCTTCTCCGCCGACGTTTGGTTTAAAGTGAGAAATAAGTCCGCGGTCGGTTCGATTTTAATGCCCAATTCTTCATCGTCGTCGTCATCGTCCTTTATCGAAGTCTTTTCGGGAAACAGGTCCATCTGCGATGAGTTGAGCGACGAATTGAGACTCGGCTCCCGCTGCGAACTGACGAACGGCGACTTTCGCTCGAACGCCGTGGTTCCCGACAGATGCCAGGAGCTGTTCAGCTTCAGAGCCATTTCTTCGCTGACTTCGCGCAGCAGTTCGATCTCGTTGTCTTTCGATTCTTCGGTCAGCGACATCGTTGAGTAATTGAGACACGAGACGCTCCGAATTATTCCGCTCCGATCGGAAGACGACGTCTCACGCACAAGATCCCGTCTGAAATCTTAATGAAAAAAACGATATGTCATAGCTACAGTCTACAACATACAAATTTACATAGGCCTATAGCCTACAGTGTAATTATATAGTTTACATATACAGTGTAATTATATAGTTTACATATACGGTGTAATTATATAGTCTGAAAATATGCTCTGAATCTCAAAATCTAATTTTATTGTTCCTTAAATTTATCATAATGTATTTGATAGTTTGATAGATAGATAGATTTGTGTTAGGCCTAGTTCTTGTTTGTGTACTATTTTGATGCTGTGCTTGTCCCGAATAAAGATTATTATTATTATTATTATTATTATTATTATTATTTTGTATTTTATGAACTGTGTAGCTTTGAAAGAGAACAAATGCAAAGTTGGTGCTTTGATCTTGCTCCAAATGGATCACAGTGGAAAGTACCGTGTAGGCCCCATTAGCAGGCTTATTTTTATAGCATATACTGTACAGTATAAATGGCTGGGTTAGATCCTTATCAGGGCGCGGTTTCTGTCAGAGGCGTACAAATTCAGGCCTGGTTCTGGGATAGAGAGTGAGTAATAACTTTCGCTGCATGCTTTCTGAGAATTGATTTTGATCTTATCCACTGAAATCGAAATGCAAATACGTCGTCGCCCTGAACGTCCTGATGTACAACGATCTGATCCGTAGAGGAATGTTGGTCCACAATGACTGCCTTAACGAGGGGCGGAAGATGGCAGAGTGGGTTACGTGCAGGAGCGTCAGGCTGACGGAGCGGGTTCAAGCCCCGCTAGTGGAGCGGGTTCAAGCCCCGCTAGTGCCCATAGTGGCTTTCACAAAGGCAGTAATGCCTTTGTGAAAAGCCACTTTAAATCAGGCTAAGTTTTTAAGTTCCAAAATATGGGTCACCAACAGTGGCGTAGCCACGGGGTTGTTCAAGCAACCCCGTTTAAAAAAATATGACCAACACAATTTATGTAAATCCGTTGACTTTTGGTTGGAGGAAGGGTAGTGGGGGGGGGGGACCGCGGCTTCAGTGTTCGGTTGCATAGTGCCTCCAGTTAACAACCCCACTTTGCATAAGCTGGCTACGCCACTGGTCACCAAGGCTTCTACGGAGTGACATTTCTAGTTCCGACCGTGAGGGGCTTGTGGGAGCGTCGTGATCTATTCTAGCAGGGTCTGGGGCCAAGTCCCAGCTGAAAAATTTAAGGCACAATTACAGTCAATTCAATTTTGAGATTCAGAGCATATTTTCAGACTAGACCTATATAAGAGCATATCGGCAATCCCCATCTTCTCAAACTTATGCTTATCATCATCACCACCATCAACACAACCGCCACGACGAGGCCTTCCGAGAGAAATTCCGGGCCCCTGTGCAGAATGGGCGACGGGCCCTTGAGAAGTATTAATTTCTTGACGACCTTTTTTTCTTGCTTGTCAGCCGTTTATGAAGTGTTGACGACCTTTTTTAGTAGCACTGTGTCCCGGGCCCCCTTGTGCGCTCGCCGGGCCCCTGTGCTGACTGCTGAGCTAACATCTAGCTTAACCATTCTTTAGTGTTATTACTCGTTTTATTGTTAATTATAGCTATTCATCATCGGCCCGGGCCCCCTCCAGACCGCCGGGCCTCTGTGCAGTTGCCCCCTGCCCCCCCCTCTCGGAGGCCCTGGCCACGACTACCTCCACCATCACCACCACCATCATCATTATCATCATGAGGCTTTTGCCTCACGTCTCACGATCAAAAGCAAGCATAGCGCTTATAGGCTAAACGCGTTGTAGTTAAAATTAGAATCGGGAATCAGGCCACGCGCACTGCGCATGCGTATGCAAATGTGGACAGTAAATGGTTGAATGCGAGCGGTATTTTAGAAAATATTAAAAACTAAATTCATGCACTCGAGCCAACGTTTTAATTCAACAGAATTGCCTTTAATATCACTAGAACGAAATTTTGCTCCTGGGAAGTCAGATTCTAACAGCTTTATTTTTTAAAAACGCGCTGCTTGACGCCATGTAACCCTCATGTTCACTGATTGCTCGCTGTCCACATTTGCATAAACCTGCGCGCGCAGCCTTGACCTAATCATTGTCGATAAGCGCTGTTCAGTTCTGACGCAATGTGTCGCCATCTGGCGAATATGAACAGCGCCTCTTTTGTAAAATAAAATTCAAATAATCACACGATGGTGTAATTCTGATCGAATACAAGCAGTGTTTAATCTAGACTCCTGGACTCCGGGAAACGGAGAAAGCCGGGGAAAAACTGACAAAGCCGGGGGGAATTCTACTAGGGGCCGCTGTTAGTCCATGTAGTATTCCAAAATTTCCGGGGAGGAATTTGAAATTTCCGGGGGGAAGGGCAATTCCCCCCGGAAATGGCATAGATTAAACACTGAATATAAGACAACTTCGTCTTTCTAATTTATCGATCTTTCTTACTCGCAGAAGTTTAAACATCATGAGAATAATCGAATCGTAAGACGTTTTCCAAGGACAAAGTTTACCGATTCTCGTTTGCTCAACAAGAAACCTTTTTTAACGCGACCTTTCGTTTATACATAGAGATCCCGCTTAACCGTTACGTAGTAGAAATGAGCCTCAGGGGAAGCTGTGAAGAATAACACGCAAAATGCGTTTGCAGATTTGATTTTCTCTAATTAATTAAAAGGAAACGCAAGTGACAATTATATTTACCGGCATTGAAGTAGTTATACTAAAACGCATAATTATTATTATTCGATCAGCGTCGTCGAAAAGTCTGACGAGCAAAAAAGGTCATCACGGCTTTTTGGTGCAACTTTGTTTAAAATGCCTAGGACCCCCAAACTTCTTAAAACGGCACTGCAAAAAGTACTCGTTCTTACTTTCTGTTTCGAGAGAGCATCCGACGTTAGAATTTTCTTTGATGCTATTAGTAGCGGATAGAAGCGGTTGTTGGTCGAGAAGATGATCGAAAAGGCGTAAACAGCTCTCTCCGAATATCTCGGGGGCACCGTCGATTAGAATTTCCGTAACGCTGTTGGCAATTCCGAATCTGTGGAGTTCGCTGTGAAGTTCACTCGCGGCTGCTGTTGCCGCCGGGGGGTGTTTGAGCGGAGGGAGCCAGAGGAGACACTGACCGATGCAGATGGACAGACTTTTCGGCGGCATCCCGTTGACGTCGCAGTGGCTGGCGATGCGGTGGAGAACACACATCAGGTGTCGCAGGAGGACGAGATTGCATTCAGGTAAGCGATCCACAAGACTACGGTGAAACACAAAACCCGCCATCCTGTTTAACGTGCAACGTTGCAAAGCAGGGATATTTTTACAACCCCCTAACACCTCCCAACACCCCCCCCCAATTTGAGACCGACACCTCCCCAACACACACACACACACACCCCGCCACAATCTGAGCCTGTGATGACCTTTTTTGCTTGTCAGGATTTTTCGGCAAGGATGAACCCCCAAAATATACTGACACCCCCCAGATTTAAAATCATAGAAATAACCCTGGCTGCAAGGACAGTGAAAGCAGTTTCTCACGTATAGCTCATGTAGCAGTGTAGGATCCAGTGGATCCATGTAGGATCCAGTGGCGGCTTCACATGGGGGTCAGGGGGCCCGTACCCCTATTGAATGCCTGGCCCTCCAGTGGCCCCCTGTTGGGACCCTATACCTACTCATATATACCCATCAACAAATGGTTGGCCCTCATGCTTAGAAGTTGCTACCCCAACGCCCTCCCCCACTTGCCAAATCCTGGAGCCGCCACTGGCAGGATCAAAGCATATTGCTTCAAATATAATATATATATATTAGAAAATTAAATATTGCTTATCTGTGGTATTCTATAACACGGCATCTTGGACTGAACTGGTTGCTATACTGTAGTTGCCTGATCCAAAACACTATAGACTAGGCTTCCTATAGAATCGGAAATTACGTAAGGCCTGCCGTTTGCCGCGTTGATTAATTAGAATTCCGTGTTTCTTAAGTAGACTGTTGCCGCCGTAGCCTTGCATTTAACCAGCTGGGCAGCTGACAGTCATCTTTTCGGTTGTTTCTGCCACATGCAGTTACTCACTCCCGATCCACTCGGCTGTGTATTGGTTGCATTGGATATTCACTCGGTGAAGGGGAAAAGGCTGACAACCTCCCTCCAGTGTTTAATCTAGACTCCTGGACTCCGGGGGGAAACTGAAAAAGCCGGGGGGGAACTGACAAAGCCGGGGGGAATTCTGCTAGGGGCCGCTGTTAGTCCATGTAGTATTTCAAAATTTCCGGGGGGAATTTGAAATTTCCGGGGGAAAAAGGGCAATCCCCCGGAAACGGCCTAGATTAAACACTGCCTCCCTCATTAAACCGCAGTCATGAGAAAACGATTAAAGCACTTATCCTTCGGCTCCTGTGCGAGCGTTGAGACTATGTAGTTACCAAGGCACGACCGTAGGCTACGTTAGGTAGGCCTACCACTATAAAATACGTGTATTATACGTATGCGGCCTATTTTATCATCGGAAATAGAATACGTATAATACGTATGGTCGAATCTTGGTAGTGACCATAGGTTTATAGCCACTTCAAGTGGAGATTAAATAAACTTATTTGAAGCATGCAGCAGCGTCAATTAGAGCTTGTATAAAGCCTGTGCATGCAGCATTGAATTCTCTTGAGTGAACCTACGTCTTGGCAAGTGAAATCGTCTCCGTTCTGCTTTTCTGTCTCGGAATTTCTGACCATTCAGCGTAGAGTTTAGACGTTAGGAGAGATTCGGGCAAACAGCTGAGAAAAGTCTGAAAACAAGAACTCAAATCATGTGATAAATGCATCACCATGACAACGATTCTCTATCACTAGAATTCACGATCTCAGCGCTAGATTATTATGCTATTTGATTGATGTGATCGAATGTATCATGCTACAGTAGAATCCCGATATATCGAACTCGCTTATTTCGAAATCCCGCTTTTATCTAAGTTTCTTTTTAGTCCCTGTCGATCAGAAGCTCGTCGGATATATCGAAGTTACGTTTAGTATATATATCGAAGTACATTTGTTATCGCGGTCCGTTGAGCTTTGATATAACGGATATCTACTGTAAAAAAATTGACTTTTGTCGAAGGCCCCCGGGAAATCTTTGTTTATCTTACCGCCCTTGCTTGTTCTACTGACCGCTGGATACTTCTATTAGGCCGCTGCGCTCGAGCCCCACCATCCACAGAGGCCAGGCAATAGCAGAGGAAAGGCAAAGGGCATAGGCGGCGAGCATAGGGATGTTGGAGGTGTCAGGATACACCACGTCTGAGCCAAGGGATGTCTAACATATTCTGGACACCCCCACAATATCAAAATATACAGCACCCCGCTGCAAATTTGTTGTATGTAGTACGGGTATTTACATCCGTCCAACATTAACTGACTTCTATGCAGGGCGTTTCTTCGAGGTCATCTCCCTCTACCGGGTTGACAGCTGAATCTCAGAATCTGTAAAGTCATTTCGGTCTCGCTCCCTCTCTCTCTCTCGGAAGCATGTACTGTATTTTGTCCACAGGGTCATTGAGTTTGTTCGCTGCCAGCAGACTGGTCGATGTTTCTGGACCTCATTAAGTCGTCTTTGATAAAACAGTAAAACTTCAAAATCGAGATTTCAGAAATATAGATTTTTATTATTTACCTTATGTTTAACATCTGTTTATGTAAATCTAATTATTGTTTTAGCCTAAAATCGATATTTTAGATGGTATGATAGGCTGACACGCACATTTGTCGAAACTTAAATTTGAATCTATATGACTTGTGGAATTGGATACAGTATATCGAAACTCGGATATATCGAAGTACTTTTCACAGTACCTTGAGCTTCGATATAGCGGGACTCTACTGTATTATACAGTAGAACTTCGTTATAACGGACTCGGTTATAGCGTATGCTCGGTTATAGCATACTGTACGTTATAACCGAGCATACGCTATAACCGAGCATACGCTTTAATGTACGGTTCCGTGTGGTGCGCCACCGTATTGGGTGGTATTGGTTAGATATAACGTACCTCTTATATTATAACATACTAAATTTTACAGGCCCGTTCAGTACGTTATAACCAATTTATACTGTGCAACGTGCTACGGTCAATGGTATTAAAATGCAAAGCCTGTTGTAGCCAGGGATATTTCTACACCTCCTAACACCCCCTACCCCAACACCTCCCTCCCAATTTGAGGTCGACACCCCCCAAAAAAGCTAATGTGACAATGGTATGCATACAAAATGCATACTAATTAGCTCCAGACACCCCCTTCCAATTTGAGGTCGACACCCGCAAATTCACAATCCTAGAAATATCCCTGGTTGTAGCCATTGCGTCTTTTCTTTTGCAACTGACTTTTAGTAATTGGGCCATTTCACAGGCGTTCACTTTGTCGAAATTGAAATCTCTGCCCCGGTCGAGCTTTTCCTGTAGAATCCGATGGACTTTGAGGGCGGGAGGTCTTCGGAACACTTCCTCGTAACTGGGACCATGCAGGTACAGATGAGACAGCATCATCTGTCAAAGTAACAGAAACTGAACGTCGAATATATATTTCTATGTTATGAAAACCACAGTCACTTATAATACAGTCCTCTATTATTCCAACTTCTGTTCGTCCGTCCTCTAAGGCTGAATAATTGTCAGAAATGTCTGTATTACTTGTCATCGCGGTTTAATCTAGGGGTTGCCCTCCCCCCCGGAAATTTCAAATTCACCCCGGAAATGTTGGCATAGGTGCCTACTACATCAACTAACAGCAGCCCCCTAGCTGACTTCTCCCCCCGGTTTTGTCAGTCCCCCCCCCCGGAGTCCGGAGTCTAGATTAAACACTGCTTGTCATAGATGACCATTTTCGCCACCGATTATACACCGTGATCACGAAAATCAGGACCCTTAGATTAATGAGCATAACTTAACTACCTTTCGACCAATCATGCTGAAATTTTAATTATATTAGGCCTAGGAGGCAGTCTCGATCCTCAAAAAATATTTCGCCTCTACGCTTCAGCTGGTCGAGAAAGAAGGACATCACTGGCGCTCGTCTTCTGCGTACTCGTCCGAAAGAACCAAGTCCAATGGTATCAGTTGGTGTTTCAGCACTCGGTCGTACAGCTATTTTCTTCTAGCCGGGGGTGAAAGTTAACGGAAGTATTAAGAGACACATCGGACTGATGCAGGGACTGCTGCCGGACACCCGAACTTTTTCATTATTACACATTCCAACAGGACGGCGCACCGGCACACAGAGCTCGAGAGACAGTTGAACTGTTAGGTAACGAAACGCCGGACTTCATTCCGCCTACTCTCTGGCCACCCAACAGCCCGGATTTGAATCCGGTGGATTATAACATTTGGAGTGTTATGCAAGAACGCGTTCACCGAACGAAAGTCCGTGATATTGAGGACCTGTGACAACGCATCATGCAAGTGTGGGACGAGATTGATCAAGGCATCATTGATGCGTCATTCAAGCAATTGCGTAGGCGTCTTTGTGCGTGTAGTGCAGCAAATGGCGGACCGTTTGAACACAAACTATGAGTGGAATATCATTAGAACTGTCTAAAGTACACGTACTACAACTTTGTTGAATATTAGTTGACTTTTCGTTGAGTTATATTCATTAATCTAGGGGGTCCCGATTTTCGTGATCACCGTGTATTATTTAATTTAAATAAGGCTTTCTTATTTATTCGTCAAGTAGCTTGCAGAATCGCTGTCTGACCATTAGACGCCAACAGAGCTTTCCGTCGTTGTAGAGTTCGTTGATGTTCCGTCGGTAGAGACGTCCTTCGTCCGCCATTTTGAACGTCGTTCGAAAGAATCTCGCCAACGGTGAAGCGCGTTTCGCCGGCTTGTTTTCATCGCCCGCTAATTTAAATAAAATACACATCGGACAAATTTATAGAATAATCCTAACCAGGAACATTTCAATATATACTACCAAATTCTATCTAGCGCGTTTACGTTTCATAGATTTCGAACGGTGTTGATGTTGCTGGTCGAAAGAACATAAAACCGTAATATAATAATAATAATAATAATAATAATAATAATAATAATAATAATAATAATAACAATAATAATAATAATAATAATAATAATAATAATAATAATAATAATAACTGGATTTTAAGTGGTTTAGTAAGGTTTCTCCTGTGTTAAATAGGTTATAGTCTGAATATCGCCAATAGCCATTAACTGTTTTGGATGTCCGCACACTTAACAGGACTGACTGTGACCTCCGTCTTCTGTGACTTCTGTGACTGCCGTCTACCGAGCTTGGGTTTGACCGTTTGACGGTCACTACAAAGTCACATTTTAAATAATTCTCGTATTCGCCGAAATTCCTGCAAATGCAGTATTTTTATCTGTGTGAAAACACTGTGGTATGGAAGTTCTGAGCTAGAACCGGTAGTTTGTTATTCGCGAAAGACGTCCTCTAGTGATGAGCGTGAAACTCACTGGCCAAACTTCGTTTCAGAATCGTCGATTTCTTTTCCGCAGTGCGGATCAACTGAAAGATTAGTCCGTCGCCCAAAGGATCCGATTCATTTTCGGCCGTTGGATCTTTGCAGCCATCAGAATGTTCGCGATTGTATTTCATCTGAATTCTATATAGAATTTCGCGGCCTAAAATGTAACATTTCAATCAACACACAATTTCACAAGCAAAGAGCTTCAATTAACTGTATTAAGTCTAAATAACACTACGTCAAAACATTGAAATTAAGAAGCACAGCGTAGCCAATTACTTCGTTGAAAATGATACTTTATTTGTGTTGTTCTTACTAATAGTTACTATATAAGTTCTCGAATGTAATTTGTCACCGATCAACGAGAAGGCTTAAAATTAAAGGAAACTTGAAGCGGCAATCAGCAAGAAAAGCAAATAAACGTACTGAAAATGATGGCAAAATATTTGACAGAATTAATTTGATTGAATGTTTAGAGTTACAAGAAGAGGAACGTAGAGGAACGTAAAGTCACCCGTAAGCGGAACAGGGATGTCGTTTTTGCTCATCAGCACCTGCAGCTGAAATCCACTCGTGTCCGACTGAAACACAGGACACCGTTTTTAAGTAGGCCTACTCGGTATTACTTCGGAGAATAATATTGTCAAACCGTTTGCGTACACGCGAAAGTAAAACGCGAGTCTAGAGAAAGGGACTATACCCTTATACCTTTATACACTAATACAGACTCAATTCAGACGATAGCATGTCTTGAATAATTACTGGAATCTCTTGAAACAGTCATAGACATATATCCCATTTTCAACCGAGACCTACGTATTCATTTCTAGATAAACATGCAGCGCTCTTCCATTGCTCGAGCCCATGCTAAGGGCGTCTCTTGTGTTAAGGTCATTTCTCGTGCTTAGGTCATTTCTCATGTTAAGGTAGGCTACTGTAGTTTCTCATGCAGAGCCGTAGCGAGGGGGCAGATGGCGCCAAAATTGGGTATTCGGGTAAGTGAAATGCACAGTAAAGAAGAAACATGTGCGACGACCTTATTTTTGCTCATCAGCACTACTGTATATGAAGAGGGGCGCCGCAAGACCTGAGGGGCGCCGAGAACTATGTGACGACCTTTTTTTGCTCGTCAGCTGTGTTAGGTGCGCCAACGATACACTTTGTCCCCGGGCGCCGGATAGGCCTATATACCCTCGCTACGACTCTGTTCTCATGTTAAGGTCGTTTCTTATGTTAAGGTCGTAAATCACTAATATGTTTAACGCTGTCTGTATAGGCCTATAGAAGCTTACCGCGTGGTGAAATTCCTTTGTGTAGCGCGCTAAAATGGTTTTGGCCGATTCACATTTTCCAACAAGAAGACTCTTCATCTGAAATTATTCGAAAATTGCTAATTGTTTACTGATCGCACATTTGGTCAGGTATTGTTGTATCGTCCCATCAAGCCATTAACTATAGCGAATATATATATATATATATATATATATATATATATATATATATATATATATATATATATATTTTATATCGAATATATAGATAGATCTTCTATAGATTTCTCTGATGTTGCAACAACAACTGCTGGAAGAAAATAAATTTTAGACCAGATAAATTGTTTTTATTTGGCAGATAACTATATTTCAATATTTTTAACGTGAAAGCATGAGTCACGTAATTAGGAAAACTCTTAGAAGACATTTCGAAAAGTAAACAGAAGTTCAACTTCCATTAATTTTGGGTCTATAGTCAGAACTCCCATACTTTCTAGAGCAGTAAACAAATAAATTCAAGAATCTGACACCGATCGAATTAAACTCACTAGGTCACTGCACGCTGAGCAGCTGTAAAACAAGTACTGTACTGGAGAGAGAGAAAATTATGCAGTTCTAATGAAATTCTATATCGCCGTAGACGTTTGTGTTGACGACCGGTGGAAATTCCAGTATCAAATGAGCTACCTTAATTTTTATTTACAGTCATATTGAAATCTATTAATGAATAAAAGTGGCAGGTCTTGGATAACGCCTGTGTGTCCCGGCGAAAAACGTATTAGTTTACTTACAACGGAGTATTTTTCGTCGTTTTTCACTAATCGGACGATGACGTGATCGGCCTCTTTCTCCCTTATACTTGTCAACAACCTGTCAACAAGACGAAGCGGCAACATCAACCGACTTCCGCAGTGGTGATTGATTTGCTTTCTGCGTTAGGCTGATTAGGCCTAACCGAATATATGATTGCATTAATATTTAATAGATGCGACTGTTGCGACAGCTTTCACAAAATCCCGGTTCATTGCGGTAATCAGAAATATTATATCCGTAGGTCAAAGCCGGCCGCATAAGCCTATATTAGACTAGGATGATGCTCTCGTCAATTTCGTCTGTCGGTTAGATTAATTATGTTCTTTATGATAGGTCAACTTGTCGCTTCTTACTGGAATAATAATCTGTTGGCAAATATTCTTTTAATAAAAGATCGTCTTACGTTCGTAATTTTTCTACCCATGAGTTCCTTTCGTTGGCCGTTGGAAACTCTAGTTCTACGTTTGCGATCGGCCATCCGAGTCTGAAGCTGTCCGAAGTGGGATCTGACTCGGCCTCGATATCTGCGCGTCGTCGTCGTTAAGCCAAACGTCTTGTAATTCGACGCGATTCTTAACGTGAAAACTTGTCGATGACCTAAGCGCAAACAGAGCACATTTGATATAAACTCTTTAAACAATAAAGAAAAGAAAACTGAAATACTGGGGACATACATGCGAACAAAGCAAGGATAGCTGGAGAAGGATATAATAATGCAGGGCACAATGCCTGGATCACGAAAAAGAGGCAGGCCAAGAAAAAAGTGGGAAGGCAACATCAAAGAATGGACAGGACTCACTATCGAGCAGGCGATAAGAAGAGCAGAAGATCGTAACATCTGGAAGATGACAGTTCATAATGCAACCAATCTTCGGAGCGAAGACGGTTGAAGACAAGACAAAAAGCTGCCTCCAGTCACGCGTTACACACACCCTCCACAATACCCACAGGCCCAGTGGCGTGACGAGGCAAAGTGTCGGGAGTGTCGCCCGCCTGGGGCGAAAATAAAAGGTGCTGCCTTTAGCGGCGAAAAAACACAACACACAACTTCCGAAAAAAAACTAAAATCTTGAAATCTTGACAAGCAAAAAAGGTCGTCGCATTTTTAATCCTTATTAAAACCGAAAAATAAACCTGACAAATTGGTGCCTCTCCTTCATTCAACATCAGAAAAATCTTGACAAGCAAAAACAAGATCGCCGTGTATGTCCGCCTAAATACAAAACCCCAAATTGCCGCCTCATAGGGCAAGTGACGCCTGGGGCGGTTCGTCCCCACTGCACCCTCGCTACGCCACTGCTCACAGGAAACAAAAGAACACGCGCGCACACTTACAGACATACTGTGTACACTGTACAGGTATATGGCGTCACTGCCTGACGATCATTAGACCATCAGCATCAAGAGAGCATAATATGGCGGCAATAATGAGAAACTTTATAACCTTCTACATCAAGGGTCTCCAAATTACGACCCGCGAGCCGGGTACGGCCCGCCAAGGTTTGTAATCCGGCCCGCGACAAAAAATGAGGAACATACGCAAACCGTACTGAATCTATTCTACCAAATGTAACTTCTTTTGCTTGTAGCCCGTCGAGTCTTCAGAAGGCAACAAGGCAGTGTTTAATCTAGACTCTGGACTCCGGGGGAAAACTGACAAAGCCGGGGGGAAGTCAGCTAGGGGGCTGCTGTTAGTTGATGTAGTATGCCAAAATTTCCGAGGGGAAGAAGGGCAATTTTCTTCCCGAAAACGGCCTAGATTTAAACCCTGCAGCAAGGTGGTCCCTGCATGCATGACTAAAAACTTTGGAGATCCTTCATCCACATCACAACCAATATCTCGTCTGCATCATCTTTGTCATCATCGTCGTCGCCATCATCATAATCTACGTCATCAACAACGTCGTCGTGGTCATCATCATCATCACATCATCATCATCATCAGAAGCAGTAATATTATTCGTGCATTTTGATCAGTTTAGGTCTATTCATCAGTGTATGTGAAGTGATTAGTGCAAACATGATTGTCAAAGTGCACTGACATGAATGATGAGCTACTGAAATCTACTGACTTTTGCTTTGCGCAGATTAGGACGTCTTCGTAGAGAAAGAGAAACCTTGACCGCGTCAGTGAGTTCTGTGCAACAAAAAAGAATCACAGTTGATTTATAAAAACACTTCGTTTGAAGTTTAGTAGATTGACTGAAAGTTTAAGGCATGATGAGTCTCGCCGCTAAACTATATGCTAACTTTTAAATTTATAGCTCCTTAAATTTATCATTAATAATTTTACTGAACTTATTTTGACTCTGCTAAGTTTGTGGATCAGAATTTAAATAATTAAAAGCAGGTATAGGTCCTTACCAGGGTCAGTTTCACCTGGCATTTCAGAACGAGTTTCCTATCAGTCATGGTATTCGCATCACCCGAATCAAAGTTCTCGTTCAGATACGATCTGTATTTTTAAAACAAGATTTGTCGATTAATTAAAGCGACGCAACAACGTGCAACAATGCGCCTCATCTGAATACGGTAAGTCGTGTCTCAGCTTGTCTCCAAAAAGGCACGAAAACAAGTCAGCACAAAGCCAACGTATTCTGACCAGGTTACGCAGCACGCTGGCTAAAACACCGTGAACCAATAATTAGCTGCTAGTAGATGCTGCTAAATACTGGCTATTTACGTTTAGATTGAGTCCTGACGGACGGTGACAATAGTATACCCGTAATTGGTTTCAAGCTCAGGGTTAATTCTGGCAAATTTCTTTAGCGCTCGTTTAGCTCAAATCCCACGAATTCACCGCATCGCTTTCTCTGGTTATACTCAAGAGCTCTTGCTGTTCTGTCGTTGTGTGCCGATCTTATCGATTGGTGTCTGCGTGCATGGTGCGGTTTATTTGTTAAAGTGGTTCTTCTTGTCAGACAGTTACAACCAGGTACACTGTATATTTTTACACTCCCCTAACACCTCTCACCACCTCCAATTTGAAACCGACACCCCGCAACACTCCCCCTATCTCAGCTTTGGGATGACTTTGTTTGCTTGTCAGGCTCTTTTTGGCAGGAGACCCCCAGAATTTACCGACAACCCCCCAAATTGATAATCCTTGAAATAGTCCCTGGTTACAACTATCGGGTCCACTTTTTTATTGGCTTTTAACATGTCCAAACACGGCGAAAGTGAGAAGTGTTACCGTGACCATTTCAATTTGCAGACGAAACTCACGAAAGTTTGCAGCTGAAAGAGCTTCGTCATCCTTTACACGATTGCGAAATTCCAGAAATGTCATCGCATATCCCCTCTTCCCCAGCTGTGCGCTCAATTTTTCTACTGTTATTTATCCAGTTTCAGCCGATATTGATGTTTGATTTTAAAAATCGGAACGTACTTTTTCCTACTAATTGAAATGCTACTAATATGCGCAATATATAGCACAAAAAAGCAATGATGGTAATAGCAACTGACCCCAATGATCCTCTCCTTGTGAGGCTTCTCAGTATTCCTCCCCCACCTCCTCCTCCTCCTCCTCCACCGCCGCCTGTTATTCTCCGCCGCTGTTGCTTTTGGTTTCTCTTTGTCTAAACATCGAATAGAACAACACGTATACGTATAAGCGCTCAGCTGTTGCATAAAAGACGCATAAGTTCACCCCTTCGCCGCTACGGGGAGCTAAACGTTCAGCAGAAGAAACGAGAAAACTGCGGTCGTGGAATGCAAACTAGACGCCGACGAAGTCAAAACGACGGCGTTCTGCCGCAGAAGTCAAGCGCAAAACATCGACGGCGGTGGCATAACGCCGAATTGGGCCAAACTGCAAAACGTCTACCTGGGAAGCAGGTTCACACGAAAAAACAGCTGCCCAGCTGGTGTAGGGGAGAGAGAGAGAGAGAGAGAGAGAGAGAGAGAGAGAGAGAGAGAGAGAGACAGACAGAGACAGAGACAGAGACAGAGAGAGACAGACAGAGAGAGACAGACAAACAGACAGAGACAGAGAAAAAGAAAGAAAAGCATAGAGAGGCATAGAGAGAGGCACGTAGAGAGACAGAGACAGAAAGAGACAGAAAGATACAGAGAAAAAGAAAAAGCAAGAAACAGAAAAAGGAAAATAAAATGAGTGAGAGAAAGAGAGACAGACAGAAAAAAGAAAAGAAAGAAAAACTCTGAGCACAGAAAGACAGACAAGGCAGACAGAGACTGAGACAGAGAGATACTGAGAAAAAGAAAATTGAGAATGAGTGTCTGAGTGTGTGAGTGAGAGTGAGAGAGAGAGAGAGAGAGAGAGAGAGAGAGAGAGAGAGAGAGAGAGAGAGAGAGAGAGAGAGAGAGAGAGAGAGAGAGAGAGAGAGAGAGATGGCAAGCAGAGCTCTTTTTATGGATCTAAGAACTTGATGCAACGACGCGAACGTGCCGTTAAACGCAGCATTCTTAGCAGCGGCAACAGCGGCATGTGCGTCTCTCGGTCTCCGTTTATGCCTCGAGAGAGACAGAGGGAGACTTAGATCTTAGCCGAGAGCATGAGAAACACTCGTATTATCTGAACCTCGAAGTGAGCTCCCACAGGAGAGTCATCGAAAAACGGACTCGTACAGTAGGCGACCAACACTGAAAGGTGAAAGATAAACTGATCAAGTGGTTATTAACGACTGCCGAGGGCAAAAAAACAGAGGGCGACTCTCAAGAGACGAACAGGAAAAACACTATTGAACAGAGGTCTCAATAGGCCTAGTGTATTTTAATAATTTCAAACATAATTATATTGACGTTCAAAAATAAATAAATAAATAATAACTAAGCGAAAGTTGCAATAATGTGCGATCTACAGAATTCTAGAGTCCAGATTTCATAATTTTATGAACGTTTTTACCGGTAGATTCCCCCATGCATCAAATGGATTTTTCATCCATAAGAACCCGGATCAGAATCATCATCTATAGTTATTATTATTATTATTATTATTATTATTATTATTATTATTATTATTATTATTATTATTATTATTATTATTATTATTATTATTATTATTATTATTACAACGTACTGATTAATGTGGTAACTCGTCCTAAAAGAACTGCGTGACCCTTTTAACAACATGACAAAAACACAAGAAATCTAAAAGTAATAATGCTACGAGAATCAAAATGTTCGAAATCGTTATTTTAATTGTCTCCATGTCTATCCTTGAATTACAATTTGTAAAACAAAGGTGTTGAGAGAAGGAGAGACAACCTAAGAGAGCTGCGACCCCTGGCAAAATGGAGTATAGTCTATAAGTTTAAAAATTGTACAAAAAACAAGAAATTGTGGCCCTGAAAAGCCAGGTTTTAAGCTTCTTTGAAGGTGTGAGAAAAAATAGCAAGAACAATCAGTGCCAAAAATAGCAAGAACAATAGAAATGATCCACTCGAGAAATGAAAGTAATACGAAATTCATGACCGGCTCCAGATAACCTACAGTCTATTTTGCATGATAATACATTCTGAGGAAATGGAAAGAAAACTCGATATGCGTCAATAAAAATGTAGCGATAAATCAGGATAGGCTGCCGACGTGCAATAGAAAAACGAAGATAACGCACAGGACAAAGAACCAACACTAAAACGCTCACGTGGAGACTTGAATTTCATGCCATTAGTGTATCACGTTAGCTCCCTCCACTTATGCTAGATCCGTCTCAAAATCCACTGCGTAGGCTATAATTGGATGGATTGGTGGAATAAGGAGGTAACCGTATCCGACACCCCAATGGTTTGAGTATCAATAACAATAAGATGGGTAACTGCATTTACTTCCATATTTCACCAGATCCTTCAACTTATATTCTCAACACTAATGGGGTAACTGGATTTACTTCCTTATTCCTCTGGGCCCTTCAATTGACAATCTCACCATTAAGGTGGTATAGCTGCATTTAACTTCTTATTCCACCCATCCATTCATTTTTCTGGTGTGGCGCATTTACTGAACTCGAAGTTAAACCTGCCCGGTTTAGGGGCCCCCTTCCGATGAGAATTTCATGAGAGTCAATAAAAAGGAGAATTGTCTGACAAAATATCACTATCAATAAAAGAATGAAATTGACTTAGACAACAAATTTCACGGTCATTTATTATTATACGCGTTACCTTCAGTTTCTTTTATCCGCAGTTCTGTTGACCGCGTAAAAATGGGAAATAAGCGCCAGATGGAGAGGCATATTGAATCAAAAGAAGAGATTAATTGGCAAACTCGAGTTTGTAGAGTTTATTTTTGAATTCATGGATCTTTTGAGGAAGTAAATTTGCATATTGAGGAATATTGAGCCGATGGCTATACAGCGCCCAGATGTTGGCCTAATGTAGGTAGGCTAAACCTATATGGGAAGCTGACACACGGAAACACACGTCAGACTAAGAAAACAAGTCACATTGGCCAGGAACACTGCAGAAGATGGGGAGGGTCAAAGACAGTAAACTGAATATAACGAGTTAAAACCAATGTTTATACTCAGACAGAAGTCATCATTATAGTTATTGCTGCTGTTGTTTTTGTTGTTGACGGGCACAATGCGCGGGTGTGTCGTGAAAGAGTCTCGTTTTAATATTATTATCCGTTAAAAAAATTGTTGTTGCTTCTTAATCGATTTATAAGCGAAATAATAAAAATATTAATGACTTTTGTTTTTCATCATAACAACGGTCATAAGATATGGGTCACCAAACGTGGTCAGACAGTCTGCCAAAATGCAGTAATACTCAGTGGCGTAGCCAAGATTTCAAAGAAGGGAGGGTTTGGTTTTGACTTTTGACCGTAACCAACTTTCAAAAAATCTTGACAAGCATAAAAAGGTCATCCTATGTATCTCTCCTACGTCGTCTTTCCTTGTCGTTACGCCTATGGCGTTTAAAAAATTTTGGTCAGCAGCCCCAAAGGGGGGTTGACCCTCAAAACCGCGTCAGAAAATTATAAATGCATGGAAACACATCAAAAAAATTTTCCGTCGGCGCCCAAGAGTGGTTAACCCCAACCCTCTGGCTACGCCACTGGTAATACTACTAGTACTGTAAATACCGGTAAACACTAAACATTAGTCAAAGAGAAATAAGAAATAATCGTATGAACATGCACACATGCACCACATGACAGAATTACGACAGTCTGCTAAAATACAGTAATATTACTAGTAAGTACCGGTGATACTACTGCTAAACATTAGTCAAAGAGAAACGAGATATAATCGTATGAATATGAACATGCACACAGTTAATACATGACAGAATTACGAGCTATCGATGACAATCTCACACGCATCGACTATTTACTTATCCAGATAATAGATGACGAACGGTTATTGACCCCAGTTTTACATTAATTATCCGCAGTCATTTCGTCGCGCGTAATTACATTTCAATTTACTTGTTAGCGAAACCTTAATTGATTCTTGATTCTTGATTATGTATAGCCAGACATAAATTGCAAGCTGATAGCTTATAGTCAGTCACGTTTTTATTGCTAATGATGTTTGGAAGCTCACATTTCAAACAGGCGTCGCCGAGTCTGATAAGAAATAAAGGACTTCGGTATATCGATGTACCTGAGACAGAATGTAACTTAGGCGATGGCCTAAATCATTTTAGCGCCTCCAGTATATTCGTTTCCGTTACATACATGTAGAGCCTGGTATGCTATTATTGTGCATTACCGCCATATAGGTACGGTGGCTCAATGAGATTGATCCCAAATAACATAGTCTAGGACTCTACGGCTCTATAGTCTATACTAGCGAAACGAGAAGCACAAGTCTATGAACTGCTATTTATCATCATGATATATGAGCCAGTAATGTGCAATAGTTTTGACGTGCAGCGCTGTGACTATACATTATACACCAAAAACAACTGCTGATGCTTTCTTTGAACCAGGGATTGACGAAAACCTCAAGACTTTCAAAAGAGTTTTCAGCAATTTTGAGGGAAGTTCTGTGATTCAGACACAAAAATCGCACCAATATTTAATTTTAATGTATAAAATATACCACCAACCAATTGTTGAGGCTTTTAAAGCCATTGAAATTTTGAAGCGCTATAGTTGTATAATATAAAAACAAGTCTGTCGTGTTTTTCTTTTCTTCGTCGCCCACATTTTCGAGATTGGTGTTTTTCCAACACCTTTTTTGAAAAGGTGCTGATGACGATTTTAAGTCTAGAGAAAAGCTTGTACTCGGCTTTGCAGTTCATCAATTTTCCTTAGTAATTGCAAAGTTAAAATGCAAAAATAAACGCCAACGTAGGCTATATGGTAAGCAAAGCTAACTATCGGTCATTAACATTTTGCAATTACGGTAGCTTAAATTGCAACAGTGCGCTGTCCGTGAAACAAAGTAGATCTGATTTCAGCCGAACCAGCAGCTTCGACCTAGTTCCTAGTTTAATACCTACAGGCGCTAGTGGGCATGGTTGTATCTAAAAGAACCGGTTACAAATTCCACCTCTCTCGCTAAAACGTGTCCTGCCTAGGACAAAAGTTTTAACCAATTGATCCAATTATAAAGAAAATAAATGTTTTGGCACCCGGTGATCCTCACTGAATTTTTTGCTGTGGAGATTTTTAAGAAAAACGCCGCCATCAGGCAATACACAAGGGAGACACGCAACGAACGATATAATGGGCTCAGAATAAATTTCCCGCACCAGCATTTTTATACTATTAAAACTGCGGCCAATTTACACCAAAAATATCATCAGCGACAGAAGACTGGTCGTCCTGGGAAACAGAGGGCCTCCCTTCCTCCCTCACAGAGAAACAGGTGTCCTGTCTCGATGACAGTTCGTAAAAGTTAAATACACTGTCACGTGGTCCATACCTCGTTCCGCCCCCGGCAGTGACCCGCGCGTTAATTAAGGACAGCTTTCAAGCACTGACAAGATCACACACAATTTCTGTTCGCTACAAATCATAGATATTTGTCTAAATGTGTTGCTTCTAGCTACAATTGAGCGTGGAACTGCGAATAATAAGCGTATTTTTATGGCCTATCTGTAGCCCAGAAGACAACGACGTCACTGTCTATTCATTAGTAAAAGTCTCCGCGGTCAATCTATAATTATTGAATCGGGTTTCAAATGGCAATGACCTACTTTGCACAAATTTTAGGGACGTAGCCAGGAATTTAATTGGGGGTATAATGCAATTTGGCGGAAGGGCATAAATCTTAAAACCCTTTGAAAATCTTTTAAAAATATTTTAAACTTTAAGGTAGCATAATTTTGGCGGTATACGCCAATATACCAGTGGCGTCATTTCACACTTTTCTTGAAATGTGCTGCTTTTTGCTAAATTTTTCTTTCAAAATTTTTAATATTTTTAGAAATTTTTATGGACTAAGTTTGAGCCAAGAAGAAAAAACGACGTCCTTTTTTTTATTCGTCAATTTTTTTACGTTTACAAAGCTATAAAAAATAAAATAGTTGACGACTTTTTTTTTTAGTGACGCAATGTTTTTCTCTTTTTGCACATTAATACGTTATTAATACATTATATATTAATATTTTCATTTAATTGGGGGTATAACCCAATTTTTGTTTTTTGTTGCACATTAATACATTTGAATTAATATTTTCATTTATTTTAAACTTTAAGGTAGCATAATTTTGGCGGTATACGCCAATATACCCCTCCCCCGTCGCTACGCCCCTGTGCACAATGCCGCTATATGACAGTAAACTGAGTAAAGATAACGATAACTATCAGCATCAGCACCGTCATCATCGTCGTTCATTTGTCGTCGTCGTCATCAACAACATCATTATTTTTCGATTTATTATTTACCTATCGGTAATTAATTTTTACGTTCCCTATCGGCTGATATAGGATTGTCCGCAGTAACGCAAAGCCACTAAGCTGATCCAGACGCGATTCGTCCACAGGTCTAGTCCTTCGTTGCTTGTTTCGCGTTAACAACTGCGTGCAGAGCTCTTAATCAGTCACCACAACTGAGCAGTGCACACTTAATCAACCGCAGTTGCTAATCAGTTGCTATGCGTCTTTCGTTGCATCATCATCTCTATCGATGGTCATATTATTCTTGTGCAACTCTTTTCGATGAGCAAACCAAACTCGGCGCCGCGGATAAATCAAGTCGGTTTTCAGTCCACTGCAGATGCTGCAGCGCCAGGCAAAGTAGGTGAGCTGCTCGGTGGAAGGATGGAAGGACCACAGCTGCACTACTCGTATTCATTCCAGGCATCACTGTTTCTCTCGACTCACCTGGTTTCCGCCAAACACTGACGCAACCGAACGCACGTCTGCGAGGGAAATAAACTCTACAGCATATATCTCGTGACGCGCCTTCGTATACAGCATCGGAAACTGGATGACTCAAGCGTGTAAAAATAGCCGAACTTCTTTGCACCGAAACTATTAGAGATCGCGATTATTCGTGTGCAAACGGTGAACTGGGCTCTAATGGTTCAATCAGTAACGTTAAATGGTCCAAGAAGATAAGTCGACGATACAGCAGACCAGTTTTTATGCATCGAATTAACACCGAGTTATCCTTTCACTGTTTGCTTATGAGTTATCCATCCAATCTGGATGGATAAAGGATAAGTCATAGGGCTCTTCTAACCTATATGAATCAACTAACAGCGTCAATTGTCATGCGTAACATTCCTCGGTAATGACACAAAAGAAACTCAGCCGTGTTGACTTCATAAAATAGTAATTAGCAGCTCAGCAGTGGTCGTGCAAATAACAGAAAACTGAGCAACAGTAGTTGACGTAAAAATACAACCCACAGCACCGGTATTCACCTTCCCCAACCCACGATTAAGTCATTATGTTTGCGCCATGCAATGCATTACATTTTCTAAGGACCACGATAAGTCTAGCGTGAATACAAACTTGAAGCTTGCCGAGATACGACGGAAAGAGAGAACGCCATTGGCTCCGTCTTACAGCATACTCATTGGCGCTATACGATCTAATTTGTTCTTCGGCGAATGCGAAAGTAAAATTTTTACCTGATTACATTTTTGCTCTGCATGTTAAGAGATTTCGTCTGCGATTTATGTTGCGCCATTTCGGCGTCACGTTGCCAGTGGCGCCGGAAAACGGTTTTGCTTTGCGAACAGATTTCCAAGAGATGCAAACGATTCGTGGAAAGGTTGTTCAGAAATCCTATCTATTATCCCCCTCTCCCACCAGGCTCCAAGTTTACAGCACGGACGTTCGGGACGTTCACAGATGCCATCGCTGAACGAAACATAACTATTGCATAGAACTGTGCACTTTGTACAGTGTACGTCCCTTTTTCAACGAAACGTCTGGACCCGTGAGATACAGAAGTTCTGAAATTCCTTCTGAGTCATCTGACGTCTTTATCGAAACTGTGTTTCGTGAACATTGATTTGGTTTACGGGGTTGACATGCTGAAGTATATTTTTAGCTTGTGTACACTAAATCAAGGCGCTTTCCAGATGCAGCTAATTACAGGTCTGAATGTACGCTGCCAAAAATATCACTTAGGTCTGACATGAGTTTTAAGACGAAGCCAAGTTTGACGTGCCTAAGATAAGAAACACTTTCATGAAATTCTGTCGGAGCATTTCAGAAATGTTGTTTGTGAAGAACTGTTTGCAACAGTTCTACCTTTTAAAAACGTTTCCAGAAGTTTAAACAACTTAACCAGAATTAATTAATGGTAATAACCCAAATTTTTCACTATAGAACTGCAAACAATCAGAAAATATTTTTCACTATAGAACTGCAAACAATCAGAAAATCTCGTAATGACAAATATCTCAAAGTTCCTGACACCATATATAATGTACAGCGCAGATACAACGCGTCTTGAAAAAATAATGTATGCTATCACTAATTCTGCCAAACCATAAATATTTTTGGGTATTCAACAATATTTCTAATTCCTTGTGGATAGATCACAACGAGTGGTAGCATCATCATGGGCGCCCACATAAATTTTTCCAGGAGAGGCAAAACACATTTTAACGCAATGGTCACGGTTAATATTTTAGCACGGTTTTCAAATTTCACTGTGATAATATTGGTATTTGCATTTTTCAGGAGGGGTACTTGCCCCTCCTGGAAAATGCAAATGCCAATATTATCACAATATTAGAGCAGGAGGGCCCAAGTAGCCCCTCCTGTCCTAACATGCGGGCGCCCATGTGTAGCATGTGATAATGTATAGGCCGACGCCCAGTGGCGGTTCCAGGATTTCTTAGTGGAGGAGGGATGAAATGAATTCATAGAAAGTTGGTGGGAGTGAAAATAGAAGGAAAAAATCAAAAAAGACTTTGCCGAAGAAGGCTGAAAAGGGGGAATTTTATACCTAATTTGACTATACTGTTACCGAAAAATATGACAAGCTAAAAGGTCTAGTTTTACTAGTTTTACCCAAAAATAGGTTTCACAAGCAAAAAAGTAAGTCCGGAAGTCCGGTGAGGGGATGCATCCCCACTCATCCCCCACGTGGAACCGCCACTGCCGACGCCCTAGAATTTGACCAAAGCAGCACAGTATTCGTTGGTTCGCGGTACGTGTTAAGTTCAATTACTCAATTATCTGCTATTATATCAATATTCATCTCCATTTATCACGCTCTCTCACATCCATCATTGCAGACAGACTGTTTTAAATATCGCATTGGAAAAAAACGACAGGGTTAAATTAATAGACGACAGTTTATAAGGTCGACTAATTGGCGACTCGTTGAGTGCGAAATGCTATTTACGAGACTCTTAATAGGAATAATTCCATGCCAACGCAATAGAGGTTTTCGTGGGAAGAAAAACAAGAATTGCATAAATTCAGGTAATAACATTTGCCTAATCAGTCAAGGCTTCTTAATTGACTTGGTATCGTCACAGAATGATAATTCAACAAGCGCTATGTGAGAGTTCTATAACATAATGGTTAGATAATAAAATAGCCATATATAGGCAAATAATTGGTTAACAGAACTCATTTGGAAACTGTTCAAGATATTTACATAAATTCGTACTTCGTTTTGACTGCAGAGCATTTGAACTGAGGGTTTCACTGAGGTCATTAGGTTGAACTGAACCAAAGAGTATTGCCAAAAGTATTGACTGACGACTGTTGCTTCTGCTATAGGGGCCTATTTTGAAACAGCATTCGTATTGTCGCTGGAATAGACATACTTTTCAAATAACAGAACACAGATAACACAGACAATTTCTGTGTGATCTTCTCTCCTGTATACCAGAGAGGAAATTCTGCAGTCACGTAATTGTGCAGGGCTACAGTGGCGACACCCAGGATCCGCGAGTTTTAACAAATAGGCCTAGGCCAAACTAGAACAAATTTTGAAACACTTCTTATGAACTGGAAAATAAGGCAAAACAGGTCTTCAGCAAAATTTATATAGCGTACGAATGTTCGACCATCACTCTTCTTGAGGCTCAGGTGTCGATTTCGAGGGTGGAGACCAGTGGCGGCTCCAGGATTTGGCAAGTGGGTAGCCGTTGGGGTGGCAACTTCTAATCGTGGGGGCCAACCATTTGTTGTTAGGTATGTAGTATTAAGTGTAGGGTCACAACAGGGGGCCACTGGGGAGGCCAGGCACTCAATAGGGGACACGGGCCCCCGGAGCCCTGTGGATCCGCCACTGGTGGAGACCAATAGCTCCTCTAAGCTGTGCGCGTGCGCACTGAGGTCGCAAGGCAAGCGCACAAAGGAAAAATGGAGCGCAGAAATTTTTGAAAATTGTTTTCATTGCTTTCATATCATACATGTATACTTACAGATAAAGATTCACGCATTGTTGTGAACTCGTGACGGCTCCATACAATTACTAACTTCTGGTCTATACTATGGGAAAAAGGTCTTTTATTTAATGATTTGTGCAAAGCACGCGGTTCCAAATATCGATAAAATTAAAATAACAGAAAGTCAGCGTTAGAAATGTCTTAAAATAGAGATTTGAAATCATTGACGTAAACGTGGAAGAAAAAGTGGGGAGCTGAGCCCTGTACCTTCCCCTCTCCCTATTGTAACCTCTCAAAAATCGGGGACTTGATCCTAGAAGCCTAATAGAAGTTTACGCCTATGTCTTAAATGAAAACGAACAGCGACTTCATTTAGGAGTTCATTGTTGCGCGTGATTGTGAACAGCTTCAGGATCTAGCAAATCGAATGGATATAGGAGGAACATGTCTGACATTCAGCGCAAACTCTGAACCGCAATTTAGCTTAATGAATATGTCGAAGAACAAGAGAAGGAATCAACTAGAGCAGGTTTTCCCAAACATTTTGGAACTGCGACCCACTTCAGCGGGTTTGTAACGTGCCGCGACCCTAATAATAGAATGCAATATTTAAAAATGCATTATCCATCTGGCGAACGTTGGTTGAAAGGAATCTTCGGAGTTTTGAATAAATGGCAAAACAAAAGCTCTGGTTCAATTCCAATGACAATGTGGCACATACATTAGGCAGAAATATTGATTTTTTTCCCAAATCAGACAAAATAAGAGAAATAGATATTGAAATTTCTTCAAAATTATATTTTTAAAATTTTGTCAGAAACATACCTTTGTTACGTGTCTGAAAAATCCTATAAGTAGGCAAAATCGCTTAACCACTAGCTTCAGTAGTGAAAGTGATAGACATTCCTATTGTTTAGTGGAGTTTCAGAGCAAAATGGTCCGAATACCCTTTTTGCGTTACTACGAAATAAGATTAATTTTTAAAAGTAGGCCTAATATAGGCCAGGGGTTTCCAAAACTTTTTACAGTTGTGCGACTCACTCCAGGGCTTTTTGACATGCCGTGACCCTGCAAACTCACTGCCGACTAAAATTGCATAAAAGTTTCATTAAACACTCATCATTTTAAGATAAACTGTGTATGGAGGACTGCATGCATAAAAATGTCTTAATATGACCTAAGTCTACTTGAAACTTTCAAGGCTTATGACATTGTGGTATTGGTTAGAAAATTACACTTTTTAATCTAATTTCGCGCTACCCCGCGACCCACTAGACTGAGCCCTGCGACCCACTTTTGGGAAACACTGAATTAGAGGAATACCATCTAAACATGATGGTGCGCATTAAGAGTCATCTTCTTGGAAGAAGCGTAACTGATCTGGATCGAATGGGCACATAGTAAGGATTGAAGAGAAACTCTAGAGGCATGAAAATCATAATCCTTTGCAAATTATAATGCTTGATTTGTGATGCTTGATTTATTAAACTAACGAATGGCTTAGCCTATATTGTTAAATCGCGTGTGTAATCATAGGCGAAAACTAACATTATGCCCCTAGACTCGAGCCCTACGTTATGAGAGGCTACCATAGGAAAGGGGAGGGCATATTTTTCATCCAAGTTAACGCCAATGCATGTCGGATGATACACTGGGCAATATGATTGTGTCGCCATAGAGTTGATTGATTGATTCTAAACTGGTGGGGAAAATGCAAAAAGCGGATCATTGACCAATTAGAGTGTTCTGAGACGTATTGACTTGTTAGCAAATAAGTAATGTCGATTTCGGACAAATTCTGGGCGCGCACAGAAGTTGGCTTTCCACGTAAAGTTTTGCGCACAAGAAATTTCATGCGCACACAAACTACAAAAAGTTAGAGGGAACATTGGTGGAGACCGTTGAGATGAGGAGGGCTGACTGGGTCTTCAGGACTGGCCTTAGGCCCCGAGGGTCAAAAATACTCAAAATTATATGCATAAAGACATTAGACCGATAGGAAAGATAATAGCAAAATGTCCATGTGCAGTCAACAAACAAGTATGATAATTCAAGCCGAATTTCCAAACGGAATAAAATTTAGAATCGTGCTTTCCGATGTTTTGCATAAAATAATTCGCTGATAATATTCTACAGAATCGAGGCACTCGCAGAATTCCTCGACAATTAACGACTGTTGCTGGTGGCTGGTGGTTTCAATAAAGTTTGCCTATTCATCAGGACTCTTGCAGTGCATGGAGCGTAGGTTATATACAGTAGCTGGTTTTCATCACTGCATCAACTTCCATGTCATAAGAAAGCTACATTAGGAAGCCCAGCTATTAGCAACACACAATTCCCACCACTCCGTCCGTCTCGCGCGGACTCTCTCTCTCTCTCTCTCTCTCTCTCTCTCTCTCTACCGCCAAGAATCCTGGTTTTCCAGGGCCGTCCCGGTGACTCACAATCGGCCAGCTGTACACTATATACAGGTCATTGATATGCCAGGTGCTCGTTTTTCTTGAGGCAAGTGCATCGTCCAACGTTCACACACACACACACACACACACACACACACACACACACACACACACACACACACATACCACATTGCCTTCTTATTTCGGCCAACTCCCCTCTTTCAGCGGAATGAAATGGTGTCCAGCTGTCAGACCGAATCGCTTGATATCGTACCGATACTTTACCTGAAAGGCCGGCCATTCGTGATTATTCTAATCAATCGCTTCTCCCATATACCCCGTTTTCCCCTGTTTCTGCCCCTTGTGTTCCTGCTTTCAATCAAGCCGCAACAACACGATACTAGCCGATAAGGCTTTATATAGGTAGGTCCAGTGCTTCCTTCATGTCTTCCTTGGTTTCAAACTAATACAGCACTAAACGACGGCAAATCACAGTGAAGGACTGAATGCTTTGCACCAAGTAAGAGGGAATTTACAATGAAAATTTGAAAACCAAGTTGCCACACGTCAGTCAGATAGTCCCAGTGTTTAATCTAGGCCTTCTCTGGGGAGGAATCCCCAGTTTTAAAATCTCCCCAAATTTTTACCCCAAATTTTTTACATGTTGGCTGGGGATGGAAATTGCCCCCCTCCAGTGTGGAGACTCAGACCTTGTCCCCCAAACATTTCAAAATCCCCCCAATGTCAAGGTGGCTAGAATAAACACTGGATAGTCCACACCAAGGCAGTTAAATACCTTAGTATTAAACAGTCTTGGTCCATAGTGCCATAAACACAAACACACACACACACACACACAAGCATATATATGTTTTTAAATTAATTTATTTGTTTGTCGTCACAAGTATCCGCAGAAAAACTGACGAAAGCAACGATGACGTAATAGTTAGTAACGATGAACAAACGATGACGTTTAGCAGAGTTCTGAGCGACCGATGATGTCATAGTTGTAATTATGACGATTCCATTACGACTGACAGTCTAATATTAAACCAGCTACAGAGGAAATTCGTTGCCACAAATGCTTTTTAAACAAATCGGAGTTTTAAGATTTGTCTAGTCTTAAACATTCTATGGATGCAACATGTTAGTATTGCGGATGATCGTTGAAGGAATTCGAGTTCCGTTTTCCACGCAGTCGGGTATTTTAATTAGTAGTCATTTAACTAGTAACTTGTATTAGGCCTTCTCTTGCGTTTTGTACCACAGTAGCGATGAAATTGTATCAAAGAAAATTTCTAAGAGGGTGTATATAGACTCCAGATTTATCCTTGACCCGAGTCACGCAGACCAATTTCATCAAACATAATGGCGCTCGTGTAAATTTTAGTCTCATATTCTTTCAGCTGAGCGTTCATCATAACAAATGCATTGTAGCTTTCATTCCTGCATATAAGCAAGTCGACAGCGGCGCACAGATCTATGATTCAGACGAAAGAAATATCCAGGCAGCAGACGATCGGGACCCGAGGAAACCCTGCCCCCGTCGTCTGCGTTTCCTCCGCTCACATATCCGAGCAAAAAAAATGTGTTTGTTTTTATTCTGACTTCATGATCTGAGATTGAATTCTCGGTTTATTTCTCAATGAAATTGCGCCGAACGGATGGGCGGACTACATCAACGATATCATATTTTATATCAACAGGAAAACCGAAGAAATGTCTTTTTTCTCAGTAGCCTAAATATTCGGCTACATCTGTCTGAGATTCTACTGAATGCAGCATGACTATGGCCAACTTTGCCTTTGCTATGCATTCCATTTCCGCTAAAAGTAAAAGAAAATAATTTCGAGCAGCTCAAAATCTCAATACCTCATCCCCTTTGTATATACTGTAGTGTAGAAACTCCTGTCTGAATACAATTATAACCAGAACTGATGCTAAGATATAACGTCACATTTAATTAATTAAACAGGGCTGCTTTTGTTTCGTCTCAGCCAACTACATCAGACATATAAAATGATATCTGTCAATATGATATCAACATAAAATACAGTACAGCAATGCTTGCTACCAGTTACACAGGCAATTTCATTATCTATAGTATTTCGTAGCTCTCTGTGAGCCATAAAGCATATGCACTCGAGGGGCTTGTGACAGAAAATTGTCCGGATAATATTATGACTTATGACAGAAAATTGTCCGATAATTAATATACACGTGTATATATACATATATAATATATATATGTATATTATCTCTATAAAATTAACTGCATTGCCAAACAGAAAATAAGGAGAAATAATGTTAGGTTTCTACTAACTTTTGAGTCCGTTGAGGTGGTGTTGCCATCGCAACTGTCTTCTTGTGGATGAAGATCTTCTACGCACCCTCCTCCTCCTCCTCCTCCTCCGCCGCCGTCGTCCATTCGCGCATCCTTGGCAGTCATTACTCTGGTTTAATTTAAAAACAGAATTCGCGTTATTAATGTCAGCAGTAAGCTGTAGTCTTACTAAGGAAACGATAAAACCGAAAATACGCTGCTGTTAATCAAGGCTGAGGGTGCTTATCTAACTCCAAAGCATTTACCATTCATTGAATCACTCTGAGATTATATAGAGTGTCATGCGTGTTTGAATTCGATCGTCAGACTAGTGCTAAATTTGTAGGAAAGAATGCTGCATATTTATTTTTAGGTCACCCAGCGACGTTATATTAGCCATACATTTTGTTCGCGAAAGGCCCACTGTATTATCCTTTTGGAAATCATGAAATTAGTCCGTGATTATAACTAATTGAACGGCATGTGCATGCAACAGACCCGCTATAGGATATCGCCATATCGGATACCACTCGACTGTAATGTGAACGCACAACGCCGTTTTTTTTCCGATATGCATGTGCTGTAGGCGACGACTGTTCACGATATTCTACAAGGCTTTCAGCCAAGCTTAAATTGAATATCTAGACGACAAGGTCAATTAATAAAGGACTTGGAGAGCTAATTTTTTGAGTCGGGAGCTCAGTCATCGGGGTCTCGAGCTGGGTCCCAGCGACGAGAACATTTTAAATTATATTTATATAGTTAGAACATGAGCTGTGGAAATTTTGCAAGACACCTTATTGGGAATCATCATTCGCTCCCCCCGACCTCAATAACATGTTCTCATGACTAGGCTGCGATGGAATAAAGTGGTTTAAGTGGCTCGGACTTCAATGCTTCCTCCTGCCTGACCAGGCCGTTTGCCTATCGATAATACTGCATTGTATTCATCGAGTCAACAATATAAGCGGATGCCGGCCAAACGCCGCAGATAACGACGCAGAAATTGGAGTTCCGAACCTCATTTGTCATGCACTATAACGGATCTGTATACAGCGCTATAGAACTCTGTCCTTAGAGTAGTAAGAGCTATACAGGATTACAGGCCTCGTCGCCAGTGCACATGACCAACATGCAAACACGCAGACCCCTCTTGTCTGCATACTTGTTTGTCTATAAACTTGTCGAAGCCATAACGATCAGCGGAGGATGGAGGGGTTGCGGTCTCTTCTGCGGTCTCTTCTCGGTCAGAGCTACTTTGGGTTTCGATTAGAAATTTAAATGTTCATCTATCGTGAATGCGAGAACATACTACACACACTAGCATAGATCGGCGATCTAAGACAGTTAGACGCAGAGTACTGAAATACGTCTATATTGCATACTATAATACGTCTATATCGCAGAGGTTCTCAAACTTTTTGGGATTTCTTGCGTGGTGGTTTCTTAGAAATTTTTGTGACGACTCGCGGACCTTATAAAATTTGAATTTTACATTAACTGTAGGTCAGGGATATTTTTACACCCCCCTAACACTCCCCAACACCCTCCAATTTGAGGTCGACATCCCCAAATTTGGTAACGCGACAATGGTATGCATACAAAATGCATACTAATTAGCTCAGAACACACCCACCCCAAATTGAGAAGGACACCCCGACTTTTATTCCCGGATGATCCTTTTTTTGCTCGTCAGAGGTTTTTGAGACTTTTTAAGGTTTTTTGGTTGCTTTTGGAACTTGATAACGTTTCTTTGTTTGCTTGTCAGTTTTTTTCGGGCAGATACTTAAAAATTCCGACACCCCCACATTTTCCCGACACCCCCCCCCAATTCAAAATCCTAGAAATAACACTGCTGTAGGTCTAATTAACACATAGGCTACTTGCTTTGTCAACCAATTATTTAAGTAGAAAATTGCAGATCTTAGTCATCAAGTTTAAATTCAACCGGAATCAGCACTCTTAGAGCCATCAGTGTGTTTTGTGTTTTCTGAGGCGTTGGTGAGATATCTCGAGAAAGTAATCCCTTTACGGGCCCCCGAAACCGCTCGCGTTCCCTTATGCGTCCGCGTACCCCCGTTTGAGAACCACTGGTCTATTGAATGGATTGGACTTCAACGTACGCCTAACTACACTCGCGATTCTTATAATTGACGATTCTACGTCAAAGCGCTAGATCTGTTATTTTTAATCAAAAGTTATCTAAGTAGTAGCAGATCAAGGTTATCCTTTGTTTCACCGAACTTTACAAAAGGTGTGCTTGTAATTATGTTTACGGCCTCACCAGTTGGTCTCAGTGTGAATGAGTCATTGAAAAGTTATTCAGCAGGGCCAAGGATATCTCAATACCAGCAGGACGGGTTGTGTGACTTTTCCTCTACTCGCTATTATTATTGTCTTATCTTGGTCAATGTCCTGAGTTTCCCGCGGATTTGACTGCCAACGTCTGTCTAGCGGTCTTGTCAACGATACCAGCGAGTCTAACGATACTAAGAACGCGAATCTTGGCTGATATTCATGACAGAGTCGACAACAACCAACCAAAACAGCGAAATGCAAAATGGATAGGCCTATCTATCAAACCAGGCAATTCTAAATTGAATGTTCTATTATTTAGATGTCCATATATCAAACGCAAAAAATCGATTGAAAAAACGAGAGAGAGAGAGAGAGAGAGATGGAAAGAAGGATGGAGAGAGAGAGAGAGAGAGAGAGAGAGAGAGAGAGAGAGAGATATGGATGCAGAAGGGTGTTCGGATTGTTCCATTACCACAGCTGGAAAATAGCTTCGAGCAATATGAACTGATGAACTAGAATTAGGAGGACAATAAATGTGATGTATTAACATGAAATTGTGACACTGATGATGACGAGAAGACGACGATGTATGATAACGACGACAACAGCAGTTGGGTCTGGAACTCGTTACAGCCGACAATCTTCCATCCATCGTTGACAGAAACATGGCCCGATGGCCCGAATTTCTGTATATACAACGATCCTAAGAGAGAGAGAGAGAGAGAGAGAGAGAGAGAGAGAGAGAGAGAGAGAGAGAGAGAGAGAGTAACCTTTGAACTCTTATGGCATTCGACTGACACTGTAATGCATTTTGCATGCGCCGGAGCCGAAAGGTTCTAAGCTCCCAAATACCCGGAGGATTCATTTATGATATGATACCAAAAGGTTAAAAGCAACATTTCATCAGGTTTCTCCGCGTGAAATATTCCATATGCATAAACGCGTCTAAGTATTACAAATTTTCAACTAGTCTTTGTCAATGAATAAGAAATGCAATAGTAGGCCTATTGCAATAAACTGATAGGCCCTATGCTGTCTTTGCAGCTAGCTTCTGGACATAATATGTATCATTGGCCTTTGTGCAGCAATAAAACTTATAATAGGCTTATTAATTAGTAAAAAATCATTAAATTATCATATTATTATAAACTTATGTTATTAATGCATCATATTCTCACAAATTATTATACTTATTATACGTCACAATAAACATCTTATTATATAACTAGAAAGATGCTCGCTTCGCTCGCGCTCGCTTCGCTCGCAGTGCAGGATAATACTAATCCAATACCTATACCTAATACCCAATCATTGAATTCATGCTGAACAACATTTCAATGATCGCCACCTAGCCAAGCTCAGCGCCACTTAATAATTAGGCCTATGTACGTTAAAATCACGCAACTGTGGCCATGTGTGACGCTGTACACGTAGAGACAACTACCTGAGGCTGCGAACAATTGTTACCAATAGCAACGTCGTCGCACGCCCAGCCGACCGTGTTAAACGAGAGAACAAGAGAGCAACGTCGTCTTCGAACATCGTCCACCAACGCATCGCGAAAGAGACTAAACGGTCTAAACCGTCTACCAATAGTCAACGCTCGCCCACGAACGCATCGCGACGTAAGGACTAAACGGTCTAAACCGAGTCAACGCTCGCCCACCAACGCATCGCGACGTAAGGACTAAACGGTCTAAAGAGAGTCAAGAATCAGAACGCTTGAAGGTAAAGACATACAGATAACGATTTTAATATGATAGATTCTCGATGTCCGTCCGACGGCAAAGAACGGCGGGTATTGCAAGACGCTGTTGTCATTGACAACCAAATATTGTTTAATCAAACCGGAGCGTTTAACGAAGCGCCTTAATTGCAGCTTAAACCCCCGTCCCTCCTTCCCTCACCCCATCCCTCTCCCAATCGCCCAGGCCCAACCCATTTCCCCTGGCCCCAAATCCCTTTTCCCTCCCCTATCCCCATCTCCTTCCCTCTCCCCATCCCCCCTCCCAATCGCCCCCAAACCCCGTTCCTCTTCCGTCTCCCCAACCCTTTTCCCTCTCCCCAGTCCTGGCCCCAACACATTCCGGCCCCGGCCCCAAACCCTGTAATCCCTCTTCCAATCGCCTCAGGCCCAACCCATTCCAGCCCCAAGGTTCCCCGTTCCTCTTCCCTCTCCTTATCCCCTTCCAACTACCCATCCCTCTCCCAATCCCCCAGACCCAGTCCCAAACTTATGATAAACCCCGTTTCCAAACCTACACAACGCTGGTCCGAAAAAAGTACAACCCACTTTCCTCCTCCCAAATCTCCCTTTCTCCCAATGCCCTGCCCCCGTTATTATATAATTTACTCTTTCCTAACCTCAAACCCTATTTTTTTAAAACCCCTCAAGTGTGGATTAAATTTTCAGACGCTGTCACCGTACTGGGGATTTAATTTTTGGAAAAATTTTCAGAAATGATTGCTGTAACGTTTTAAATTTGCTATATCTCAGGCTATATAGGAGCTAAAAAGATGAGGTTTGCACCATTGTTTAGATTGTTTATTTCTCTTTCTAACCGTCCGTGCAAAACAAAAAAATATGGGGTAGAGTCCACTTTACGGCCTAAAATATCACCTCTCCCCAAAAGTTTTTTTAAAGCCCGCTAGCAAAATATTTTCTGCGGTAACCCCACTTTGGTCAGCGGCAAAGTTGTTAAGGGATGTCAGAGGAACAAAATAAACCAAAAATTTTGAAAATCGGTTGACATTTGGCAAAGATCTATCCGTTCTAACCGATGACCCCGATGTTTGAACATAAGTATTATCGGTGAATTTCGTGAAAGTTTTGAATTCTGAGAAAGCTTTTTTTAAATTTGCTATATCTCAGGCTATAAAAGCTAAGAAGATGAGGTTTACCAAGCTTTTTTATTCCTCTTTCTAACCGTCCGTGCAAAACAAAAAAAGTCCAGCGTTCACGAGCTTTTCGACAATCAAGTGAGAAAAGCAGGCTCGGGGTGAAAAGCAGCACAGCAAACAAGAGAATCAAGCACTGCATGTCGTTCGACACTTATACTTACCTTGACTATCAAGTTTCAGCAAATTCCTGCGAATGGGCGTTAACTCGGTTGAAGGAAAAGGCGGCGATTTAAAGAAATTAATTGCGCAAAATCCTATTGCATTCAGGGTCGGCGCTAGGGGGGGGGGGTGTCCGCGGGTCCGGACTCACCCAGCCTCGGGCGGGGCACCCAAGCAAATCGTTCAAATACGCAGAAAAATGTTGATTGGGGGTGAGGGGTAGTCTGAGCCGGCGGGTCCTGGCTGTGTAGATTGCATTAGACCCACCCAGTCAACAAATTACAAAACCCAGCGCCGCCCCTGATTGCATTTGCACAAAATTGGGTGGTAAAACAGCCAATCTCCCCCGTCATTTTTGACGGGTAAACACCTAGTATAAACTAATTCATTAATCAACTGTCGTCTGGCACTAAATCATCTATTGCGTGAATAGGTATACGTGGATTAGAAGCATGAACATTGAACACAGTGATGTCTAGGCCTAAAGATGTTTGCAGCTCACGCGCAGAAGCTTAAGAGCGTTGTTGAGCATGCGAACACTGTTCAGTTGTACGCTACTAGAACTTCACAGATTATAAGTCACACGAAATGTCTCTCTTCTGCCTTAAAAGTCTCACTTTGCTCGCGTTGAACGTCTGAATGCACGATCGTTATCTTTCCTCAGTGGTAAACATTTGTAAGAGCATGCATTGAGTGACCTGTCTGTCTGTCTGTCTGTCTCTGTCTGTCTGTCTGCCTGTCTGTCTGTAGCTGAAGGCACAGAATTGAGAATTTTCTTGCAAAATAGTCACTGGTTGAGCTAAATTAATTTGTATATTGCATCCGCAAAAACAAATTAATTTGCCAAAAACAGAGATCATGAACTCATTGTCAGCAAACAGTCGTTTGGTCCCGTGGTCAAAAGTAGCATCCGGTATGCTGTTTCGTCTGTTTTTAGTTATTTGGATCGCATGCCAACATAGGCGTGGCTAGCAATTGCAGCGCTGAATAGAGAGGTTTTTGAACTTGGAATTTGCTGTCATTTTCTTGTTGTCCAAGAACAAGTACAGTATTACTGTGAGAAACAGAAGGACAGCACAACACATTGCTGGCCCCGGGGTCATAACAGATGCAAGTTTGACTGAGATTCGCCAGTTAATACAAGTGTTTCGCTTCGAAGGTCATAACTTAGAATCATTTTCTTATCCATGCTGACGCTATTTTCAGATTATGACCCGGAGCAAATCAGCAAACTGGATAAAAGTACAAAGTGAGTTTACACAGAGATTTGCTGCTTCATGACATCATTGAAGTTATTTACAACGGTTGTCGAATGGTTAAAGGAAACCCTAATTTTGTCAATATTTCAGCAAATTTCCATTTGCTGGAATTGCTATCGGTTATGTGTTCTAAATCTAAACACTCGGTATGATGAATGTTGGCCTGTTTCAATAATGCAGCCAGCATTGCGAAAACAATTTATGTCATTTCAAGTGATTTACTACTTAATTTAAAATCCAAAATGCCAATATATTATTCCCAACAGAATTAATTCAATTTCTCGTCTGATGCCCAACTATCAACAATTAGATATCTGCCCTGACCAGCAGACGACATACATGAAGAGATCATGTCAACACAATTTAATAGCAACAGTAATACCGCGGTAATAACTAGTAAGAGCACTATAGCATACAAATTGCCAAACTCAACTCCATGTTATTCGGGTCAATTTTCTTATAAAATTACAAAAGTGTGGATACATAATGTATATTTATAAAGTGTATGAATGCAATGAAAAACAAACATGATACGAGACCGATTTCGTTGCAGAAAAAAGTGCCAGAGACTCGTAGCAAAAATAACAGAGTCATGCATGCAGACAAATATAGACGAACTGAAAGACACACACACAGCACCATGAGGTAATAGTTTTACGTGAACAGCTTGGCTAATCTGCTAAGAGATGCAGAAATAGCTAACCGATTTACGAGCTTAGTAGGACGGTCTGGACATAGGTTAAGAAGGACTTATAGAACAACTCAGTAGGCGTTAAATAGACATCAATATCTCTTCCGTAGACGTATTGAAGTCTGTTTTTCAGCAAGTAAGATTGGAGGTCAGGCCTAGGTCTTAGGTCATAGAGAGTTTCATGGATTAAATTATCAAGCTCTGGTTCTGACTTTATAATTTTAAAACTTAGCATGATTTAAAGTGGCTTAGGAGGTATTACTGCCTGTGTGAAAGCCACTAGGGGCGCTAACGGGGCTTGAACCCGCTCCGTCAGCCTGCCGCTCCAGCGCATAATTCACTCTGCAATCTTCCGCCCCATTATATAGCGAACTTAATGAGTCTGTAATATTTAGTACCTTATATCGGAGATACTCTAGTGCACGTTATAACCTAGTCCGTTATAACGAAGTTCTACTGTAGTAAAGAACCGATTGCCTTTCGAGGCGTAATACGGGTGGAGCAAAAATAACAGAGCCAGGCAGACAAATATAGACGAACTGAAAGACACACACACACACAGCACCATGAAGGTAATAGTTTTACGTGAACAGCTTGGCTAATCTGCCACGAGATGCAGAAATAGCTAACCGATTTACGAGCTTAGTAGGTCATATCAGATCACAGATCAGATCATATCAGATCCATATCACTGATTTCTACGTATAGCAATTACAACATTGTTTTCCTTCTGCGTGACGCATTAGTCGCCGCTTCATTAAACATCAATATTACCCACGCTCCACACACACACACACACACACACACACACACACACACACACACACACACACACACACACACATATACATATATATATATATATATATATATATATATATATATATATATATATATTTATTATATATAATACTGGTTCTCAAAACGTCGAACTAACTTGAAAGTTCGTATGCATGGACTGAATGCAAAACTAGTAGAAAAATATACGAAACTTATGGTCATATAGAGTCTTCTGACGAAAATGTTAACTGTGTTGGCCCTCGCGCCATCCAAATTCGATTGCGGTTAGCTTATATTCTGTTTTATTCATAGCTAGTCAATACCATTTGCCCAATGTTGGATGAAAAAGTGGGGGCCTATGTCCGCACAACCCCTATTTCACTTATAGTCACTTATTAGAAATAATTCAAACTTTGTGCTCATCCTCTTTAAATGAATGCAGTAAATTCTGAAAGACGTGATACGAATGTCCTACTCAAGCCATATTCTTATATATGTAAACTTAGATAAAGCTAGATAAGGAGATGAAGAAGCGTAGATAAAAACTACGGATAGCATGGGTGTAGGACATTCTCCCCCAGACATAATCCCCCGGACAGTATCCCCCCCGGTAACCCGAGAAAGTGACATACCCGGACATAATCCCCCCTTTGTTAACTCCATGGACTTTGACTATAATCATTACCCACACCATAAACCAGACACGAAACACTAACCCTAACCGATACTAACGGCAACCATGGCATCAGATAACCGATAAATACCTTTTAAAATTAAGATCTATGATATTGATTTACATAGTTCATTACTTCTTTGCCGGGGAGATAATGTCCGAAGGGATAATGTCCGGGGGGATAATGTCCGGGGGAATGTCCGTGCGCCGGATAGCATACACTCATAATAATTATTATAATGGATTCTACCTGTAAATTGCTTAGGCCATGGACTACTTTAAACAATCACCTAAATCAATCAATAAATCAATCAACTTCTATGGCGTCACTATCATAATGTTTAGGGCTTCGGCCGATGGCGCAGTCCGAATTACCGGTAGAACCAGGTCAAGTCGGAAAGGTCAGTCCGATCGGCGGGTGAGCAATCTAAGGTGGATAGGTCAAGCCAAACATGTACATCTTAAGATCTAGTAAGGCTAGATCTAAAGTCCAAACGACGATAATCATCCTTCACACTCCAGCTCAGGTATAGCTGATTGGCAGCCTTCTTTGTGACCATCTGCTTGTTTGCCCTTTCCGTAGCCTCCCTTGATTAGAACTTTCCCCTAGATTATACAGCGAATCAATATAGGCCTAACGACGTATACGCAGCCATCTGCAGCATACATTCGGCCAAGTTTCTTCCCTGTATTCTGAACGCCCCTTTGCGTGGAAGACTATGCCGTCATTTCTGATAATCTCCTTCCCTTTTGGTTAATTTAATTATTCAGCGACTCCCTCGTACACAGCTAACAGTTTCGTGCGTCAGCAGTGTTTTCATAAAGCTAGGCCTACTCATTCCTCCAAACAGACTGACAAACAACACACACACAAACAGGCAGACAGACAGACAGACAGACAGAGACATATAGACAACCAGAAGGAGAGGGAGGTCTATGCTCCAACTGCACCTGGATGGAGGGTGGGTAATATTGATGTTTAATGAAGTGGCGACTAATGCGTGACGCAGAAGGAAAACAATGATTTCATTGCTATAATGTAGAAATCAGTGATAGATTTTCTGGCGGATTGGGTATAGGTCACTTTCGCCCCTCGCCGATTGAGGACCAGTCGCGCAGGGTGTTGAAATCTTCGTTATAATAGCCGACATTCATTCCCTACTTTTCGGATCTTACAGACAAATTCTCTACCACTTGTTTGAGAGAGAGAGAGAGAGAGAGAGAGAGAGAGAGAGAGAGAGAGAGAGAGAGAGAGAGAGAGAGAGAGAGAGACTATGAAAAGCTTTTCATCTACATGTAATAGACGTTTTAAATTTTTTATTATTTATCACAAAATCAATTAACTGCTGCTGCTGACCAGAGACCGTCTACTGCGGTCATTTAAGGACACTTTTGTCGTTATAAGTCCTTAGCATGTTTTCTGTGCCATGGCAGTAAACGCTCTTTCATCGCCTATTAACACCCGAGCGAACTTTGCATAATTATGCGTGGGCGAAGGCGCTAAGAAGCCTATGGCCTATAGACTACAATAGACGACAGCTGTTCCCGTCTGTTAAATGTCTGTTTTATAGTCTGCAAAAGTCTCTGTCTGTCTATCTCCGTCTGTCTGTCTGCCTCTGTCTCTCCCTCTCTCCCTCTCCCCCTCTCCCGTTCACTCCTATATCCAATCTAATCTTTGGCGGTGTTCGTGCATATATATATATATATATATATATATATATATATATATGTGTGTGTGTGTGTGTGTGTGTGTGTGTGTGTGTGTGTGTGTGTGTGTGTGTGTCTGCGTTATGTTCGTCTATCGCGATTCAAGTTAATCGAATTTTTCCCACTACAACTAGACAGGCCACACACACTCGCACACTCACTCACCAGCATAGCATACAACCAACCAAGTGGACCGACTGGACGATACGGGAAATTTCTGCGGAGCACGTATCTAATCTTTGGCACTGTTCGCAACCGCAATTCTCTGCTCTATCAGGAAAGATCCTGCCTGACGTCTGTTACCATTACGATGGAAACCGAACAAGAGAATACCGCGCTTGCGATGAACGGTCTATGGCAGCTGTTCCCAACCGGTGGCAGGGGTACCTCTGGGTACGCGAGCTGTTGTAAAGGGGTACGCGAAGGATATGAGAATTTTTTTAATCTTATAAAAATGGAAAAGAGATGACGATTAGCGTGTTATTAAGGAACCATTGAATGCTAGAAAAAGAAAACCTGAAAATGGCCTCTGAATTTCAAAGCGAATGGCGTACGATTTCTTCCAAAGATCTCTAAAATTCTCTACGGCGTTCGTTTGAAGTGCTTCGTTGGTCCGTGAAGTCCGGTCCAGCACTGGAGATAGTTTCTGATTCAAAGAAGTTGCCCGGAATGTCAAATACAGATAAGAATTCTGTATGAGACAGACAGACAAAGACAAAGACAGACAGACAGACAAAGACAGAGACCGACAGAAGACATACAGAGACAGAGACAGACAGAAACAGAGACAGATAGAAACAGAGACAAACAGAGACAGAGACAGAGACAGATAGAAACAGAGACTGACTGTCGGTTCTTAATCAGATACCAACTGCGACATGCCCGAAGGGACAGCTGCTACTGCTCCTAAGGAGCTAGGCGGGGTAATGACCTCCTCCCCTCTTAGCAATCACGATCATAGCTGGACTTGACATTAATCAAAATGAGCATGTACAGCATAATATACCTCTGCTTCTGATGCTGCAGATGTCCCAGGCTGCCAGCAATTTCTGCCGGTACAACTATATATAAGATATTTATTATTAAATTACACTGTTAAGTGGTCTGAACACAACGGTAAGTCCATTGCAAGCAAAACTATTAGCATTGCTACGATTGACAACAGGTCACTGCGTCGAAATCCTGAAAATAGTCGGATTAAAGAAGTTGTTTTCTTATAAGTTTCTGTATCTGCTCTTATCATCACGTATCGGGAGAAGCATTTCCAGCGGATACTTGGAAGACTTTGAGGCAAAAAACACAACTGGCCATGGCTATTGGAACCGGCGTCCAGTGGGGGCAGTGGGGAGGGGAGGGGCAGTGGGTTGAAAATCCAAGATCAGTGTCAGAATTATTTCGCCAAATCACGAGTACCTGCGGCGGAAAATCGAGTAAGTCATCACCGAGAGAATCCGTCTTAAGACAGACGACTCATTATGACGTCACCAATGCATCGTGCGCAAGTCGATGACGTTATTTCCGCAGGTGCACTTCCGAAGAGTTCAGACTCACTCAGTCGTGACCGCCTTCTCTAACGAAGAGTCGTTTTAGTAGAGCCTCTAGATAGATTTCAAACTGTCATTATGAACGATCCAACCACCTCGAGTTCAGCCAGTGAGCAAACGTTTGGCCAACCGAATATTAAATTTCTACCATCAGTGAAGGTCGACATTGAAATTTTCCAGAGAAGTCATAAGTTTTAAAATTGCCAGCCTATAGAAACACGCTAACCGCTCACCACCCGCGTCTATTCAGCTAGCTTCAGGGCCGCCGAGAGGAATTCCGGGTCCCTGGGCAAAACAGCTGCGGGGGCCCTAAAATAGTGGTGACGACCTATGTTTTGCTTGTCGGTGTTTTCAAAAAGCAGTCAAAACCTAAAGCCTGTCTTGCGCCTTGTTGACGGGCGCCCCAAACGCTCCTGCGTCTTCAACCCTAACCTAACCCTAACTGCGGACCCGCCCGTGCCCTCTACAGATCGTCGGGACCCTGGGCATTCCCCCTCAACCCCCCTCTCGACGGGCCTGGTTAGCTTTTGAACACCGGAGCGCATAGGAACAAGGAGCTACTTCGGTGCATCTTTTGAAAGCGCTATAGAAGTTAACGAGATTTTACTTACTTACTTACCGGCTAATTAATTATCAAGAGTAAACAAAGATGAACGACACTCACCTCGAGAAATTACACGGAATTCCGATCTGAACGCCGATTATTAAGAATCATAACGCCGCATTCCAATAAAAGGCGCTAAATGTTCCAAGGCAACTGATTCGACCCGAGTTTTAATACGTTTTAACAGATTACAGTAAGAACAAAGATATAACGCAGCAACGTCCAATCAAAACTCGCATCCGTTCGATTGCGTGATATATTTCGACTGTCGTTTTTATTCTGCTCTCGTGAGCGTTGCACGTAATAGGACTTACTCTCAATCGCATTAAAACCGACTGACGTACGTATTCCAGCGAATTCACCGATTGCTACAAGTGTGGGCAACAACAGAGTATGTAACTCTGATTCATCGTTCTAACGACCGTCGATAATTAAAAAGAAAGAGGGCACAGCTGTTGGTCGTTGTACTCGGCCAATGCGTCGTCGTTCAAGGCTAGAAAACACAACAGGTCGACGAAGCTGGTCTGGCTTTCTTGTTCTCCTCCTCATCCCCCTCCTCCTCCTCCTCCACTTTCTGTCCACAGCATCATCTCTATTGTGAAATCACCTTCAGTTTGGCTTTAACGAGTTGCCTTGCCTCCCCCGCAGTAGTAAGCAAATGCCTTCTGTTTTCTTCTCGTAAACTGCAGAGTCCGATGCTGTCTGTTCTGACTTTCAAGCGTGTATTTTTTTTTAAATTGGCGGCGACTTTATATTATTTTGCAAAAAATCTGATTCTCTAAAAAAAATGCACAACAGACTCGACGAACGAGCGCGAATATATCAAAGCAGAGCTCTGAGAACCGCCGTTAACTCTAATAATGGCGCTTAATTAAGCGTTCTATCGCCTCCACGCGTTCGCCTGGCCCTCTTACGACGAACATTTGAACAGCAACAACATCTTCACACGACGTCGATCGCCTTCTCTAATAACTCTGAATACAGCAGCATCCTTGGATCGCATGCGGCAGGCTCGAACCCCCGCCCCGCCCCGGCCAGACGCCTCGGCGCCTTACGCGGCCTACGGCTAAATCATAACCAATGAGGAAATCGCCGAGGCTTCTGCACCGGCTGAGACCAGGGCAATTCTTGGGCTGAGACTGCCTATCGACGAGGAGGGGCCTCCTCCTCCTCGACGGCTCGTAAACTAACAGCTCGGCGTCAAAGGTCAGACGCTGAGCTGAGGCAGGCGCGAGCGACTGACTGCTCTGTGCTCGACTAATCTCCGGTGCGTTTTAATAACGTAGCTCTCGC